>CM035304.1:2079073-2139565 GCA_002900995.3 Ganoderma boninense
TCGTGCTGATTGCGCTGTCCACCGAGTCACTCTCGAGCGAGATGCGGAGGAGACAGTGGATGGGCAGGAGCTTAGTGGAGATGGGCCGGGCGCGGATGGCGTTCAAGAGCACGCCGACTGAAGACGAGTTGAAGCCGATCTTCCCGACGATTCCTGGCTATCCCGTCGATCAGCCCTAGTTTCTTCTACCGCGGCAAGAGGCTGAGGAGGCGTACCTCGGTGACCATCCAGATCTTGGGCTTGCCTTCCTGCTCGATCGATACCATCGCGAGGTTCTTCCCGACGGACTCTCTCCAGTCCCAGTTCTGGCCCAGAACCTGCCTTTCAGATCCTGGGGCGCTGATCCGCCACGCGAGGCTCGTGCACCCGTCATCCCACTGGCCCAGCGCGATCTCGCTGCGCGCGTTCAGGGCGACGATGTCGAGGACATCCACTGTCTGACCATGTTCGGAGGCGTGGGCGCGGAGTCCGTCCGCAATGCCCTCCATCTCCTGGAGCAGATGAGGCGCGAGCCGTCCGATGGCGCCGCGGAACTCCTCTGCGACTGTACGGACGTGTGCCCAGTCGAACTTGCACGCTTCCTGGAAGAGCTCGCGATAGATGGCAAGTTGATCGAGGATCTGCGGGGCGAGATGGTGGCCATGCTGTTGGCCTATCTGCACCCCGAAATCGCAGCGACGCGAGCCGCTTTAGCATCAGCAGACGAAAATACAACAGCAGATGATCTCGTACCTCGTACGAAGATCCTCGCAGCTCCAAGTGTGGCGCAACATGCGTCTTGCACTCCATGGCGGGTGGTCGTGGTTGAAGATAGCGTTATCTGATATCTTTATCCGGAGGTCGAAAGCAGCTGCTAGGTCGCGGCCCGAAGGAGACTCCATTGGTGAGTATCACAACCCAAGTTTGGCAGTGGCTCAGTTCTCCAGTTCTCAGCAGGATGAGTAAGTCTTAGGGTTCAAGAATAAACATGTGGTGGAAATTAATAAGGATGGGTTCTAGTGGACCCAACGTCAGTTATCCTGGGCCAGCTCGGGTCCGATCGCTCACAATCCGTTATTTGCCTGAGGTAGGCTCGTCCAGAATGTGCTGTAAGGGCCCTAACGTACCAACGATATCTCGCTCAACGTTGCCTCTTTGTTCTGGTTCCCCGGCTTGGCAAGGTCTGGCAGTGTTGCAGAGGAAAGATTTTCAATCGTAGTAGGATTACGGCCATGAACACCACATCTTGTACCTGCTTCCCTGCACATATGCGTGGCCTAACTTCACGTACTTGGAATAGATCCTTGCCACTGGCAACCTCGAGTAATTCAGGATGACCCATCTCCCTCACTCGTGCGATTAACTGCGATCTCAATGGAGGCATGTACGAGCCACGTTGGCATGCCTCGGATCCACCACGCCTTGCACAGCACGCTTGTTGCCCCAATATATCTCCAAGCGCATTGATATCGCCCTCTCCCGCCGACAGAGTGAGATGTGATACCGGGATTTGCCATAGCGAAATGCATATGAACAAAGAGGTACATCGATATGACAGCATTCAAGGGTCGTCCCGGAAGTGAGCGCGCAACGCACGAGCAGTACTCTTGAACACCCGACGGAGTTTTGTTCCCAAAGTGCCCAGCGCCCATATATCTGTGAGTAGTGCCCCAGTTTCAGTGTGGCAGTAGGCATTACGAAGCTTTAGCCACGCACGCATTTGATGGGTAGACCTCGGTTGCGACTCGGAGTCGCTCAGGTTTGGATCGCCCTTCCCTGGCGCCGGTCTGAGCAGTCCTTCATCTTCAAGTGAATCAGACGAGCCGGCCACCGGAGATGCATCGCTGTGAGTACCAGGCTGGTCCATCAAACATTCGCTCATCGGGGGATTATTAATGAGCTTGAGCTTTCTTCTCGCGAAGCCGTCCAAGATAATCCTGCGAAGTACGCATGCCACGGTTACCAGCTAGTGGCAGAGGCAGAGGAGAGGACTGCTTACGAGACGATCTTCTCTTCTTCTTTGAACCACTCCACTGGGCTCGGGATAGTCTCTGCAGTCAAGTATTCATCGAGCTCGAACCATAGGTCGATGAGAGGTACCAGCGGGAATGTCGGGTCTGGCTCCCATCCGAAGATGTTAAGGGCAACAATGTCCGCCACCGACGATGGGGCATCACATGTGTCGTCAGTAGGGCACCCGGACTCCTCGACTTCTCCATCACTGAGTTGTGACCTTAATGATGACTTCGGCGTGGACTCCGTGTCATGGGTAGATACAGAGGAGTCAAGCGAAGACGTCGAGGGCTGCCGACGTCCGGGAGGAGCTAGTTGTGCTGCAGGCGGGAGAGGCGGAAACTCTGAAGGGTCGAACGGACAGCACGGTTTCCGGATGACAGAGTCTGAGAAAGCCCACGCAGGAATCGCAGGGAGTGGTTGCGCCTCTGGAAGACTCACGAGTGACCGTGAGTCGTCTTCCTCATCAGAGTCTGCCATCGCCAGCTCATCCATGCGATCGAAGTCCAGCTCGAACGTGCACTTGTGCTCGTGGTGTTCGTCGAGGCTGAGCCTGATTGCGTGGCTGTCATCTACGAAGCCAGCTGCAGGGCGGCGCATGCGAACGTTGGTGAGGGTATATATCCAGTGGAAGCAGTTTGGGAAGGGGAAGGGGGTCAGCGGACGGATGGGTGGACGGTCAGGGCCCGAGCACTGCGTGTTAGGGAAAATCGGGATGACCATGTCGGGTAGTAGTCGACGTTTCTTATCTCCGGGCCTCAAGGTGGTTCCGATGAGCTTGATGCAGTAGCGACACCATTTGCTGTTAGGTATGGGGAGGTCAAGCGGCTAAAATAGGTAAACGATGCTCAGTGAATGAATTCGTGCAGTCGGAAAGTTCGCGAGACGTACAAAATCAATGTATACCAGGTACTTCTTGGGATAAAACTCTTCCACAGCTGCCAACGTCTCCGGATCGTCAAGGCCGAGGTCCTTCACCATCGTGAACGGATCCATACGGACCACGGCGTAAAAGCAGGGAGTAGGAAAGAGACGTGGTAGCATAAGAATGCGTCGTTTGGGGAGCGGGAGAGGTTGGGGAGCCGAGCTACGAGCAAGAATATACTAGGGGGTGGGCACAGAGAGATGGAACTGGAGGGTTGGGCTCTGAGGGAAGTGGCGAAATGCACTCTCCATCAGCGCTGAAGGTTTGTTGTTGTATCTCTCAGTGGGTGTTGAAGCCACACGTGGGAGACGTGAGCATGCGCGCAAGGCACTCACCTACACACGTCACCAGAGTGGCAGTGGCCGCACTCTTGGCCGATCGCGCGCGCCTGCGTTTCGAGCGAATTGGTGGTCGGGAGATGGGGATGGAAAGACGAGACGGAAGCAGCCATGGTTTTCCTTCAGGTTCTACAAGATGTTCAAGGATCTGGATCAGATCCGAGCACAAAAGGGGGAAGAGTGGTGGCAGCGTACCCAGGAGAAGGGGTATTTGGAAGTGCGGTACATGGAATACGAGGCGAGTGTTCAAGTCGACTAGATGTCAGAAATATACTGCGAAACTTCAACTTATCTTAACGGTCTCGTGATATTTCCAGGAATTCAAGCGACAGATCAAGGAGACTAGCCAACAGGTGAAGTAGTCGTAGAAGGTCATTAGAGGGCCCAAACTAGGACTTACGATCAGTGCGCAGATCATTGCGTCAACCAGGCGCCCGGGCTTCATCCCCCTTCTTGAAACCCGGGAGGAGGAGCGAAAAAATCCTCTCCCTTCTGCGGAGAATGACGGAGACAAATTAGCTGAGGACCCTAAAACGATGCTAGCCGTTCAGGATACTTCTGTTCGTCATACCGTGACCGACTTCAAAACGTCAGCTGACAATTCACAGGCACCAGAGAACCGTGTGCAAGATGTAGGTTGCCTTTCAGCGCAACAGGCCACTGAGGAGAGCTCCAATATCAGTGGTTCTCCTACTTCCGACATTTCAACATCGCCCTCGCATGTGCAAACAGTTCACCAGGATGCGGCCCCTCCAACTTCTGACGTCACGCGTCAAGATACACCAAATGTATGCTGCATTGTCTTTGGGGAGAGGAATTGAATGCTCACGCACTAATCTGCACAAGGCAGGAACTGTCTTCACGACTCAAGCACCGCGGCGAGCCTCTTACGCTCAAGCTGTGGCCACATCATCGCAAAAGGTGGGTTCAGCTTAGTGATGTTGAATGTGTGCTCAAATCACTCACAATATTCCTCCATAGACCAGCGATATCGATCCGTGTGCCACTGAGCAATCTACAGCCCGAACTGGAAGGCATGTCGATCAACCTGCATCTGCTGGCAAGGCTGGCAGGAAGAAGAGAGGAGCCGTGTCGATTGTCCTGAGTGTTAAGATTCCGGGCGCATGGGCGGGATCTCGCGTTTGGCTCGAGAAGCAGAGGGGCGATGGTGACGGGTTCTCGTTGGCAAACGCGTACCGTACAAGCTGTATCTACACGGAATATATACGACCTGTTATCCGATGGTGGCGCGGGGACGAGCGAAACCGATCACGTAAGCCAAGATGCAACAACACACCCCCTTGAGCGGTGGAGCGAGGACAGCGAGGAAGGGCAAGGCGAAAACAAAATGTAATGTACGACGAGCAGGAATGAATGGGGACACACCCCCTCAAACGAGCGCCGACCAGCAACAACAGAGAAAGACCTCGACATCAACCAAAACATACCGGGACCATCCAACATCCGGCGGGCAGGCACCGCAATGATCCTCGAGGAGTCGGGCTCCAAGCAGGCGGGCTAGCGCGTGCGCAGCGGGACAGGCGTCCGGGGGACCCTCGACGGGCGAAACAGGGCAATAGCGAGCAGCGGCATACCCTCGGCGGGCAGCGGCAGCGGGACATCGAGTGGCGGCAGACCCTCGGCGGGCGGCGGCGGCAGGACGACAACGACGGGCAGGCCCTCGGCGGGCGGCCATAACGAGCGAGGTTCGATCGGGGTTCGAGCGCGGGGTTCAGTCGGGGGGTTCGAGCGCGGGGGACAGCGACGGGGACGCGAAGCGAGCGAGGACGGGGGACAACGAGTGATGACCGGGACGTACGAGATGCGGGCGCTAAACGAGCGTCGGCGAGAGCAGGCGCGGAGCGATGAGGGTGGCAGCGCGGGGCTCGGGGATAATCGTGCAGCGGAGGGAGGAGGGAGGGTCGCGGCAGGAAGGGCATCGTGTTGGGGGGTCCATCGGGAGCAAAGACGGCGGGGGACTGCACCGATCCGGCAGTGGTGACTTCGGCCTCACCAGGCGGCGCCTCGAATTATCCTTCGGGCAGAGGAGACGCGTTTGTGTTAAGATTCCGGGCGCATGGGCGGGATCTCGCGTTTGGCTCGAGAAGCAGAGGGGCGATGGTGACGGGTTCTCGTTGGCAAACGCGTACCGTACAAGCTGTATCTACACGGAATATATACGACCTGTTATCCGATGGTGGCGCGGGGACGAGCGAAACCGATCACGTAAGCCAAGATGCAACAACACTGAGCACATTTTCTCGAAGGAAGCGCAATTAACCCTGTGTTCCAAGTTCCTGAGGTAGAGCGAGAGATCTCGAAATTGTCTGAAGACAGCAATCGCGTACGGACGTTTCAGTTGGAGTATGGGGAAGGATGGATCGCATCTGGGAAATTCTCCGCTGGCGCTGGCGGAGGACCCAAGCGAGCAGCTCAGACGCCCGTGAACGTCTCGGCCCGGAACCCGCTTGCTCAAGCGCTCATGCATGATATTGTGGCACTGTCGCAGGAGTCCTCAGAATTGCTGTCTTGCTTCGAGTCATATACGATTTCTGTTCCACACACACTGTAGAATACAGCAAACTGGTTACTAGTTCACAGAAGATAATGATTTTAAGGTAACGGCGCAAAGCGTGGCATACGAATAACAAGCCTCATGAACTAGTAAAGTCTGAAAGGATGCCGTGCCACAAGGTGCCAGCAGGAGCACCCGGTGGTGTCAGTCCGAGTCATAGGCTCGAAGGCTCCTGCAGCACAGTGCGCGAGTGGCGTGCCCGAATGCCCGACGAATGTTACCCCCAACAGAGCTCATCGCCTTGGACATAGCTGTCAATGCTGCGGCGCACCAGCCGAGTTAACACGGAAAGCGCTTAGAAGAAATGAAAATGGTGCGTACCCGAGCGTCGAAGAGTCTCTTGGTTGAGCTTCCTGTCCAGAAGCTCTTCTGGAGGGTGAAAACTGGAGCCCACACGCTTCATGAACGTTGGCCGATCCACCAACTCGTCGACTCGTGAACTGGACTCCAAGTCAGTCGTCGATGGTGCCCTTGTCGCCTCAGTTGGCTCCGTTTCGTTTTGGTCATTAGCTTGAGCGCGGTCTCGCAAGATGCGTTCCCTCCGCGCAAAAGCATCCGCGATTATCCTACAATGTGCATTTCACTGTCTATTCGAGGAAAGAGCAGCAAACACAAGGACTCACGAGACAATCCTCTTCCTCTCCTCAAACCACTCCATCGGACTCGGTATATCTTCTGCAGTCAGGTGTTCATCAAGCTCGCACCACAGGTCGACAAGGGGTATCAACGGGAAGGTGGGGTCCGGATCCCACCCGAAGATGTTCAAGGAAAAGATGTCAGCAGCTGCCGTTAATTCTCCCGACTTCTCGTTTTCACAGTCCGCGGCATTCTCGTCTCCGAGTTCGCAGACTGCAAACGACGATGTATCTGAGAGAGGACTCGAGGAACTGTCCCGGTCAAGCGCAGGGGTCAACGCGCGAACGGGTTCCCTCGCGGCACCTCGTAGGAGTTGCGACGGGTCGAACGCACAACATGCCTTGCGAACGATGGGGTCTCGCAGTGCCCAGGCTGGAACCATAGCAGGAGGTCTTGTCACTATGGGCTCTTCTTCTCCCTCGTTGTCAAGCACTTCATCCATGCGAACGTAGTCTTGCTTGAAGGTCCGCCTTGTGGCGTGGTGCTGCGGAGGTTCCAGTCGGATCGCCCGGCTGTCATCGGTGAATCCACAAGCAGGTCTGCGCACACGGATATTCGTGATGCTGTCTATCCAGTGAAAGCAGTTTGGGAACGGGAAGTCTGGGGTAGGACGGATGGGAGGACGTGTGGCGCTGGAGCACTGCGTATTGGGGAAGATGGGGATGACCATGTCGGCAAGGAGCCCTTTCTTCCTGTCTTCGGGACGCAGCGTGTTGCCAATTGGCTTGACACAGTAAGTGCACCACTTACTTCTCGCCATGGGGAGGTCCAGGGCCTTGAGAAGGAGACTGTAGGTCAACTCGGTCGTGGAATAGCATGCTTACGACGCACCAGGTTAACGTAAACCAAGTATTTTTTGGGGTTGAACATCTCGACCTCTGCCAGTGTCTCCGTGTCGTCCAGTCCTAGATCTGTGACCATCGCCAGGGGATCCATTCGAATGACAGCATAGAACCATGGCACAGGAAAGACGGGCCTCCGTGACATGAGTAGAGGAACGTAGTAGTGACGGCCGTTCAGCGGCAGGTAATCGGGAGAAACGATTGAGGGTTACGGAGGGAAGCGCAAAGCAAGGTGAGAGAGACCAGATGGTGCAGAGAGCAGACGCTTACTGTAACGGCGTGGCGAGTCGATTTAGCACCGTCAGCGCCCATTGTTTCTTGTTATTTTCGTCGATGGGCGTCGCCCGCTCGGATGTGAGAATCAAACCCTGTAGTACAAGGTTGAGGAGGAAACTGCTCAGTATGACGTTCGGGCAGAAGTCTGTAGTAGAGTCAACGGAAGTGAGACTCACTGATCGCAAACCCAAGGACGTCTCCCTCGGCGATACCCCGACCGCGCCTCTCGTTATAGACGAGACAAGGGGACGCCGTCAGCGGACGCTCCGACCCGGACGAGCGACCGAAAAAGGAATCCCCCAAGTACTCACGTAGTGACAGATCATCTGGGTATGACAGAACAGCCCCTGCGCACCGCACCGCTCCGACACCGCGACCGCGTCCTGCTGTGAATATCGAATGGCCACGCCCTTCCCGATGATTCCTGGCTATTTTGCTGGTCAGCCAGAATTTCTTCCACCGCGGCAAGAGAAGCCGTACCTCGGTGACCATCCAGATCTTGGGCATGCCTTCCTGTTCGATCGATACCATCGCGAGGTTCCAGTCCCAGTTCTGGCCCAGAACCTGTCTCTCAGATCCCGGGACACTGATCCACCACGCGAGGCTCGTGCACCCGTCGTCCCACTGGCCCAGGGCGATTTCGCTGCGTGAGTTCAGGGCGACGATGTCGAGGACATCCACTGGCTGACCATGTTCGGAGGCGTGGGCGCCAAGTCCGTCAACAATGCCCTCCATCTCCTGCAGCAGATGAGGTGCGAGCTGTCCGATGGCGCCACGGAACTCCTCTGCGACTGTACGAACGTGTGCCCAGTCGAACTTGCACGCCTCGTGGAAGAGGTCGCGGTAGATGGCGAGCTGATCGAGGATCTGCGGGGCGAGATGCTGGCCACGTCGTCGGCCTAGTATCCGCACCCCAAAGTCGCAGCGACGGTAGTGTCGTTAGACGAAAATACAACAACAGATGACTTCGTACCTCGTACGAAGATCTTCGGAACTCCAAGTGTGGCGCAACATGCACCTTGCACTCCATGGCGTGTAGTCGTGGTTGAAGATAGCGTTATCTCAGACCTTTGTTCGGAGGTCTGCTTGATCACGGGCCGAAGTTGTGGTTCGCTGGCCCATGAGCCAAGTTTAAAGGGTTTCATGATCAGGACGGTGATATAAATCATACAATAGATAGCAAGCGACACAGGAACGTCTCACTGCTCTCATAGTAGTCGGAATCATCGTGGACTCCTAGTCTCCTGGTCAAGAGGAATACTGCAGCTCAGTGATAGGGCGCGGTAGGTGTTCTTGAAAATCGAACGGATGCCGACTCTGAGGGTACGTATCCCTCTCGCGGCTAAGGATGCTGTTGCGTCGAGTCAACAAGGAATATACACAGAGATGGTATCGACACGTACACCATCGTTGAGGCGTTTTTCGGACACCAGACTCCTCACGTTCCAGCTCGCCATCGAGAGGCAGCGTGTATGCGTCTCCGTGTTCCTTATCCGGTGCTGTATCAACCATCTCATCACGCAGCGAAGGAGAACCGTCAGTGATAGATGGCCCTTCAGCCGCCCGAGTGTCCATTTCGACGTGGTCACCCATTTGGGGACGCTCTCTCATGGTACGCTCTTGCCTTGCAAATGCATCCATGATGATCCTGTCTAGCTTGGTTCAGCATCATTGGGGGGCGTACCGCAGCCAACTAGCACTCACGCGGCGATCCTCTTCTCCTCTTCATACCAATCAAGCGGGTTCGGGATAGTCTCGGCGGTTAAGTGCTCGTCGAGCTCGCACCAAAGGTCGACGAGGGGAACAAGCGGGAAAGTGGGGTCTGGATCCCACCCGAAGATGTTGAAGGCGAAGGTATCTGAGGCTGCGGTGAGAGCAGTGGAATCCTCCGACTTCTCGTCCCCACCGCCACCCCCCGTATCATGGTTCTGCCCATCTCCGGACTCGGATGAGGGAAGGGAAGGCACACAAGTTGATGAACTTGGATTCGAGGACGAATCCTGAACAAGGGCAGAGGTTGGTGCTCGTGCCGAGTCGCTGACATCCTCCAGGAGCCATGAAGGGTCGAAGGCACAGCAAGCACTTCGAACGACGGGATCCCGCAGTGCCCATCCCGGCACCGCAGGAGTGGATATATCATCCACAGGCAGGTCTGCAGCCTTCTTCCCTCTTAGGAGCTGGTCGATGCGATCATAGTCCTGACTGAACGTCCATCTTGTAGCATGGTGTTCTTCGGGCTCGAGCCTGATCGCCCGGCTGTCGTCAGTAAACCCGCTGGCTGGTCGGCGCATGCGGACGTTGGTGATGGTTTCCATCCAGTGAAAGCAGTTCGGGAACGGGAAGTCGGGCGTCGGATGGATGGGAGGACGTGTGTAGCTGGCGCACTGCGTGTTAGGGAAGATCGGGATAACCATGTCGGCGAGAAGGCCGAGCGCCATGTCTTCGGTGCGGAGTGAATTGCCAATCAGCTTGACGCAGTATCGACACCACTTGCTGTTGGGCATCGGGAGGTCGAGAGCCTTGGAAAGTAGCCTCAATGCCTCTCGTTATCTCTGAGCTCCGAGAATAAGAGACTTACCAGGTTAACATATACCAGATACTTCTTTGGACTGAATGCTTCGACCGCTTTAAGGGTTTCAACGTCGTTCAGGCCTAGGTCCTTCACCATCGCCACGGGATCCATGCGGATAACCGCATAGAACCATGGGACAGGAAAGACACGTCGTCGCGCCATGATTCACAAGTAGAGATTCAGGCGTTGATGCCCCGTGATTGGAAGGGAAGTTTGAAAACGACAGGAGATGGGAGTAGCGAGAGACTTGGGATGACCGCAGGGCAAAGGGTAAAGGAGGCCACTTAAGCCTTGCGTGGCGGTGAGACTGCTTGGGAACTGCCTCGTCAGCGCTTGTTGTTTGTCGGTGTTTTCGTCAATGGGCGTCGCTCACATGAGAGGGGAACCACATTCGGCCGCCCGTCAAATCCTCAAGTATGTAGCTACGGTCATTGCGATTTTAGCGTCGTGACACTGGCACTAGAACAGCACCGGAAGAACAATGATGGTTCAGACTCACTGGCACTATAAGTGTGTGATCATGGCGATATGCAAAGTCGCATTGTACTCCTGCTTCCCATGCTCCAAAACACCGATGCCGCTGGCGACGGTGAGGACACCATCGTTGAGGAACCAGCTCTCAGTCCGTGCACCAGAGTATCCCCTCCAACATTTCCTGAATATTACCCGCTCACTTCTGACAGACCTCGACCGTCCCCACGAGACCCGAATTGCGAGCGCTGTGAAAATCTGAGCGGTGGGAGCGTCGTCTCATACTCAGAAGGATTTTGGGATAAACTACTGATTTATGATCACTTACAATCGTTTTACAGGCCACTGATGTCTAGTCCAGTACTGGGTTGAGCGAGGGTTTGGGGCGAAGGCTCGTAAGGCCCGTAAGAACGGAATGTCGCTCCTGGTGAACACATTTTCTCAGATGAAGCAAAATTGATGGAACTGGTCTTTGGCGATGACAAGTTAACGCCCAATGATTCGCTAGTACGAGTCATACCAAGGAAGCCTGAAGTGGTTGAAGTTGCAACGTTAACAACATGTCCGTCCGAGCTAGGTTCGGAGCAAGACTCGGACTCGGTTCAATGGGGATATTGAAATGAGCGAATCTAAGTATTATAGCTGTGGTGGACTCACTTGTGTGATTAGCGAAGCTTAGAGCGGTACTTGGTGTGTTGAGTTTCGGCATTAAATACCACAGAGAAGGACAAAGAGGAGTCTCATGATTCGGAATCACACTGGGGGCATCCGACTATGTAACATGATGCTACACTTTTGTCACATTAGAGTCACATTTGAACTGTAACTGAGATATAACAGCTTGTGTTATAGCTGCTTTATGTGAAATATAACATGTATAGAACAAGCTCAGACATACTTGTTATATGTAGTGTTTACCAACCATACAACGTCTATATACAATGCCATGTTAGCCTTGAAATATACCTGTGATATATTTCATATTACACACATTTATATTGGATTGATCTATCTGTTTTACCTTGACTATACAGCTATTTTATGAATTGTATAGCAGTGGTGTAGCCACTATATATCCATGAGCTTTATAGTCATTATATGTTATATGTGACAAACATATTACAATGATGTAGCATTGATGTAACAAGATGTTACATTGATGTTATATATAATCTATGTTACTACTACTACTACTACTATTACTACTATTACTACTACTACTACTACCACCACCACCACCACTACTACCAATACTACCAATACTACTACTACCACTACTACCACTACCAATACTACTACTACTACTAATATTTAAACTTGTACTACTACTACCAAACTTACTTTTACTACTTACTACTAGTAGTAAAACTCACTGGTGCTATTGAAAGACTTGTTGTAGTTTATAATCACTAAGCACACTGTCAAACAAGAATATTAGCAAACTTATTACATCTAACAAAGTTAGCTTGTTTAGAATTAGATATTTAGAATGATCTAGAAGCTTTAATCTTTGTTGACAAACTAAGATGATGTTACTTAATTGATAGTATCAGTATTGGTGAAAGCCAACTAGTCATTTACTTGGAAAACTTGGAAGACTTAGATGTATTAAAAACAAGCATAGTATTAAAAAGTGGCTGTAGCATTATGATGTCTAATTCTAAAGGCTCCAGCCTTGGTTGACATGCCTCAGGCACTAAATAATGTGGTTGTTAGCCAACTAGCAATCTTCTTAGAACACTTAGCTATTAGATGCATTAGCTAATTTAAAAACAAGCACAGTGTGAATAGGTGTAGTGTTTCTTGAAAGATCCACATAAAAATTATAGCATAGTATAGACAAGACCTAAAAGATGTTACAAGCCAACTAGCAATGTTTTAAAACACTTGGCTATTAAAAGTGTTAGCTGATTTAGAAACAAGCACAGTCTGACAAAAGTGGCTATAGAAGCTATGGTGCGTGCTACTTGACATAAATAAAAATAACACAGTTTAAACAATCAAGTTTAATAGAGCATATACAAACCTGAAGTGTTATAGACAAGTATAAAAGGGTCTAGTCTTTATTGAGATGTGCTGCTGGTATACTAGGACTAGATATTTGCATTGCTCAAAGATTTGGTCTAACAATTTTAGTATAGTAGCAAGATTTAATAAATTGATCATTTGAACTATCTGGATTTTTATGTTTGCTTCACTGTCTCATTGAATGGAGCTGATTTTAGCGGTTTGATGTCTTGATTAGTATAGTACTGGTATTTTTAACAAACATAAAAATCCAGATAGTTCAAATGATCAATTTATTAAATCTTGCTACTATACTAAAATTGTTAGACCAAATCTTTGAGCAATGCAAATATCTAGTCCTAGTATACCAGCAGCACATCTCAATAAAGACTAGACTCTTTTATACTTGTCTATAACACTTCAGGTTTGTATATGCTCTATTAAACTTGATTGTTTAAACTGTGTTATTTTTATTTATGTCAAGTAGCACGCACCATAGCTTCTATAGCCACTTTTGTCAGACTGTGCTTGTTTCTAAATCAGCTAACACTTTTAATAGCCAAGTGTTTTAAAACATTGCTAGTTGGCTTGTAACATCTTTTAGGTCTTGTCTATACTATGCTATAATTTTTATGTGGATCTTTCAAGAAACACTACACCTATTCACACTGTGCTTGTTTTTAAATTAGCTAATGCATCTAATAGCTAAGTGTTCTAAGAAGATTGCTAGTTGGCTAACAACCACATTATTTAGTGCCTGAGGCATGTCAACCAAGGCTGGAGCCTTTAGAATTTAGACATCATAATGCTACAGCCACTTTTTAATACTATGCTTGTTTTTAATACATCTAAGTCTTCCAAGTTTTCCAAGTAAATGACTAGTTGGCTTTCACCAATACTGATACTATCAATTAAGTAACATCATCTTAGTTTGTCAACAAAGATTAAAGCTTCTAGATCATTCTAAATATCTAATTCTAAACAAGCTAACTTTGTTAGATGTAATAAGTTTGCTAATATTCTTGTTTGACAGTGTGCTTAGTGATTATAAACTACAACAAGGGTTCTACACCTAGTCACCTTGTGCTTGTTTTTAAATTAGATAATAAATCTAATTACTAAGTGTTTTAAGAAAATCACTAGTTGGCTTGTAGTCACATATCTTCAGTGGCTGAGGCATTGCAACAGACTTTAACAATATTCTATCCAGCTCTCCCTTCACTAGCTCCATCTTCCTCTAACCAATTTTCCAACACAAATAGATCCTAGCCAGTCTAGCTGGCTAGTAAAACATAGGGCTAAAAGAGGAAGGTTGACATCCTCTCCCCTGCAACCATCCTGTCCTCGCATTCGACCACCATGCACACGGCCACTGTCTCCATCCCAACCCAGACGTCCATTGACCATGACACTAGATGGCAACTTTGTCTCTCTTATTTCAAAGGCTCTGCATTTAGCACAACTAAAAAACAAGTTGAATAGTGTCCTCTGCATTGTATCACGAGATCCGGATTGACTGCAGTTCTCCTGGAAGGTAGGGTAGAAGTGGTTGTAATTCTGCAAATAGGCTCGGGAAAGGGAGATCATGTGCATGGACATAGAGGGAGCGCATTATGATGTCTAGAGGATGTCTCCTGCACAGATGTCGGCTGGAGGTCCATCACAGAGGTCTATCTGCAATCTGGTCAAAACAGACATCTGTAGACAAAATTGACAAATAAGTGTGTAGTCCCCTCATTCAGAGACCTCCACAAATTGATGTTCTGGGTGTACCTTCCTTCCCTACTAGTCTCGGCTCCAGATGTTCTACGCTCCTCTCACGGTGGCTCGCAAGCTCACTGCTTCTCTCAAATGGGACAAATACAAGGCCAAATGGTGATGTTGCTGTTGGAACACAGATTTTGGGCAAGCGAGTGCTTGCCCACCGGGAGTTCCCGACGTACAATACAGTGCGGGATTGTACTATTTTGTAGCCCATCTGTTTGCCTCTGTACCATGACGACGTACAGGACAACTGGAATACCACTCGTTTTTCGCTGCCCAGCTCGACCTCCAACGGTTTTTCCAACACAAATGGATCCTAGCCAGTCTAGCCGGCTAGTAAAACATAGGGCTAAAGGAGGTCCGAGCTCACGCCGTTCTGAGCCGCCTCGACGTCGCTACCCGAGAAGAGACCCCCCTCCCCCCCGCGATCTGACGACAATGACGAACGACGATGCAATGCGATTACTCCGATCTCCGCTGATTCCTGACAAACGAGTCTAGCGAGACCCCTCCCCCTTCCTTCCAGCATCTCGACGACAATGCTGTGATGTCAGGCGAACCCTACACCACCATCTTTCCCCGCTGATCCCTGAGTCAAAGCGCATGAAGCCGCATATGAGCGTTTGCACAGATTATTGGTCGCTGACTGTGGGCGAGTACTGGAGTGCTGTCTAGCTGATGAAGATTTCCGAGTTGATGCTGTCGAGGAGTTGAAGGTTTCTTTTGGTTTGTGGGGGTGCACAGAGTGTTTTTCTTTCTGATTCTGTGTTGCTCGCAAGGCGCACGCTTGTGGGGGTGTGTTGGAACACGGATTTTGGGCAAGCAAGCGCTTGCTCGCCGGGAGTTCCCGACGTACAATACAGTGCGGGATTGTACTATTTTGTAGCCCATCTGTTTGCCTCTGTACCACGACGATGTACAGGACAACCGGAATACCACTCATTTTTCACTGCCCAGCTTGACCTCCAACAGTTTTTCCAACAGTTGCAATTCCCATCAGTGAAATTGTGAAATGGATCTGAAGAGCGCTGGTGAGAGGAGCTGTAGAATGTCTGGTGTACTTTGGGCTCAGCTAAGGGTGCCGTGACACGGGTAACACAGGTCACCATGCTGAGTGGGTGAGTGACCAAAGTGATGAGCACTGGGTTGTCGTGCACGATGAGCTCCAACCTCTGTGTGCAGAAAAACCCATACTCATGTTGGAAAATCTGTCTGGGGTCAAGCTGAGCAGCAAAAGCGAGTGGAATTCCGGTTGTCCTGTATGTCATCATGGTACAGAGGCAAACAGATGATCTACAAAACAGTACAATCCCGCTCTATATTGTACATCGGGAACACCCAGTGAGCAGGTGCTCGCTTGCCCAAAATCTGTGTTCCAACAACTCATTCTAGCAGAATGACCATAAGCATATCACAACATGCCCTGCGCTACAATCTCTGACTTCCAGTGTCCTATCCTGGTGCATGACAGGCTGTGTGAAGCCAGATCACACTCTCTGGAACCCATGGCAACAAACAGGACCCAGAAGGATTTGCTTATACTACCACCTACAGTTATTTTAGTTTATGGAGTAGTGGATGTCCCGTATTTATTGTTGTGGACCTATAGGTAGACACGTGCAAGTTGCCTGATAGCGTATGCCCTAAAGCTGGAGCTGAGAATGCCAGAATCTGTGTCATGGCTGAACTCAGGTAGCTATAGAACCTTGTCCATGTCACATCTCACAATATCTAAGACATGTATATCTGTGGTTCCTAAAATATGTGATCGGGTATAACTTATTTTACTCAAATAATGCCTGTGTCGAGGCCGAACTTGAGGGGGGACCTAGGCCTGGGGGGGCGGGGCCCGGAGTATCTAATGGATACAATGTGGCCTTGAAATGGTCGTGTCCGTGACTGAATACTTTTCTGAACATAGTTCGTGGATTTATAGGAGGTATTTACATCCCTGAAGTCACATCGTCCACCTCGCAAACACAGACGTCGGACACATGCTCGCGCGTGAGGGAGGTGAGCATGTGCCGTAACCTCCTTGTCATGGCGCCCTTAGCTGAGCCCGAAATTACCTTGGGTACAAGGTTACTGCTGCTCCATAATTCAAAGCACCCATCAACTGGCCATAGTACCCGGTTCGGCCTGAATGCTGTTCTTCCGTTAATGGCCAACTCGATGTTTCTGCTCGTTTGGAGATCCTGTGAATGTGTAGGTTCAAAAGTTCGAAACAATGACTGGCAACTGATTCCTTGAACCCTTCAACCCCTGCATGGGGACGTGCTCCATTGATGCCTTAGTTGTACCATAAACCAAACAGAGGGGTCGCTCGATCCCCGTATCAATCAAGCTCTCTGTGCATCGGTCAGCTCGTTGAGCCATGAACTTATCAACTCGTTGAGCAATGAACGCGACAATTTGCTATCTCGCCATGCTAGCGTACCCAAGGTTTCTGCCGCGCGCACGCGGCGCTCCTCTAGTGCAGACGTTCTGGCGCAATATCCTTTGGCGCCAGAACGGATGGGAAGGAGACTACTTCCCTACCTGCCCCAGCGGAGCAGAGCACGTGCCTAGCCATAGACACTGCGCTCACTCTCAAATGGGAGCACTGAGGCCTGTGTAAGGCCATTGCGCAACGTTAGCGCGCCTCGGGTAAGCCAGGAAACGAACGGGTACCCCCGGGTACAGAATACACGTGTATAGCCTTTGCCCCCAACCTCTGATAGCCGGTTCTTGGACAGAATAACCGGAACATTAACTAATATTGTATGCGAAAGAGAGACAATGTGATGACGACAATAACGCAGCATACGTAGGAAGACGGGAAAACATACAGGAGAGATAACATAGAGTAGAGAGGCACACGGCGCGCTCTATCTCTATGCGCGGTGCAGGTAATCGACACGAGCTCAAGGTGTGCAGACTCCACGACAGTGGTGCCGTCAGACGGCGAGCAAAGCCATCGTGCGGAAGGCCCACGTAACGTCATACGCGGCGTCGGCGACCTCGATGGTGTCAGCGTCGGGAGCCTGCACCCACCATGTGAGGGACATGACGGTCATGAAGATGCCGTTAGCACCGCTCTCCTGGAGGATTCCCCACTCGGAGGCATCCTCAGGCGCGACCTGGGCTAGCGGCCCGGAAGAATCGTCCGAACGACGGGATGCGGGCTGGAGCCTTGCCCACCACTTTTTCCACGCCGAGACGAAGTTGGTAAGAGATTTGATCGTCAGGCTCGTCTTGCGCCCAAACTTGATCCTAATGCCGATCTACTCCGGGCGGGACTTCGTGAGGAGCTGCAAGTCATTTGTGAGCACCGAGATTGTCCGTGAAGTTCAGCAAAGACACTCACCTGCCCAGCCTCAAAGCCCAACGCCTGCTCCAATGCCCACCATGCATCGACCAGTTTGACCCAAAAGTCGGATGTGCTCACCTCGCGGAACTGCTCCTTGCCCGACGTAGCCCACTGCGGTGCCTCAAGATCCAGCTGACAGTCCTCCTCTTCGACCAGAGTGTCGCCGTCTTCTATCTCCAGCCCGTAAAGTGCAAGGTACTCCTCAGCGCTCATACCGGCCATTACGTGCGATGGGAGCCTGGTTGCAATCAGTCGCTCCATTCGGAGCTCATCGTAGTCCTTCTGCGGGCGGGTGACCTTGAGAGCGCGTTGAGGACGCAGGTGCAGCAGATGAAGACAAAGAAAGCATAGCAGGGATAGGCGCAACAGGGACGAGCGCAGCGGTGGTGGTTGAAGTGGGCGCGGTGAGGGCGGCGCTTGAGCGCCTCTGCTTCCATCTCCTGGAAGGGATTCACTCCGCGGTAAAGGCTTTCCAGGTGCCCCGGCGGCTCAGCAGGTCTGGGGTGCAAAGGCCCCAAGCGTCAGACCTGTAAGGGTAGTTAATTTGAGATGATTCAAGATGAGAGGACATCACGTACGGATCAGCGGTGGTGGTGGCGGCACAGAAGAGGTGCGTGATGGCACAGGTGAGGCTTGCCACGACACAGATGATGTGCGCGACAAGCGACGATATGGACAGGCTGGAAGTAGTGGACAGCGACGAGAGCCTGGGCAGTGGAGAGAGGGATGCTGGCCTTTGCACGTCGAGGATGAGAAGCGGCAGCCGTGTCTGCCAGGGAGATGCTACAAGGGGGAATGGTGGTAGGGTGGATCTCTCCACCTCCGAAGACGGGCAGGCTAGGATCGGGACGGAGAACAACGCAAATATTCCGAGAGCGACGTACCTACGCTAGCACCGTGGGTGTGGAGAAGAAGAAGAAGAGAATATTGGAGGACAGGGAAGCCAATAGGCTGATGCCATGCGCATAAAGACAGCATACAAAAATGAGAGAATGAAGTGAGTGATCGCAGGAAAGAAGGAACCGCGAGGGAGAACGAGACTCACCAGACAACTTTGAATGCCAATGCCGTGGTGCCCACGCAAGAGGAGGCGTGGGCACAACGCGCCAGCACCCCGCTACTTGTTGAATTCGAAGAACTTCAGGCCAACCCTTCCTCCAATGATTAACAGACGAGACATACCAGCTGATACCGACTCGGAGCTCCAGCACGACGGCTCAACTACGCAAAAGCCGTGTGGTTGAACGGTCATCCTTCGAGTTCCGGGTGACGAGAGCAAGACCTCGAGAGACAAGTAGCACAGTGGTCGGAGAATGGCGCTGAGAGGGGACCCGAGTGGGAGAAATAAGTAGGAGATGTGGGCGGAGTCGACAGCGGTAGATTAGACGCCGACCACCCAACATTGGCGTCTAATCTACCTGTTCCACTCCCACCAATACTCTCCGGTACTACCGCCTCTCATCTTCGCTATACCGTTTCTCTCCTGCGCCTCCTCTTGCAACATCTGCTGCCCACCCGACTGCTTGACCACGTGATGAAGCCAAACGTGCGCCCAGTCTCAAGCACGGACAAGCGCGAGAGCAAGAATCGTGAAGAGAAGCAATGGAGCAGGCGTAACAGAACCAGCATGCATCGTGCGGCATAAGTGGGAGGCATGCGAGTCGAGAGGAACAAGAAACCAGGTAAGTCCATCTGCATCTATATCCTTGTGTATTGCGAGCCCAATGGCTCTGGCTTCTGGACCTCGGGCGGTGCTGACGAGAGGTACCCCACCTTGGGCTGCGTTCGCGGCGCGTCCTGCGCGCGACTCCCCGAGCCACACTTCAGTCTACACGGAGCCCATCACCCCTGGCCGCAGCTTTCCGCTCGATGACATTCGGTTTTGCAGCGCCGTCGCACGATCGCCTTGCAGCATCCATGATTCCCTCGATATTCCGTCATTTGTCCTCTCTGGACTCCTCTCCCTGCTTCGCCGTTCCTCCACGATCGTGTCGTCCTCCGAGTTGTGCTGTCTAAACCACATCCAGATCGGAAACTGTAACCCTTCCCTGCGCGTTTTACCCTGTAAGCACTTGTTGTCCCGACTCGCCCCATCCCGCTCATGACGTTTCGTAGAGGATCCAATGCATCCCTTCTCAGGTCATCATACCACCCTATCCTCCTCCAACGGTGAATAACCAACCTCGTCGTCTTCGTCCTGGTCGCACTCAGTGGCGTAGGGTTCCATATACAACGTTATTGTCATTGGAGAGGGTGATCCGTAACGTGGCAGAGGTAAGCCATCCGTCTTCATGCCTTCGTAAGAACGTTACTCACCCGCTCTCTGCTCTCCCGCCATCACCTCCAGCACGCTCGTTAGGCAGGCCCCATCCCCACCATCCCCATCGTCTCTGTAGACAAGCAAGTCGCGTCCTTCTGGTCAGCATCCCTTCAACCATCTCTTTTGCCGTGCCGCCTCTACGCCTCCATCACTCGGAAACCAATCCTTTCGCACCCACCCCACAAGCGCCACACTCTCCCTCAATCATTGGACTCCGGATCCGGTGCGAGCGCAGCACTGTACCGCCGCGTAATTCCTACGCAGCGGCTGGCACGAGTCATGTTCGTCAACGTGATGCAACCGTTCGTGGCAAGTTCGTGGAGTGAGAGTTGCAGGATTCAGGTTCAGCTCCATCCACGGCAAGTCCAAGGTCGTGCCACCTCAATCTAACATTTTGATTACCAGCCCTCCCTCCCATGTATTGAACGTGTAGCTATAACATACGATAATTGTACAAGTACCGTCGTCTCAGCAGTGCGAAGTCAGTAACATACTCGCATCGCCCAACTAATCCCGCCCACCCCGCGGATCCTCAAGCACTGCGTGCACCCCGCCTCGCCGTCGCCTAGTCAACCCTCGTCGACTTCTCACCCCCAATGTCACATCCGCGTGAGAGTCGAAGTTGGGCTACCACTGTCAGGAGAACTCGGCACCAAGGATTGCACGCACATGCACAAGGCGGACCAAGGACGAGGTTGTCGCAAGCGAATTCGATGTCATCCAGTGGTGGTGACAGTGGCACCGAACAGGCAGTGATGGGATCGTGGTGCGAGCGAGATGGGCTGCGAGGAAAAACGGAAGAGGAATCGGCAGTTGACGGCGACAAGGACAGGGTTGCGGATTAGTTGCACGTGGGAATGGGGCGGTTCTGCAAACCGCGCTTGCCAGCGCGAACGGACGCATGCTGTCCTTCCTTCAAATCCAGTCTTCTCCCTGAATACGTCTTGCACAGGTTCAGTTACAACTTCACGACTCGACGATAGCCAGGGCGATCATTCCACTTCGACTGCGATCGTGCGGCAACGAGGGACCAGACAGACCACCCACGAGCGAGTGCATGGAACAGAGGACCTCGGTGACAGAGACATGGTGAAAGGCCTGGACCAAGCGAAGGGAATGAAATCCGGGACAATCGAATGTGAATCCGATCCGTCGGACATCCAGATCGTTGTCTTGCTGCAGATTGTCCCTTCATCGCAAAGGGTTCCGGTCGGCAGGCGGGGAGGCACCAGACGTCCACGTCCCTGTGGCCCGAAGCGCGGTATGATTGAAGCTGGGTGTCACCTGTGTCCGTTCCATAATTGTCGACGGAAACAGGCTTCACCGCCTCCTTCATCAGCATTAACACCTTCCATGTCCTCGCTGTCCTTCTCGGCGGTTCAAAGTCAGGCTGAGACTCGTAGAGTGTGCAATGGCACGGGACGCACCCACAAGTTGCATGCGTGGAAGGCAGAGCTTCCCGGAATGCAAAGGACACCTGACTCGTGCGCATAGACTGGATACGTTCGAAGCAGCGCCCTCAATTGATTCCTTGGACGATGGCCAAGACGATGAGTCGGTGGGATGAACATCTAACGACGATTACAGTTGACGAACAAGCCGCGCGACGCGCTCAAGACCTCGCCCAGCGTCGACGATCGCGAAATGAGCTCCGATGATGCATCGTCCGACGCAGACCGACCAGACGCCTGGGGGATGTGGGTGAGGGGCAAGTGGACATGGATGAAGATGAGACCGTACCTGGTACCTGCCATCGGCGGGCTGTCGTTCTGCAAGCTGGTGAGCACACTGCTTGTCCTATGCGCTCACCCGGGCCCCTACCAATGTCCTCCCCAGGTCCGGACGATCGCAAACGAGATCGACCCTTCCAAGAAATAGACATACGATAGACACACGAGGCAGTCCAGGCCTTGCACAAGGGAGTCGAAGATGCTTTTCTCCATCTATTTCGCATGAGGTTGGAGCCTGAAGGTGTTCAATTCGCACTTACTGATAAGCTCCGTGAGCTCTAGCCACGCGAACGCTCGCCCGCGGTGCGTCGACTCCTTCTTCCGATGCATTTCACACATCTCGACCCTCCCGAGGGGATAGATGGTGAAGACTTCGAAACGGAGGTACGTCAGCTGCTTCGGCACGTCGGACTCGAAGTTTTCAAGTGGGAGGAGGACGCACTCAAAATCTTGCGACAAGCAGCCGAGGACCACACGGTGGAAATCTTTACAAAGATGTGAGTCTAAAAGCGGCGAAATCCTTGTCGACGCATGTTAGCTTACCCACCCCTCCAGCCGCTCCGTCTGCTCGGATCTTCGCGTTCCCAGTAACAAGCTCGCTTTACAAGCAGGTGCATCGGACATGAGCGTAAGACATATACTCATTCTACCTTCTCGTGTTGAGGGGTTACTACTGAAAGCGAAAGCGAACGTCAGAATGGTTCAGAATGCTGGTAACATGGAGACAGAGCTTCTTACCTGTGACCCTATCCGCGAAGGGATCGCATTTCTTGTAACGGCACCCACTTGCTATCTTCCGTCGATCCGCGTGAATATCCGACGCGCCCCTCTCCCCCACATCGGCCGAGTTTGTGCCTAGTAGCCCAAAATGTTAGCGATTCGCGGACTATTGGATAGAGTCTATACAAATGCTGCAGATTCGACCCAATTCTGATATCGCGCCAACATGTCCCGCAGACGGCAATCTTGATCTGGGGACGTACGACAGCTAAAGGTGGCCATCTCTTCATAGCATTGCGGCACAAATATCATAGTAACAACCACATAGAGGTTGTCAAGCCGCCAATCCCAGCCGACGGCAGTCTCGATATTCGCGCTCTGTGGATCATTGTGTGTGCGTGGACTTGTTCAGTTGCAGTCCCGCACGTCACGCTCAGCACGTTAACATATTCAGACATAACGGGAGTGCGGAGCGAATCAAGATCGTGAGGCATATTTGCTCGGAGTCAACGGATCCCAGGGCGTCGATGCGCCACACGATGCTCCCAGCAACACGAGACAAGAAATGAAGAGACGACGCCATCGCTGTAGCGAACCCATGTAAACAAAGGTTGAAAACGAAAACATACCTGCAAGCCTATTCCCTCCCAGAGTTCCAAATAAGAAATGATCCTCGTCCCTTCAGTCGGAGATGTACAATGGATGGTGTGCCCTGACAGACGAGGTCTTAGAAAAAGGAAACTCAGGACGCACGAGCTCACTCACCGAGATTGTTCTCCTCGACAACTTGAAGGGTCGAAGGGTTTCTACAGATAAAGGATGCCGCCACGCTTGCGATACTCGATCTTCCTGCACTCCTCGCTGGAAAGTCCGCTGCCGGGATGTCGCCACATCGTTTTCCAAGCGATAGATAGGGCGTGCATCGGCGGTCTACTGCGGCTCGGAATACGACGGCCAGACGACCATGAGATGGCTTCCTAGACCTCCAGCCGGACATTGTGGGGTGAGCGCCCCTTGAACGTGGTGAACAACAAAGAAGGAGGATGTCTGAGCTACTAGGGGTCAGCTCACCAGTCGTCCGACGAGACCCCAAGATGATCGGGACAGGAAGCTCGCCTGGCACGTTCCTCTAAGAAACTCCAGGAGATACGTCGGTGGTGCCATTCCGGGGGCGGATCTCCCTCAAAACTGGATGCTTTTCGGTGTCATGCACGAAGGAGTCGGTGGATAGTGACTGTGGGTTCGGTACAGCGACAACGAGGAAAGGCAATGGACGCGAGGTATGGCTTGCGCATTCGCACATGCCAGAGCCCCTCAGAGGATTACCGCATTAGCAGCCAGAGCCTCCAACGTACATGCAGTGCGAATCTGAATCGCATGCCAGGAAAGCGTGTAGAACAGAACGAGAGGATGTGTGGCCAATCAGTAGCTGGTCGCCGGTCGATTTCAACCAGCCAGCTTGTGGCTGGCACTGGGGTCTGTGCGCAGCTCCGATATTTCACGCCACTGCTGACTCAGCAATTGTCCCAGTTTGGGGCCTCGACGCTCGTCCGCGCGCGTAATAAAATCAACCCATGCATTCAAACTGTGAGAAGGCCCATGCCCCTCCTCGACTTGCTCCTCTCTGGATGCTGTCGAAGAAATGTCTGCATATCCCGCTCTCCGATATAGTGACAGACATGAACCAACAGGAGCTTGCAGCAATGGGGTGCACTGACTTGACGTAGCTACGACCCCGTCCTCTTTCAAAAGCGGGGCGGGCAGCTTCGTGCTCATGGCTACTCGGGCATGGACACGCCGATCTCGCTGACCTCCCAGGAAAACTAGACGAGGGAGATCGGGGGGACAACGACTCTCATCTTCGCCGTATCTATCCCGCTGGTCTCAAGACCGTCGCGCAGCGCGCTAGACCCAATGATGAGCCCAATGAAACGCCTTCCAGGCTCCGAGTGTGAGGTCTCCAGCCAGTCGACAACTGGAACAGAGATCGAAACGCTGCGTTCAGCGACAAAAACTGAAGCTAAATGTTTAGGATGAGACTACACGAGTGCGGTGTCCCTATGGAACTAGGAAAGGGTTGAAGATGTAAGTACAATCCTGCGCATACTAGTCACACAGCTTACATCGGTGCTTATGTTTGGTATTGAAAGTCGACTCTCCTATCCACGATGGTATCTTCGTTGTGTCTGTCAAGATGAGCCGTCGCCCGTCTTCGCGCATGAAACCTAGTTCCACCTGCTTCCAGTACCGCGCAGAATTTGCTTCTGCGACCCATATCCACAACTGAGCCGACTCTCCCGCGCGATGGTAATAAAGATCTCCCGGGCGCACCCTCGGGCAAATTGAGAAATCTGGAGGATGAGCGATGCGATTCTCGGATGCCGACTGGAACCAGAAAGTGCCGCCTTCTGAACTATCCGACGTGACGCCAGGCTGGTATCGAAAAGCCTTGTACTCCCTCTTGTATGCGGAAGGGGGTGGCTGTAGTGATGGTTGCGATGAGAAACGGAGAACTAAGATACATGACACGCACGTTGGCAGGGTCGAATCGTTGTAAGGCAGAAACCTGGCCGTAGGGAGCGGATGGGCCACCTTTTACCACAGAAGCCCTAGCCGATGCGTCTCCAGCTGAGTCTTCGACAGCTGAAACGTTGAGGTTGATCTGGACGCTAGCTGGCGACGCAATGCGTAGACCTGGCGTAGCGGCTCGTCTGTAGCCTGATCCTCCTCGTGGCTCAGGAGCACGATTGGACGGACGAATCGGCTTCTCGTTGAAATCGTCCGGCTGCATTTGGATCCAAGGATCACTGCACATTATGCGACACAGTAATGAGATATATGAAGTGCCAACTCAGGTCAGACGCACCCTACAACATCTTCCTGATCATGACCATCTCCATTGAATACCCGAAGTATGATAGGCTGGACGCGCTGCCTTGTTTCAGGAGGTATTGGTGCCACGAAGGACAAGTGGGTCGTCTCCCGAGCGCGCGCCGCAATGCTTGCCATGAATGCGGTGTCTCGAGGGAATTCTTGCAAGGGGGGCTTGACTTGTTTCGGGCTCACCAACCATCCACGGATTTCTGGAGCAAACAACACCAATAAAATGACGAAAGCGATGACAGCTGGCGCATGGTTGTCGGGTGGATGTTGAAAGGGGGCCGCCAGAGCTTGCAAGAAGAAACCCATGACATGGATGGCACGACGAGTTGTGAGACGGAGGTAGGACGACGATATTCGCAGAAATATTGTAGGCCTATAGGCTACCTCGCCTCGACCACCGTGACCTGTAGACAGTCTCGGATCAATCTCGGCAATGAGGCGGAGGTGTGTAAGGACTTTGAGGGCCATGAGCCAATGCAAATGCAGCCTGTCCTTCGGATTTAGACTCCGCAAGCGATAGGCACTCGATGCCTTCAAGACGACCGGTACCTCGGAGTCAAGGCACCGGGTGGAGATAAATGGGCCAGCCCGGACTGGGAGCATACATGGGATCAAGACGTAAAGCACACGTTCTACTATATGAAGGGGTAGAGCCGTCCTTCAGCTACCGTTGGATCCTGTTGGATCCCGACTAGCCCGAGGTCGCGATATGTCGGCAAGCTGTGGAGGAAGGACCCACTGGTCATATAAAACGCTTGAGTCAGCAACAGCAACAGAAGTAAGTCGAGCATGGTGACAACTTACGACTTTTGAGAAACTTCCTAGAACCGATCCTGTTCCTCATAGCGGCACGTTCCGGCGCACAGATACGATCGAAGCAATGGGTCCTCGCTGTCTTGACGACACCGACCTTATGCCCAATTCACCACTTGGCGGTGCGGTAGACAGAGCATCCTTTTTTGCCTTATATCTGTTTCTGTACCGTTCAACCGTATCCTCCCAGTTAAGATCAAGGTCGTCGTCCCATTCATCTTCAGGATGGGAAAGGTCTGGAAAAACGGGCTTTGGCGCCGGCACGCGTGGGCTCCACCACGTGGATAGCGGAGTCAGCTGCTCTGAAAACCAGAACAGGTGTACCTGTTCATCGTCAGTGTGGAACGACGACTGTAATAGTGAAAGGAGGAACCAGAAATAGGACCATGCAACAGAATGCTATGACCAGAAGCGCGATTACCACTGATCGGCGTCTGGACACCGAAGCCGACGCTTTCTAAGATTGCCGTTAGTGATGGGGAAAACTTGGGAATTAAAAGATGGTCACCACAGTCAACGATCGCTCTTCAGGCTTCTCATTGAATTGGGGAGAAGAATCAGCTATGAGCCATTTCAGTCGATTTGGCGACGGTCGAAGAAATGTCGAGTGCCTACCAGACTTGCGTTTCGCCTACAAGAAAACATGACTTGGTTGGTCATCAGCCACTCCTGCTGCAATGAGGAATCGACCTCTTCTCCGGTCCTCATACACCTGGAGTATCATAAATGAGCCATTATGTAGCAAAGGCGACGTTTTCACTGACATCTAATGCGAGAATTTTTTGGTGGCCTGTATGTGAAAAAGTCGGTCAATGAAACGTTGAGGACCGCGGCGATGCTGATGCGCACCTGAATGGGACATGGTCTGCAGTCTTCTTCCAGTGTTAGCGTCCCAGACGTGCACCGTCTCCACAGTAGTGCCTCCGATAATAACACCATCGGACTCGCCAAACGTGACCGGTGTGGCACGTTTGTCTCCAACCTCGTGACCGAATGCTCGAACCAGATCACCGGAAGGAAGGTCATAGAGGTCGAACCCAGTCAAAAGGTTCGACACGACCAAAGCTCGTCCGTCCGAGCTCATATGACCCCGAATGCTAGGGACGGAGGAAATTAGTGAGGACCCCGCGCTATATCACGACAGAAGCACGCACACTTGGCCGTCAACGTCTATGATCCGTGAGCATATCCACTTCTGTCTGTCGATTATACTGTTGGAATAATTGAGCAAAATGAATCATCGGAACTGAGAGGGATCGCTGACTGAATTCCATGGTTGAGGTAGCTTACGATGAGCTCTTTCTTCGTCCAGTGGATGCTAGTCACCAAAACTTCTCTTTGGTCCTCTTGTGATTCTGCGGGTGGCTCCGTGATTTCTGCGCATTTGTACCATGACCCTATGGAGACCGCAATCCGACCAAGTCAGCTCGTAATCGATGTCAGACGAAACCGATTGACCTTCTGTTCGCCAATCCCACACCTGGAGCTCGCGATGCGCCCCAGAGGCCACTCGAGTGCCGTCCATTGCAAGGCATTCCACAGGAAAACTGTGGATAACAATCCCACGTGCCCTGACGATGCTCTGCGCCGAACGGGTTCCGTTAATTGGATGGATGGATGGGGGATGACGGCAAACTCACCGCCGAAAATGAAAGTGAAACCACATATCCGTTCGCCATCCCAGCCAGTAACCTGTCTTCACGATGCGGGATCCATGAAAGTGATAGTCCGCGACTACTTGCTTGATAAACACAGATTAAGTCGGAAGTGTACACCTCCCATATACAGATTTTGCTGTCTAAACCTGCCGTGGCCAGATATGTCCCCTTGGGACTGAATGCGATGGCGGTAATAGTACTAGCATGTCCGTCTTGCAACCGGGCTTGCTCGAAATATGTTCTGGGCATGGCAGAACAATATTGTTAGTCCGGCGGACGCAATGAAGGGAGAGGGGAAGATACGCACGAACGACTTGAAGTTGAACACGCGTGTTTATCCAGGCCCAGCACATGTGCCCTTGCACAAAGGCGCCGATTCGATCAAGGCCACCAGTAACGAACGAGTCAGCAACGTCGGACCAGTAACGAACGAGTCAGCAACGTCGGATCATCCGTCGTCTGCTTATCTGACAGAGAGCGTCATCTAGGTCCGCACCGAACTGCTCCCACGTCTAATATGCAACTAAGAGCGTCATTTCCTCATCGCGTCATTGCGTCCGTAATCCATCCGGGCGATTCGTATGTCTGAAAATTGTGGCAAATGATTTCTGACATGAGGCTATGAAAAACAAAAGACACAGGCATCTATTTCTGAGAAGCTAAGAGGTCGATCTCTCAGCAATGTACAAATCCAACCCAACAACCCTGCACCAACACCGCGAAAAAACCCTAAGGACGGAGCCCCGTTAGACCATCGCCAAGCTGCGGCCTCACATAAGCACAAACTGGGCCTGTCAAAGAAGCGAAGCAGCAATAACGCGGATATGGCACCTATGGTCGATATGACAATAAATAGGCACTTCCGTGCATTGAGCAAATCAGCAAATAATGAACGAACGTTGTCGGCGACTTCACCGCCTTGCGGAAAGTGTTCTAGATATTTAACGACTGAAAATGCGAACGGATATGATCCTTCGAGGTAGTTCACAAGAGCGTGCAACCGGAGGACGAAATCGTCAGCAGCGTCAGTGAATCCTAGTATGAGCGTATCTGCAACCATGGTTCCAGGAAGATGACGGGCGCGGACCCATACACGGTCCTGGTCGGCGAGGCCGGTAGGAGAAGCCACCCGTCGGATGGGGCCGTTACCAGATGCCGCTGGAGGAGCCATCGCTAGCGCGCCAGCCAAGTCGCGTGAAGATGGGCTTTCAGAATGGCTTAGAGTCGGCGGCGAGATGCCGTGGTCGACGTGCTCTGCGGTCGGCAAAGGCGCCGCCTGCGAGGTGGCGCCGTCGCGAGCAGGCGGGTCCTGTGACCCGGGCGTGGACGTCAACAGCGGGATGCCGTGGTCGGCCTGCTCTGCGGTCGGCGAAGGCGTGGGCGAAGGCATGGGGCAGAGGAGCGGCGGGCCTCGAGTCGCGGACGTCGGCAGCGGGATGCTGTGGCCGGCCTGCTCTGCGGTCGGCGAAGGCGTGGGCGAAGGCGTGGGGCAGAGGAGCGGCGGGCCTCGAGTCACTGCCGCAGATGCCGCGGCGCCGTCGCGAGCAGGCGGGTCCTGTGACCCGGGCGTGGACGTCAACAGCGGGATGCCGTGGTCGGCCTGCTCTGCGGTCGGCGAAGGCGTGGGCGAAGGCGTGGGGCAGAGGAGCGGCGGGATTTCAGGTAGGGTTGGCGACATACAATCCGTGGTTGCGCTCTTCGGTCTCCCTGGAGCAACTGATGGGGGGATAGTGTCGTCGGCTGGTTGTGCAAGTGACGAAAATAGGGAGTCAGTTGTCTCCGACAATCCCCACAGCTCGGTGTGTGGAGTGAAATGAGCGTGGGCCACCTCTGCCAATTCGTCAGCCAAGACCTTCTTGCCTGCTGAGTCCTAGGTTAGCGTTGAGGCTGCTAGGTCGTTACCGACAACACACTACCGTCGTCGATATGTTCGCTCCCTAACTTCCGTATCACGTCTTCGAATTGCGCCTCCAGATTTATGTATTTTGCGGAGACGACATCGTACCGAGCCGTGATGTCCACTAGTCGATCGTTAAGCGTGCTGTTCTGTACGCGGTAATGTGTGGTTTCGGAAACAAGCGCATCCTATGCGGCAGCACATAAGCCCAGGCATGGACAAAAGCGGGTGCAGGACTCACGTTATTACGATCCATGTAAAGAATTTTACTGTTGAGATTTTCCACCTGGGCGCGGATCGCCTTAGCCCGCGACTCGAGTTCAGACTTCCAGAACTCAACGTCGGACTCCGCCTCCTTTGCTCTCGTTTGGGCCGCGTCCTGAAAGATGAAAATGTGAAAACGTACCCTGGAAAACTACGTTTTAACTCACCTCTTCGGCTCGCAGATTGTCATACTGTTGTATGAGCAACTCGTACCTCTCGTCGTGCCTCTGTATCGTTTTGTCATGCTCTGCCGAAATGTCGAAGATTTGCTGTTCATATCGAGCCACAGTCTGCTCCAGTGCAGCCTGGTCCTGTGGTAAGCGGCGAGAGGGATATGCAGCGAGAACACAAACACGCACAATAGACTTCTTGGCAGCAAGCAAGTCTCGATTTGCAACTTTTGATGTGGCTGATTCGATTTCGAGCTCTTGTTCCAAGGCGTCCACCTTCATGTTCGTGGCCTCCAGGTCTCTTTGGAGAGCCTTGTACTCCCTGCTCAAAGCAGCGTAGTCCTGGCTCAGAGCGGTGTGGTTGCGTCTCGCACGATAGACGATGCATGAGGTACAAGCGGGATAGTGCGAGTTATCATCACATCCATGCATATCGCACAGCGGATACGTTGCTTCCCCCAAAGATCAGGTCCTTAACACAGGAAGCGGACAACCAAGAAGTCGAACATACCTTCCAGGACATCACTCTCCATCGTTCGAATAAAGAGATTGGAGGCAGGGTCGACAGCAGAGGTAAGGACGGGGGTGTCATTTCTTGCATGGCGGATGTCGAGTCTTTGTTGCGATCCGTGGCAGATGGGGGGAGGTGAAACCGTAAGCGCCCACCAGTTGGAACCAATTTTGAATTGATCGGCGATACAACGACGATCGGATCTGGTATTCCATTACAACACAAGCAAAGCTTTAATTACATTAACATTCGGCTCCCTAGACGCCTTAGTCTTGCCGGATGCTGCCGAGTGCTGCCGCTAGCCCTTCATTGCAGAACTCCGTTGCAAGGGAAAAGGTCTAAGAGGGACGTCAGCCTCACGATTCGGACCGAAAACATGCAGACTTTACGCACGACATGAGAAGTCATAGCTCGACCGGGATGACTAGAGGGATATCGTTCCGAGTTGCGTCGGCTACAATCGTCGCAGTTTCAGCGAGGAACCTGGCGCAGACAGTCAACAACGGCGACGCAGCGGGGACAATATCCCAAAAATGAATGCCCGAGAAAAACATACTTCCTCACTGCCCGTTCGGCCATCTCTTTATGCAGCGCACTCGAAACGTGGACCACAGACAAATATGTGCCACCCCGCATCACTGTCAGCTTACCCCGCCAAATTGCCTCCGGAAGCACTCTTTGGAGCGCTCGATTGACCTCGAAGTCAGCAGAGTACTGGGCAGCGATGAGGAAGCGATGTTCCTTCCCCGCATCGTCGTCGCAGGACACCCACGACTCGTGGATTTCGACACCCGGTCCAAATACGTTTTCGAAGGAGGGGAAACGGGGCACCGCCATACAGTCTCTCGTAGAATGAACAACTGTCGGGATGTAGAGTATGGTAGGGCGTCGGGAGCGGCGATCGTATACCAGGCTCTTGACATTTTTCAGAACAAGCTATAAGATGAATGTAAGCGAATAAAACACAGTCATTGTACCGAATTGGACTGACGCTCTGGCTACACTGGAGGGGAACTCGGACGGATGGCATATTGACGAGAGAGGAGAGAGAGGAGAGAGAGGAGAGAGAGGAGAGAGAGGAGATGAGAGGTAGTAGCGTCCGCCGGGAGCTGCCCCTTGTCCCCTGCTATAAACCGCACGGGTTGCATACCTACTGAGAATGGTCACCAACATCGAGATTTGACTTCTGTCTCCTGCATAACTCCCTACACGTGCTGCCAACATTGGTCTTGCAAGGCCGCCTCATGCTTCGGAGGATTGGATTTCAAAACTGTTGACCAATAAACCAAGCTATCCTAGTGGTAGCTCCATACACTGCGAGAATCCAGATGGGTATCGTTATTCACTCTCCGCGTACATAAAAGTAAGAGACCTACCGGTTGATTTTATGGCCGTACGAGTGAACGCGGCCCAGGCCCGTGAGGATGGCTTGCCCAAGGAAGGCCGGAGCCCACAGTAACGTTCATGCCTGCCATTGACATTTTTGACATTCCACGAGGATGCGGAAAGCGATATTCAGATCATTTGTAAGGCATGATAAACATACCGGCATGTATGTGGCCGACAGCCGGAGTCCGACCGAACACGAACCATGTCCTAGAGTTAAGAGCTGGCACGAATGGGTGGCGCAAAAGCTAGAATTATTTCGAATGCTATCTGGCTAGATGCGCAAATCGACCCGCCGGATGCACGGGGGTTCAAATCGCTCACCTGTCGGGGTCGTGGGGAACACGATGGCGAGCGTGTACTCTGATAGCCGTAGATGCGAGCAGAACACGAGCTGTATGGGAGCGTGGATCAGGGGAAATGCAAGATTAGCTCGCAATGTGGGCGTACATGCGCTGTGCCGACCCACGGTTATCCGATCACGAAGTCCCCGCCGCTCCGATCCCAAGATTTCGGTGGGAACGTCTAGCGTCTCGAATTCCATCTACGCCGTTCTGACATGCACGAGAGCGGAAATGCAAGATTAGCTCGCAATGCGGGCGTACATGCGCTGTGCCGACCCACGGTTATCCGATCATGAAGTCCCCGCTGCTTCGACCCCAAGATTACGGTGGGAACGTCTAGCATCTCGAATTCCGTGTACGCGGTTCTGTCATGCGCGAGAGCGGAACAAACATTATGAGTTATCCAATGAGATGAAGCGGATATAGTAGATGGGGGCTCTCTACACCACCGCACTGGCCCGACTTTGCCACGGGGAAGACGCATGTAGGGGATCCGTGGTATGTATGTCACCACACGTCAAGACCTCGGGGATCCGGAAGGTGACGGAGCCGTCCTCATGACCGGCACTGTCTGCAGGAGAGGACAATAGGGACGCTGCAACGCATGGCACGCGCGACGCACAATCGCCATGGCCCAAAGATGGCAAGCAGATGGGATAGCGAGCCTTCGGCGTACACGAGGAGGGTACCGGTGGAAATAGGCGCATGGACCGAGGCGGGGACGGCGACCACATCGCAGTCGCAACCCCCGGCGTACGGGGCAGAAAGGGGCGGACGTAACAGAAACAAAGGTGAAAGGAACGCACATGGATTTAGCGGGCACGTCCACATCCGCCAGTGCACGGAGGGTCCCCTCCATGGGTGCACTCCATATCAGAAAAAGGTTGCTTAACGCAGTTGACGGATGGGCATATTGTCGAAGAGGCAGCCTGAAAACAAAGCTTTAAGCTCTTGGGGGGTCTTCAAACGCTTAGAAAGGTGGAACCTAGGATGATTCGACTCATTTCGCCTCCTTCAAGAATCAAGTGCGTGTGGTAATCCCACGTGGGAGCGATTGCGGGAAAAGTATGGTAGGCCTAGGGGGAACCTCCGCCGATTCCAACTCATATCTGAAGCTTTGCTGTATTTAAATGTCTTGTATCATGGTTGTGACGGGTCGATGTGGCATGGTGAGGGCTCTCGCTCAAGAGAGGGTGATCGGCAAGTGAAAGGAGTGAGCGATGGGACTGCGGGAGACAGCGTCACCCAGATAGGCGACGCGGGCCGAGGCTGCCCGCCGCAGGTCCGCCGGCGAGGTTCCTCAGTTCTGCACGAACATGGGATGGGTCACTTGCATGACTTCCACCTGGAGACGGTCATGTCGTAGCGTACAGAGCACGGGAACATAGTTCACATCAAAACAGATATTCGTAGCCATCGGTCCTTCGCCATCGTTCGAGGGCTGTGGTGGATGTCGATGATGGTTTGCAAGGTGGTGCGAGGGAACAGATGTCGAGGACACTTGTGGGTTGACGATAAGAAGGCTAGGGGATGCAGTTGCCTGCACAGCTGAACTTTGCTGACAATTGGTGCGCGCGGCCGAAGACAAAAGTTCTTTACGATGCACCTAAACTAGTCATTAACTCGTCCAGGTCATCGTCTACTTGTTCCTCCCGTCCCTCCGGACCATCGTCCATCTCCGAAACATGGTGCAGGAGGCGAATAGTCTACGATTGCCTGTTGAGCGATGATCGGACAGTAGAGAAAGTAGGAATCTAATCCATACCTTATCCAAGGGGAGGACATGAACGCACGGTTGTGAGATGTCAGGGATGTTCACGGGTGTACGAGCGAAGTGACAGAGGACGTCGGTTGCGGAGACCACAATGCCTGGGAGGTCGTGGGCGTAGTATAGCTCGCCACCCGCGAACTTGTATTGGCGATAGGGGTCATGCTGAGCGTCCGCCTCCGAGAGTTTGGCTAGGGGAGCTACAAAGAGAAAGGTCTCCAATTGGCCTCCACGGTCGTACAAGGTGTAGTCGAAAATTTGTTGGATACGGCCTGCATGATACGAACCGTACGAGCGGAAGATGATATTGCTATCTTTTGGGGATTGGGAAGTGGGGAAATACGACACTCCCCCGTGATACAAGCTCTGGCAGTGTAAGGCACGATTCGTCAGTCGGTAGCTGTTGGGAATGGCACGCGGGGCGCGGACATCCTGGTAAGTCTGATGACCATTACGGCTGTTCAAGTACTCAATGAGCGCACTGAATTGCTCATCGAGCAAAGTGACTGTTTTCGATGATAGCCCGCGAGTCTTGGGGCGAAGGAAAGTCGATTCGCGTAACCTTGTTCCTCGACGGTCCTCGGTTGCGATAGCCTCCACTGCGTCCACTAGCTCTCCAACTTTTGGTCGGATGTGGTCGTCTTCCAGAAGGACGCGGAGATTGGCAGCTCGACAGCTATGCTTGACGTACGTAGTCTCCAATTCACCTGTGGTAAAATTGATAGATGTCAAGAAAATTAAGGGAAAGATCGAGAGAAGTACGTTACCGAACTTGGCATTGGTGTTGAGACGCTGCAAGAGAAAATTCATACGCTCCGAGAAGAACGTCCTGATAGAATGGAGGGGCCCGTACAACTTCAGGAATAGTGGGATGTGGAGCGAGTTATGCTGATTTGGAGTGATGGTAGTGGTTGGATATATATTCCTCAACCCTTGAACGTATCGTCTCGACACGGTCGTGTATAGGTCTATTGCCTCCTGCGACATTTCAAGCAGACCCCCAATTGCGACTTCGGTGACCAGATCGAGGTAGTTGTCGAGCATCTTCTTGAATACTTCGCCTTTCTTGGACCACAGTGGAATGAGGATGATGGGCAGATGAATGACACAGAGGACATGCCATTGATCAGCGCTCAGCTTTCCGCGAGCCCGCGTCCCGACGTTGGCGGGAACCCGGTCAATCCAGGAAGGGAGCTCCGTCAACGGCAACCATGCGTGGATATGCCTGAGCATGCTGCGACCAAGCACAGCGCTACTATCTCCAGAGCCCGTTTGGTGATGACTCTGGTCAGCAGGAGCGACCGGTGGGGAACTAGAGGCTCCGGAAGGCGCAACTACGTTGGTCTCCAGGAAAGATTTGTGAGGAATTAGCAGTCACTGTATTGATGTTGATGAACTCTTACAGATAGCGGGCCGTCATCTTCCGAAGGACCCCAGTGCTGGTCTTCGGTCGAGTCCCATTCCAGAACTTCTTCGGTTGTTGACTCACGCATCTCATCGTCTGTACTGAATCGTGGAACGTCTTCTTCCTCGGTCGAGACGAAATGATCGGAAGAAACAGGTTCTAGGCCCTCATCTCTCTCAACATACTTGTCCGGATCGTCCACACCGTCGACTTCCATCAAGGTCAACCCGCTGATCCCACCATTGTCTTGTAGTTCTCGCTTAGATGGATCCGAAATTATTCACGAGGTCGGCAATGAGATGTACATACGTGCTTACCACTTCCGAGAGCTTGTGGATCATGACCTTTTTTGACAGGCCGGTGCTCTCCACACCGTACTTGCTGCACAGGCGAGTGATCACGCTCATGCTAAATTTCTTGTAGATTGTGCTTGCTTTGTTTCCGTTACGAAACGACTGCTCCGCGGTGACGAGTGTATCGACAATAGAACTGTGGGCCTCCAAGGGTTGCTCTGTGTCGTCGGCAACGCTGGCCAGTGAGACACTTCGCCCTTTTCCCTTGCGAGAGCTCACCACAATGCCCTCCTTGTCACGCTGAATGTAAATAGAGTGAGGTCCCGAATAGTATAAAGGCAGCTATGGGCGTACCCATTCCCGAAGTACCTTCAAGAGGTGCTTCTTGTCTTCCTTCTCAGGACGGAGTTGCATCAAGGAACATAGATGCATGAGCACGGCGCGTTTACACCTACCCAGCTGCAGCTCAGTCCCGGTGTAAAGAGATTGCAGTCCAGATGCGATCTCCTTCGGTGAAGGTTGGGAAGGCGATTCGCCATCCTCGCCCTCCCCTGCGGCCTCGTCCATGCCCCAGATGCTCCGACAATGGTGTTTGAGTAGCCCAAGGTAATGGTTGTGCATAGAGTCGATTACAGTGAACCGGATGGGGTCCCAATACGGTAGATCCAAGAGCGGAGACCACCGTATACTGTGTTGGGCGAACTCGCTCTTCCTCCCTCGTGCAGTTGAGCTTTCCTTCCAGGCTTTGGCAGCAGATCGATGGTCGTCAAGGGAGCGCGGAGGCCACGAATCCGGGTCTTCCACCTCATTGATATCATTGCGAGGCAGTTTACAGACGCTGCAAAAATATCTAGCGTTATGGGCTCCATAACCCGAAACTTGTCTCGCCGCGGGAAGGTCGCAGACTAAAGGTCCAAGCGCACACCGAACCAGTCGACCTTCTGGGTACTTCGCAGTGCGCGAATAGAACACCCCAGGTTCCCAGAAAACCAGGAGGTCGTCGACAAGCAGCTGGATGAAGTGGTTGATTTGGTCGACGGATGGTTTGTGAGGACCAGGGATGATTCCGACGAGGTACATATTTTCCGGAAGATAACGGAGATGGGGAGGAAGATTGAGGCAATAGAGGTAGATGGCGGTCACTGAGGCTTGCTGCTTCACTTGTTTGTTGGAGAAGGGGTTGAAGCCATCAACTGCAAGACCGAAGATGTAGCGACCCTCCTTAGGCGGCGGCTCCACAAAACGGGTACCGTCGTCCAGACAGAGGTCACGGAAGATCGGCGCATCCCATACATCAGACATGACCGATGGAGCAGCAGCAGTGGTTCGCTTGAGTGTCGAGTCCATGATGTCCTCCAAACCATTCCGAGACAGCAAGCGTGCGAACCACTCTTTCATGTCATGGTGCTGATATACACGGAAGGGAAAGGACATATCGCGCCCTCGAATATTGCGCGTTCGCCACATAGGAGCACCGCAAGGCTTGCTATTTGGCGCAGCATTATGCGTGCAGATATCCGGATACGGCCTCCCGTACAGTGCGTAACACGCCGGACAGCACAGGTAGGTATGGACAACGGGGTCGAGATCGAATTGTCCGAGGATAGTGCGCATGTCGATTGGTAGTAGGTCCGCAGTGGTAAAGCCAGGCGGCAACTCCTGAGTCGTGCGAACGAGCAGTCGAAGGGCGATGAGAAGAACACGAGTCGCGCGTCGAGAGAGCCCGTATATGATGTGCAGAACCAAGGCGGCTAGGTGGTGAACTAGGACGACCAGATTCTCGAGGTGCTCGGGTACAAAGAAGTGTCGTTCTAAGTCTTGGTAAGTACCGTTCAGCAGAATTTTACAGGGGAAATATCATTTACCAGAGTCGACGTATTCCACACCATCCCGCTCGTGAACGGCGGCCGTTGCGGCCTGTCGTGTCCATTCGCGCTCCTTATGAAGCTGTAGACGAGCCCACTCTTGGCCTACCAGGGTGAGGCCCTCCGCAACCCGGTGATCGAGAGTCGGTAGGCCTACAGAGGCGATTTCAGAGAGCTGACGGTGCATCGAAATGAGCCATTCTGCATGTTCGAGGAACGAGATGTTGCTGGCGCTCTGAGGTGATAAAGAGTTCGGTCCGTCGTTGTGGTTGGCGGCATTAGTGATGGTAGCGGCGACGAACTTAGTCTCTTTTGTAGGTCTTCTAGAAAATGACAATGACCCTCCGAAACTGTGGGATTGAATCCGGCTCTGTATGCAGGCTGCAAGAAAGTGCATATCGTCCTCGGCTCTCTCACCAGTAAACGGTTGAGGAGTATCGCGGGGGTTTTGCGACGGATGGTGCCGCAAGGTGTCTTGAGCAATTCTGTGAGCGTACGAGTCTGTCGCTTCTTGTGGACGAGACAGTCCGCGATCAGAATGAGAGAGTGGGACGCCATGAGCGGCCGAGGAATCAACATGGTTTGGCCGAGATGTAGGTGACTGTGGATGAGAGGACATGAATGGTCCGCTTGTGTGGTGAGGGGATCGTCTATCGTGCTCTTTGAGATTCGCATGGACTCCTGCTGACGTGCCACGCAAAACACTGCCCGACTGCGCCTCGCTCTCAGGTTGGGACCCCTCGCCCTCTCCACGACGCCGAGAAGGGCGTCCATGTTTGCGGCGTCGGCGACCTACATCTGTATTATCATCGTACACTCCTCCACAAGCATCCTCGCGACGTACCCTTATTTCGAGAGCTTGATGGTGAGGGAGATCCTTCTTCGTCCGATTCCACAGCCATGATGTCTAAGGATTGATCAGTAAGGATGACTACGTGAAAGTTCTTACTCTACCTGAGATGCGTTTTCGAGTCGATCCTCCCAACAGAGAGAAACGAACATAAAGCGTTGATAGATCTTTCATTCCAATCTTCTCCATGGAACTGGTCTCCGAGAGGGGGGATAACCGGAAGGGGTCGAAGTATGCTACCGGTCGGATTTGAGAAAGATTGGGTATCAGGTGGCGACGTTGTAGTGTTCTGAGAACGTCGCTAATGGTCCATCGGGAATTCACGGCTCCGGGGGTGTCAGCGGACTCGTATTACATCGAGAAGCACCCTTACCAAGCGGTACAGATTTTTCGCTGACGCCCAACACGAAGATCGTCATGGTAAGCTCACTTCGACGTGGTCCACTGGCATGGGCTGATGGTAGAGGGTGTCGAAGTGCAGGATGAAGGCCTAGGAAAGACGTCAGTCAGAGACTAGAGAGCTGCCCCTGACACAGAGATGCTTACAGATCGAGAATCCACAAACGACAAAAAATTCGGTGAAAAATGCTACGAGCCCGAAGAGCTTCCAAAACCCTCCACTGTCCACAGACGGCACGAGAGATTCCACTGCAGCACATGCAAGAATGAACTGGGCTACGACCACCCAGACCGAGACGCCTATGCGGGGTAAGACGCGATACCTCTGACGTCTTCTTGCTGCTGTTCGTCGGCGCCATCGCCACAAGGAGTGTTGTCGGATAGAAACCAAGCGCATGCTCCTAAGTTTGCACTTGATCTAGGAGACGGCAGCACAGTCGTTGGGAGAAGATGGCAGGTAGGGAGAGAAAGCCGGAGCCGGCCGAGTACGGTTCGGGAGGTTGGCAGCACTGGAGAGATGCGAGGGACGAGCAGTGTGGCAGTGGCAGTGCGGAGTCTATGCCGGGCGGAAAGCGGTCGGATGAGCGTCTGTCCTCTTCGCCTTCCACCGCTTGCACCCACTCACCCGCCGCGCACTACGACCTCAGGGAGTAGCCTGACCTCAGGCTACCGCATTTTCGCTCCCCTCCCACCTCTTCCCTTTTGGTTTGGTTTGTGGTCGTTTTTTGCGAGTTGCCCTCCCTGGGGTTCTCGCTTCTCCCGAAGAGCACGGCGGAGCCTTGCCGCCATCCACGGATCTTGTTTGCGACCAGGGTGCGCGGTCTCGGAGTCGGAAGTGCACTGCCCGAACCTTCTCGTCTCCACGGCCGCCGCATTGCGAAGCAGCATGATTCCGTCTCGCGGCGCGAGGCTCTCCCCCCACCTTTAAGTTTTCGATCGAGTATGTTGTACCTACGGCTGCAGTGTACACAGCCCGCCGACTGCAGTAGAACCAATTCAGGCTACCTAGATCTAGAACCCTCAACGTTATGATCATATCCAAGGCGAAAGCGCCCTCCTTTCTCACCCCACCTGCCCCTGGGGAGCAGAGCACGTGCTTGGACATAGATCGGGGCCTAGTTCCCCATATCAGCCAACTTTCAGCCCGTCGGAGTGACCCACGCAGATTGACTGCTTCCAGTTAATTGCCGATTAAAAACACCGCCAGCGACAGCATAACACGGGGACAATTGCACCTGGTTGTGCCTTGGTTGTGTCGGTGAGGCCTCAGGCCTCAGTCAATTCAGACTGAAGCGCTCGCTATCCCGGAGGATAGGTGGCACCTCAGAAGATGGGTGATGGAGGTTCGCTCAAGGGAAGAGACAGGCGTAAAGTCGAGTCTCGATTGAACACTAGAGTACCAAGTTACAGGTGGACTGTCTTTATATCCGGGACACAGGCGCTAGTAAGGAGCGGAGGGATACGGCCAGAGGTCGCAGGTCCGGCGCGGAGACATTCGAGACACGATGTAAGTACGAGTAGAGACAGGCCATTGTAAGTAAGTAAGGAACCTGGGGGGCATGCATACAAGGACGGGCGGAGACATACGAAACGAGCGAGGAGAAGCGCACCAGCGCGGGCCGGGAACGGAATGGGGAGTCGCGGTAGCGCGCCGCGCTACACAGACATTGTCCTCCTAAAGTTGAGGGCTAGATGTGAATATACAGGTAACAATGTAGCATCTTAACATTCATTGAAGATCTCCTTGGACATACACAATATACCTGATTAAAGGACTCAACTATATGTCGGAACTGCGATCAAGAACGAAGTGACGCGCACCTAGTGCACATACGAATGAGTTCATGGGCGATGGAGACCGTGACGTCTACAATCGCACTCGCGACATGGAACCAAAGCATCGCCATCCGACCTGCCTTCATAAAGAGATCAGAAGATAGTCAGAACATTATACCATGCAATCCACACCTTCGCGCCGACGTCCCTTGCCACGACGTCAGCCCCAGAGAGTAGACGCGGAGCGCCGGGGGCAATCTGCAGCGTGACATCGTTCAGCACCGTGCACTTTGAATGACTTACGACAACACCCTACGCACGTGAAGGTAGTTCCAGGCCACGAAGACCAAGCCAATGCACGCAAGCCCTTCAATTGTTGTTAGTGCTTGGGAACGACTGACGGGCAGAAGACGAACCGATGACGGAACAGCGAGATCCAAAACCAACCACAGCAGGGTGTGTATGGCTTTTCGTGACTGGTGTGGGGGCATTCGACGAGCTATCTGCCCCGGAGAAATTGTCCGTGTCGAAGAGTGGCGGCGCACATCTTTGCCATATAGAAACAAGTGTCGCCGCACCCTTCTCGGAGGGCGCAGTTGCAAGGACGGGTTGGTGACCAGCTGCCCCCCACCACGCCTGCCTTTAAGATGAGCAGGGAATGACGGTAGATGGAACTGAGCACTTGCAACGGTCTGAATAATCTCGTCTGCACGCGGACTCGCAATTAGCACGTGGAGACTTTCGGATTGCCCACCAAATCTTACCATCGTGGCTCAACTCTTGCAACTCACATCCCGTACTTGTATCACAAATTTTGACTTTACCGCAGGAGCTACCCATCAAGAGAGCGGCACCATTGTCGATGAACAAGATCGGGAGCGGTACATTTATGGACGTGTCAGCAAAAAAGGTGCGGATATGTGTCTGGTCGCTAGTTCGATAAAGGTCAAAACCGTCATGCAGGTTGGACACTGCGACCAACTGTTCATCCGGAGAAATTGCTGAGCGTCCACTAAACCAGATGCTTCCTAAGTACATCCGTTGGTCGAAAACAGAATGTGCCTACATTCGTGGTGTGCGAGGACGTATCATCCAGGTAAACACATGCTGGACCATATCCCAACGGCTACAGGTTTACTTGTCAATCTGTTGGGCCTGAGGAGAGAGGTCCATTGACTCACTGAATTCCATGATCAAGAAAGGTGACCATAAGAGCATTTCCGCCCTCGATGATATGCACGGAACGTGCGCGAAGCGGGATAGAGGGCTTGGATAATATCTGCGGGCGTGGAAGACTTGTTTTAGCCATGACTCCTGTAGGTAGCTTCGTCAGTGGATCAAGCTGTCCTGCATGAATGAACTGACGTGGTTGCAGCTCTCTCCACACCTCAACGGTTGCTCCAGCGCAAACGAAGAGGTAGCGTGATAGCTCATCATGGCTCAAGTCTTCAACGATCCCATCACCGCTTTCTCGAGGGAGGTAGTAACCATCGATTAAGCCCTATCTCGAGGTCATGGAGGAGCCGCTTCGGTCACAGTGGCGGAGACGCACCGTCGTGAGTTGGACCACGAGGAGACGACCGTCGCCAAAGCCGGCATAAAGCCGTGGGGTTGTGTCATTTGACCAAGACAGAGCGGTGATGGGGCTGGTGCTCGAAATTTTCCGGATTTCGTGTCCAGTTCGGGTATCGCAAACCAAAAGCCGCCCATCGTCGCCACCGCTCGCCAGAAAACGGCCATCGGGCGAGAACTTGAGAACATTAACCGAATCACAGTGTGAGGAAGCTTGAAATCTGAGGCAATAACGGGCCATGGACAAGGTCGTGGAGGGCATGGGGCGAACTTGGGGCGAACAACGGGGACCGAAATAGCCGCCGAGGACAGATGAGGTTCTTATGTCCCCCCAAACACGTTGACGGGCCGATCAGCAGCAGCCATGCTCCTCCCTGGCGAGTTCAATTGCGAGTCCTCAGCCGGAGCGCGGAGAATGCACGTCCAATGCCGGCCTTTCATGCTATCCTGACAAAAATGTTTTTGAAATACGGTCACAGGATATCGATGCGTCGCCGTTGCCATACCTGTCTAAAAGCGTGGCTTGAACGAGTCAGTGCCTTATCGCTGCATCACGAAATCTGAAAACTGGACGTTACTCACTCATATGGTAGCGCACCATGAAGTGTCGAATCCCCCAGTGTCTGAAACTCCTTCTTGGCACCCGAGCCTTGTCGGGCGGGTGAAACCAGTCAGGTGTCTTCTTCATCGGGCTGCCAGGTAGAAGCAGGAGGTCACCGGTCATGGCCCAATTTCCTGCCGAAGCGGGATTGCTTGCATCAGCCTTTATCAAACGATGACTCTGGGGGGGGCAGGCACAGTGAGGCATGCGCACCACGAGGCTTCCGGATCTGCTTGCACCCTCAGGTCGTGTCTGGCAACGAAAGCTTGAAGGACATACCACGCCAAGCCGAGCCGCGAGCCTAGACCTAAGACATGATAAGTGACAACGCAGCGTCGACAAGCATCTGAATCGCACTTGCCGGTCCTTCTGCAGGGGACGTTCTTGAGGCGAAAAGTCAGCTCTGGTCTAGGATGACCCGACAGCGAGTCAGCGACCTGGCGCGGACATCACGGTGAATTCAACGGATATTTTCAGGGCTACCGGCCACAGAAGCCAAACAAGGGTCAATAAGGGAGCACAGCTCCAGCCTGGAGGCCTGGTGGCCTCTGACGGCTCTTCGCTCGCCTTCCTTGTTGCTCCACGTCCCCCCAGCATACTTGCGAATCGATCGAGTACAAATATGTACGAGCGGTCGCGGAAGTTGCGTCCATCTCGATACTAACAACAGAACTACCTTTCCCAGATGCATTGCAAGAAACAAGAACGCAAGTTGTACGGAGACCAGAGACACCGATGACCGGACATCCCAAGGAGAGCCTCGTGAACTCTGCCGTGTCAGAAGAACCGCTCAAGGATGTATGAGTGGAGCTTGTTCTCGCGATCAGAGGGCGCTGCGCGCCACGAGTGAGTCCGTCCTCCATTTATGTCTAGTATTCTCCGAGATCTCTGTTCTTGTCATCCGCCAGGGCGCACTTCTACTTCGGTCGTAGTGACTGCCACCCTAGTAAGTGCTTAAATTTGCACTGCTGATGTTACGCCGGTTTTTAATGCTATAATGCAGCAAGTCCACGATATCTTATATCACAGTCCGCGCGTACGCGGGAGATGGAATACGGCGGTACCCGATCCTGGCTGCGAGCACACGCCATCACGTCTTCCAGAAGGTGCAGTCATGGCGGTATCATCCATGCTGTGGCGTACAACCGGTAAGTGTCACCCTCTCCTGCTTTGTTCGATATCTCACAAACAACTTGCTTGTCATTATGTCGTTAGGTGGGACGTCCTCGCATATACGCCCATGTTCCGTGCTCTCACTTTATGCTCTCACAAGGATGTGCATTCACGTCTGTGGTGCTGTGTTGCGAACGCCGTACCGATATCCCGCTGAAATCATCCTAATCGATTCAAAGGTATTGATAGAAACGCTCGCTGGGATTCATCCTTGATTCGTGTTCCCAGCAATTTCATCCTGAACGTTTGTTGAGCCACCCCTGACGTGGTTATTGTCTGTTTCCATGGACACAAGGTGGATCGCCTCATCGTTCAGCTCTGAGCTACTCCACCGACTCCGCGTCAGCCTCTTCATCTAGGTCAGCAATCACCGGTACAACGGCGGGCGGCTTTACCGCCTGCAGTGCTTCTGCTACGTCATCGTCCTCAACCACGACAGACGGCTGCTCACGCATACTGGAACTGAAGTCCTCCGCGCATACTCTGCTCCCTGATGCCCCGCAGAGAGTTCCCAGCATAGTAAGTCGGACGCTTACGCGGATCGCACTCCGAGTCGCGGTTGAGCTTACGGTCATTCGCTGACGTCGCGTTGAAATCATTCTGGTGTGGGTTAGGAAGAAGGAGAGGATGTGCAAGCTCCCGACATTGCATGATGGCAGTGATGCCTTGGCGTTCGCGTCCGTCATGGGCAACCAGGGTATGCTCATCGACGCACCTCTACCCGAGTTCCGGCAGCCGGGACTGTAGGAGACTCTTAGACAAGGAGGCCGGTTTTCCGCCAGCTTCACTGTTCGACAGGCGGCCATAGCTAGGCATGGGGTCATCGGGAAGGTGACGGTGAGGCAGCGCGCAGTACATTCCATTCGTAAGCTTCTTCGAGAGACCGTGATCCGACCATTAGCTGTCAAATGGATGATGGCCTGCAAGGGCTTTGTTGCTTTGGTCTTCTAAGTCCTCCTCGCCAAGCGTACAACTTCATCGTGACCTCTTGATGTCCACCGTCAAGGTGGTTCTTCGTCGATCGTTGACCATCTGAACCCGAGCTTACCCTTGCGTCTACCAGTCTAGCGAAAGCATTGCTGGTCGTGTGGAAGCACAGGACTTCGAGCCCCAGAGCCCCTCATACAAAGCATCAAGACCAGTCTATCAGTCTCAGTCGACCACGTTTAGTCCGTCATTGTCACCTGTGAACGCACTTCGCCAGCTGATCGAAGAGAACATCCGTTCTCGCATTCCCAGCCTCCAACTCAAAAGCGACCTCGAGCCGCTCCTTAGCAACTTCCACGTCAGATATTCCGCCTCCAGAGGTGCGAGCTTGGGAAGCAGTTCAGCGCGTCGGAGCCGACTTAGCTATTGCGGAGGTCCGAGCCACCGAAATTATGGGCAGATACAGTGAGACTACCGAGGTATGTGTGATTTTGATCATTCATTGCACAGGACGCTAATCATGGAGGGATAGGGGAAATCATGGAGATAGCTAGACTACATGGCCAAAAGCCGGTGTGAGGGAATTCTTGAGTTCCGGGGTTTGCGCGGGCTCTCCAGAACAGGATCCTAGGTCGATTCAAAGTTATGAGTCATATTTGCCCAGGATCAATTCCCCTTACGAATGATTACTAGCAATCTGAGCGGCGTTGCTTGCTCGTTTAGCACGATCAGCAGATGTCGGACCCTGGTCGGACTTGGGAGTACTGTGGAGAGCATTCGGAGAGCTGCATTCCGACCGCGCCCGGCAAGGAAGCTAGTTCTCACAGCCATCCACGGCAGAGTCGGCACTGGCCTCGGGCACGCCCATGTTCCCTTGTCCTCGCGCGCCGTCGTTGTGCTCGTCCTCGGCCGTTGTCCTCGCCGCCCTAAGTGATCGCGACACCGTCACCGCAGTTTGTTCTTCATTTGCCTCCCCCCCCCTCCAGTTCGCCTCGACTGGCATGGACCCTCGCAAAGTTACCCTGCCCTGGTACATCTCCAACGTACCTTATCTGATGTGTACGTTGACCCGCCGCTCAGGCTCATCCAGTTGAAACTGGTCGATGGAAGGCGCCGAGTAGTTGAAGAGGAGTCAGTGCAGAAAATCGAGGTCGACCGTGATGGTAAGTTCCCTATTTGATTTGACCGAAACTACCTCTCGTGCTCACCTCTCGCCCTCTAGAGCTCGCTCGCCTGATCAAAGCTGCGGCGAAGGAAATCCAGGAACTCCGGGACCCAAACTGCCAGGAGGTGCTCAACGTGCCCACGGATATCAAGGTCCTTGTCGGTCTGTGTCGCACGTACCGGCTGGAATCACTGGAGCATCGGTATCGGTGTCTTCAGCTTGTTGAGTACATTATCGAGCTTCACGGTGTCCACGGCGTCCAAGGATACCTCCAAACCTTGCCCCCGGTTCCTCCTGAGATCACCTGGTATCTGAACACGAAGGCCGTTGAAGGTTGAGGAACGAAGGGTAGCGAAAGGAAGGGCGGGGGATCGGGGGGTCTCTTAGGTTGCTGTGAGCATGCTCTTCTGTGTTTTCATTGTACATTGCATCTTGCTATCCTTGCACATACTCTGTCGTACCTGTTCAACTATACTCCTATGATGTCCTGTTGTCTCGAACTGAAACATCGATGAATCTACCTATCGGCAGTTACTAAGCCTGAATTCATCCCCTATACTGAGGCGATCCAGGTTGAGCAGAACCCATTTTCTATCTGAATTTAAACGGCGAGGATCCTCTAGTAGACAAGGGTCCGTCAACGTGGCGCAAGAGGGTCGCGAGCACGTAGACGTGTGGGGGTGGGGGAAGTGCACGAGGGTTCACGCGAAGAGCGCACGCGGGGAGTTGGGGATTGCAAAAGATAATTGATTGTCCTTTCGTGACTGTGGTCGCTCGTATTTATACTCTACGTACATTGTATTCGAGACGTCTTCGGTAAATACTAGATATCTTCCGTGAGCTGTTGATAGGCGGAGCGAGTTCGAGTGAGTAATAGAATATTCGAGTCTCTCCAGTGCGCTGTAGTACATGTCATCGTCGTCCGAGCCGTTCGCCTCGGGGCACGAGGAACGACGGGTTCCGACGTTCGACTCACTGTGGTCCACGAAGTCGTACTCGTCCTCGGTAAAATCTTCTTCCTTGATCTCAGTCTGAGCGTCGTAGTCAGCATTTTCCACTGTGATGGTCAAAGGAATACGAACCTCAGGGCCTCCCTGAGGGATCAAGGGCACCGCGAAGTAGCACGGATCGGAGTAAGCTGCCTCCGAAGCCACGGAGCGACGGCTCAGGGCTGTTGGTCGGTACGATGTGGTTCGTATTCGTGCTCGGAAGGATCGGGAACAAGTGGTACGGGACAAGCGCGTTCTGTCGGACGGGTCGACTCAGGTGGTCCGGCCGCGTCGAGGGTGACAAACTCGAGAGAGGGCCCAGAAGAGCTTGGAGCGAGTGGGAGACGAGGATCGCGAGGGTCGTACGACGGTGCGCTCGCGTCGTTCCCATTTGGATTGAAGCGGTCCCAGGACCACCGGGCGAGGTTCCGGAAGAAGAAGTGGACACGGGATTGGGCCGTCATGAGCCATGACCGGGTGTCACGCGTGTCGTGAAAGGCCTGTAACCAAGCCTTGAAGGCCTGCTCGCGCTTCGGGAGCCGGAGGGCTTGAGATCGGGGTCCGCTGATCGGGTGATACATCCGGTAGTATTCGAACAAAGGCGGAGGAGGAAGTCCGAGTTCTTCAAGTGAGCCGGGTTGAAGGCTGCCGAGACCTTTGATGTTAGGGGGTGGTGCCCCTTCGTACGAAGCGAGTGCGATGTGGCGCAGGAGGTCCTGCACGAGTCTGTCGAAAACAGCGAGGACGAAGGGGTTGAGTAGTATGTAGACCTCGCTGTCAGGTCCAGGCGTGCGAGAGGCGACGATCAGGGGAAGGAGAGAGCGTGCGATTTGGAAGAGCTGATGATACTCGATGGGGAGGGTGATCCGCGCCGTCGTCAAAGGAACCGTCGAGGCGTCCGAAGTCGAGAGAGGAAGGTATTAGACCCATAGTACGTGGGCCTCGGAGTGGTTGCAAACATATCCTTGCTGCAACGCATGTTCCTACCGAACGACATCTGCGCCAACCCCAGGTGACTCCTGCGAAACCTGAGGGAGATGCAGGCAGTTAGTGCTCCATGAAGAAGTCGGGATAGAGATAATTAACAAACCATCCCGATGGCGCGTCCGGCTCCGCGGCGGATGGAGCCTCCCTGAGCGATCCTGGACCTGTATCAGTCTGCAGTCGCAGGAGCCTTGGTCAGTAACGTACACAAGTACGATGATGCACTTCTCCAAGCGACACATAGGCGACTGGGGACCATGATTTGCCACGGGTTGTCGAACTAGAAGTTGTCGAAACGGAAAACGACGCCGGCCGCGGAAGACAGGGGCAAGGAGGTACATAAGTAACATTCAGCGGACGAGTCACGACGGGGCGCGCGGTCAAAATCGGGTTGGTATCACATGATGTTTCCCACGGGGAGTTGGGCGCGTTGCCTTCTCCTGCACTCCGTAGTCCGTCCCCGGCCCCATTCTGCTGGAATTGGAGACTCCTCTTTCTATCCTCTTCAGAAATCACAGAATATGTCCTCCATTCGTCGGCAGGGCACATTGATTCTTTCGACTAGTCCGTTGAACTCGCTCCTTGTTGCACACGATCCGACAGCATGGCAGGTTAGTGCGCTCGACTCTTCTTCATGACTTGCTGCGAAAGGCCGACTTCGATCGCCTGTGCTTCCTGCAGATATCATATGCCAATCGAAGACGATTCCCTTGTCGGGATTCATCCCCTCTTGGGTAGAGTTGCTTCGTGTCATCGTCTCCATATTGCGATTATTCTGACAGTCAATGTCAGTCGACTTCCCCGTGGAGCTGATGCGAACCGGGATGTGCTTCGAGTACAGAGTGAAAGTGCTGGTGAGGATGTCGGCCTCTCTCCCCCTCTACGTGAGTGTTGGTTATCCCTCATCTCCCTTCTCTAAGCATATGAGCAGGTGTCGGTGCGACGGAGAGTGAGGAGATCCATTTGGATACCCGGATGCCCGCTTCTGCTGGAGGGTCTGCCTTGGCCTCTACGGAGGGTTGCTGTAGTTCTTCCGAAGACTGCAATGAGGGTGAGTCGCCTTACGCATAAGTGCCGGACCAGCACCCTGACGTTGCTGTACATCCAATGATAGGAGCCGCACACCCCCTCTTCAACGCAACGGTGTCGAACCCGCTTGATTCAATGGAGTGAGTATGTGTTGCGTCGTCTCTCCTATGCTGTCTGACTTTGCATGAAGTCGCTCGGTCATTCACACTCCTCCCGCCAATGTACCTTTCATCGACCTCATTAGGTACCGAGAGACGGGCGAACATCGTAACCCTGGTCGCGGACCGTTCTTCTCCGAAACCCCGGACGATAACGGACAAAGTAGCGAGCTGGAAAGTTCAGGTTCTGTGGTCTCCATTGTCTCGATTGGGTGACCGGGGTTGACTTTATGTCAACAGAGAGAGACCTGACAATGGCGGATTGGCCTTGCAACGCTGATGAATCACGCGCTGTCGGCGTTGGTTGTATGGATGAAGATGCTGGACAGCGTGTGCGTACGCACACTTCCCATGTTGCGCCGATTGTCCCATTGCCCGCAGGCCCAAGCCGAGCGTCGTACTTCTCGCTCTCGTATGAGGATGGAGGCTCCTCCACTCACATGGTAGCCTGTGATCACTCTACCTCCACAAATTGGGAGCAGTACAGGGATTCGAGAGAGATGAGAGGCGGCAAGGGACAAACCGTGTGGTACAGAACGTCAGGGAGATACGACGTGTGCTGTCCACCAAGTTCTCTGCAAGCTACCGCAGATGAACTCTACATTCACCACGATGAAAGGACGTCCCGCTCAAAGATTTGGGTTCTCAACAAGAGCAACGAGTGGGTCGTCGTGTGTCAAGGAGACAAGCAGCCCTCCAACGCTCAACGCTGCCTCTGCTTTCAACGCAATGGAGATCCGAGTTGGGTGACGAAGGAGACTTGGAGTGTCTATCGCAGCCGACAACGCAAGGGGCGGCGCGGACCAACTGTACCCATGGCGTCATTGGTGAGCTCCTCCTATCCTCGTGCTTGCTTGTACTTTCATGATAATCCTTTGAACAGCACAGCATGCCATGATTTTCCAAAGCATTATATACTCCAATATGTATCCATACCACATTCCGAGTTAACGTTGCCATCGATCTGTCATGATCGTCCGGCTGTAGTACTACGCGAATAAGGTTGTTTCGTAATTCCTCCGCGACGTCCACCATCTATTTGCATTAATATGTAACGAATGTCCTCGAACACGTTGCTGATGGGAAATTCTTCCAGGACTGGGATGATAGCGTGATAGGTCTATATCGAGTAAGTCCCATCCATGTTATCTGCACACCCTCGGCCACGCTGCATGGCATTGTAGACACGTTGTAGGAACAAAGGACTCGGCGGCGTCTCAGATCCGCCCAAGGCGCTCGGGGATCCGCTGAGGCTCATGCCCTTCGCCCCCACCGCATTTCACAGCGACCACAAAACTGGTGAGTGTTGCAATCATCGCCCGAAACTCAGCATGAGTCGTTCACCTGCGTTTAGAGACAGAAGCTACGCGACGTTGCCCCCAATTATGAGCGGGATCGAGGAAGGTACAGAACACCTTATCCCAGAGTCCACGGATTGACCTAGTCCCCCGCGCTCTACGAGTGAGTCCCTCTCCCGCCGTATCTTCTCTTCCGACTAAACTACTTCTAGACAATGCGAAGAGGAGATCTGCAGAAGTCGAGGGTATCGATGATGATACAAGCAGCGATGAAAGCGAATCCGAAGATGAAGGCTCGGATGAAGCTGTAACGGAGGATCGTGAGTTGGCTTCCGGCTTCCGCCCGACGAAACGACTCCCCGGTATGAACCCATGTCTTCTTATGATAAACGGAGCGCTAATTTGGTGCATTTCCTAAGGACGGGCTGTCGAAAACGAGATGCCTTATGTGCCCTACAAGACTCGCTTGAAGATGAGAGAACGAGCCGAGCAAGATCCTCACGCGGCACCCAATAAGAAACGAAGATTCAGCGGCCCCCCGACTCCACCTCTACCCAAGGGAGCTCGCCGTCTTATACAGGACCTGCACACTCTAGCGTCAGGGAACTCTTCGGGGGAAGCTATTCTTTCAACCTTACAGGGTCTCTTGGTTCAACACAATTTGACGGTCGGAGGTTCCGATGGCGGTGAGTCAAACCTCCCCTTCGTATTTGGCTTGATGTTGAGGCATCTGCGACAGGGGGCACGGCTGGCTCGTCCAGCCTTCCTCCCCTCATTCCTGAACTACGATATCAAGATGATGATATGGCCGATGACTCAGAAGGCCTCTCAGGCGAAGTTAACAGCGAGGACTCTAGGTTTGAGGACGTAGAAGGTTTCGGCTCTTTCACTGACGCTGCAAACGCTACGGGCATGGAAAACGCGGAGACCGACTACTACAGTGCCGATGGAGACGCTGTCATGGATGCTGGAGGCGTGGGTTCGCATTCACCCCACCGGTAGGTTCATCGATGTAACGGAGTATACTGCCTCTAACTCCAGGCCGATTGCCAGCGAACCCAATCAGACCGCCTTATCCACTGCAGGGGAATGGGATCTCGTGGATGAACCATCGCGCATCGCCCCCATCGAAGAGTCAGCTATGAGGCAACCGCTCTCGGATGCGCACATGGTCGAGGTCTCGCAAACGAACACTGAGGGTGCGACATCCTCCAAGAACCTCTGCAATCCCAGTACTGTGTCCTCCGAAAGTGGATCTTCTGCGAGCGACGGTGCTGATGCAGATGCAGTTGAGCGACAATTACTCGATCTGTTGTCACTGCGAGTCGGTGGCGCAGAGGACGACCAACAAACTACATCCATCGTGAGTGTTCACATGTCGTTTTCTCGCCCAGCTGAACCTTGTTTGAACCATGACGTCTCAGGCGGTTAGTAAAGCTCGTCATGGTCTATTACAAGGCCTTCCCATCGACCCGATGTCTCCTGTAGCCCAGGACCCGCGTCCTCGAACACAACGGTCTATCTCTCCCGTCATTTCAGGAGGAAGGGACGAAAAACATGCAGAACAGACGGTGGAGTCGGGTTCTGAGTTCAAGGACCGTTCCCCAACTGGGCCTCAAGACGACGCCAGTACCAAGATGGAGATCGATGAGGTTGCGCTCTGGAAACCGGGCAAAAACTGGCAGCTTGGTGGGGGTCACGGACACAATCTCACTGGTGGTGTTAGACGCGTGGATGGGCCCCTCGGCGGTACCTTCTCCCCGCAGACGGACAGCGAGGGGACAGCACCAGAGTTTAATACTCCGGGTACACATTTGAGCTCACCATTGTCCACATCCCAGCACTCCGAACAGTCTCCTCCGCCTATCTCTGGTTCTTCACCTGCAACAGTTTCAAGTGCCGAGGCCTTGCCAAGGGAAAGCCGAAGCCCAGAAATGTTGCCGCCCGCATCTTCCTCCTTCCAAACGTCGGAGCCCTCCCGGGCGCTGAGTTCAAGCCTTGGCCTTGGCCCCGCAGGTATCGCGAATCACGGAGAATCTCGAACAAACGATTACAGATCGTTGTCGGCTGTTCCGCAGTTTCCTGCACCATCCTCGGGCCCCTCGGGCGGGTCTGTCCCGACGCATGGTGTCTCTTCTCAGCGGGACCGAAGCGCGTTGTCGCCTCCTGCTCCCTCTCCGAAGCGCTCCACGCTGCTGACCTCGACGGCCTCCGGCGCGAGGGTCGCGAAGCATGATGGGTCCCCTCGACGAGCTCGAAGCCCGCTGTCGCCTACAGTCACGTCTTCGAAGCACTCCGCGCTACCGCGCGAGCACACTTCAGGCGTGGCGTTGGCATTGCCAAGTGTGTCGTCGAAAGAGGACCGAGACACGCCGTCTGTGACTGCACAAACCTCAAATCTCTCTGTGCCAGGGGGCCGCAGAGGAGTGTCAACTCTTTTCACGACCGGGTTTTCCTTTAAGGCTTACGGTGATGAAGATTCAGGTCAGCCCAAGCCTCTTGAGAGAGGCTTGGTATCGAACTTCTCGAATACCCTTGGACTATTTCCTCCCTTTCTCCAGGGGGTTTCCGACACCTCGATCCTTCAGACACACAGCCAAGGTTCCCGCGTTTCACTAGCAACGCCACAGCTTCGGTCTCAACATTCAGCGTCCCCCCACGGCAGAGCGAAGTCCATCACACCTTCTGCAGGACGTGGGGCCAAAGTACTCGCAACTCCACTACCTCAACCTCTTCCGCTACCTGTGAAGACGGCATATACATTTCGTGGATCCGAGCCGCACCCAATAGATAGGAATCCGACAGGGCAGCCTCGTCAGCCGCCTCTGCACCGTCAGCACTCAGCCGTGGAGCCGTCGTCCACCTTATTGGGAACTGCTAGCACATTCAGCTTCACAATGGATACGTCCTCCACACGAGCACCCTTCGCTGGACCACTTGCTGGGGATGCAACGCGACTTCCCCTCAGCAACTCTTCTCTCCCTTTCTCCAATTTACATGAGTCAGGACACGGAGCGAGATCAGTGTCACCGTACCCCGATTCCAACTCCCTTAGGGCTCGAAGCTCTGGTCCGTACTCAATGCCGGGCAGGCTGATTTCAGATGACCATGACTATGAGTCGCCTGCTCTTCTCCCCGTTGGTGTAGGTGCATCGCCCGAACCGAAGTATTCAGATAGCCCCGGTCCCGTCGTCTTTGACAGGAAGGGCAAGGGTCGCGCGTTATCACGTGGGTCAACTTCAGCCCCGCCGCGGGCATCTTTGTTCGGGGCCGGGCTCCGCTATGGTTTGAACTCGAGTTCGGATTCGGACTCAGATCCGGCAGAGGAGAAGGTCGACATGAGTCAATCACAGGTCGAAGAATCCGATAGAGGTCAGATTCTTCATTCCCCTCTTAGGTCATCTCCTCTGACACTCATCCACCAGCGAAGCAACCTTCAGGTGGAGTTGAACCTTGTGAAAGCTCAAAATCGCCGGTCGATTCTCATAGCGCTGGACACCGTCATGAGTCTTTCGACAATGACAATCGCGAGACTCGATCTTGGGTCTCTCCCGACGGTGCGGGCAACGATGATCCATCTTCCAGGCCTGCCGCCGCAGACGTTGACGACGGGGATGACGACGATGTTAGTGAATTTTTCAACTTAAACGGACACACCTGAATTCCTTTCTGGCAGGATGCTCCGGTCACAAGGCGGGACTTTAACCGAGCGGTTGAGGTCCTTGACGGTGTGTCTCACGAGGTTCGCAGCATCACTCAGATTCTTTCCAAGTCGCAAGCGGGACCGAGTGGGGCCAAGGCAGGTGTGAGTGGCTACGACGCTGACAGCGAAGAAGACAAGAGAACAAAACCAACAAAGCACCGATCTGACCACCAGAACCAACTTGCGGTGGGTAGCCCCCTCGTATCCAGCGGTGCTGACAGCAATAACGGTCGATCTAGGAGGATGTCGCTGTGCATGCCCTCACGCTGCTGAAACGTAAATACGCCGATTCACCATTCCCGCTTAGCGCTATCGCAAGTCAGAAACAGGTGAAGACGTTCAAGCCGGAGAAGGGCGAGTGCTGCACCGCAGACAACTTCGTGCTAGACATTGGTGGAACGGCGGGGAGTCCGTGGAATGATTCAGCCACCCGAGTATTCGTCGAGGATTTTTTGGGAGCAAACTACGAGTGCAAGAACCGCAAGAAGATCACAAAGATGTTCAAGGCACATTTTCGAACCATTCAACGCCATTATGACAAGACGTTGGGTCCGTCCAAGTCCGCGACTGATGCCCCAACCCTGGAACAGAAGGAACGAAGTCGATATCAGAGGAAATACACCGTGCGTTTGGAGGCATTTTCACGCATTTGTCCTAACTCTTCACAAAGATGTTCCAACGTCGCCATAAGATCTGTACGAGGTGGGCTGCAGTGAAGAAGCACATCAGTGTGTTGGAACGACTCGGCATAGAGGGCATGAGTTCGGATGAGGAGGATAGTGACGGCGATTATGGCGTTTTCAAGAAGGTCTGGAGAGCCAACGAGGTCACCTCTTTCCTTCGTGTACTCGATGCACTTCACCGGATGGTCCGCAGTAGGGGAGGGCGAGGTTCGCAGGCTGGAGCTAAGCGCCGTCGCAGGTATCTCGTCGAGAACAAAAGCACAAGTCCACCACCGAGGAAACTCCCCCGCAATATGTATGCACGCGACTGGTTGGCAAGCTTGGGAAGAGTAGAATTACAAGAACTTTGGCCACAAACGGAGTACAACATCGCTATCGACGAGCACATTGTCAAGTGAGCTATGTTTTACTTACCACCACTCCTGGGACACTAATTTCTGTAAAATCAGCGAGGTCGAAGTATTCAGGGAGATCACGGACAGGTATGGTACAGTCTGGGTGTAGATCATTGTTTAGCTGTTCGCACCTTCAACAATCCCGATGTTCCCTTGTCCCTGACAGAAACCGGATGTTGGGCGTGCGTGAATAGTCTGCCGCGCCTTCGGGCTACATTATCTCCTACGTAGAAGCCTCCGCGACTTCAAAAGGCTCATCGTCCTCCCTGCCGCGGTTCAATAGCTTGATGGTGATGGCCCTACCCTGCCCCCCCATCTTCTCTGCCTCATCCCCGGGTACCGCGCGGAGTGCCACTACCAACTACACCACGCCGCCGTCCTCTTAGTCAACCTAGTTTTCGAACTGGTGTGAACTCGACCTCGTCCATGACCCCGTCTGGATGAACCGGGCTGACCTACACACTCGGGTGTACATCGTCGGCATGGTCGATGTCGGCCGGCTCGTCCCCGTCCGCGTCTGCTCATGGCGTTCGAGGTGCCAATTTGAAAGAATAGAGCTCGCTTGTGCGTTTCATCGCTGGCTATTGAGACGTCCTCGTTGTCCTCGTGCGCCGAAGGGGTTCGTGCGGCAGCGGCGCATGCACGGTATACTAATCTTCAGCGTGTCTTTTGCCATGCCTGCCGGTATCAGCGACAGATTTCCAGGCAGTCATCCTCAGTGGAGAAGGGGGAAATGAGGCAGAAGCGGGTGGCCGAGGTGGTTGCAAGACGAGAAACAGGTCACGCTAGGCCCAGGTTGCCCGCCGCTGCGATTGGCTTTCGGCGCTTATCCTCGGTGGAGGTCGCGCGTTCTGCCCGACTTGCAAGATGGTCTTACTCACGGACCTGGATCACATCCCCCCCTTGCCCCCCCCGGTCGCTGCCTGGCCTTGAAGATCACACAGAGAGTGGAACCGGGCAACACATCTGTCTCAGGTACGGCCAATTGCAAATGACGCGTATGTGTTCGTCATCGAGCCTCATAGCGTCGCAGTTGACATTTCTATCCTCCACAAGTCTAAGCAGTGAGACCCTACGACTGAGGAAAACGGCAAGGAAGATACGCTTACTGAGCTCTCCGACGTATCGCCTTTCGAGGACGAAGGGGACAGGAGGAAGGCGCAGTCAAGCAAACGGCGAAGGCTCCTTCGAAACGCAAGTCATCGTGCGCCCAAGAAGTCGCATAAACCCACAGAAACGGCGGCTGAGAAGACAACCATCGAGCTCGCTTGGCATACCCAAACCAAGAAAACTCACCCACGCAACGGACAGTAAGCCGCCGATGGCCAGTTCGATGCGGAGCATCTGGCTCGGGACAGCAAGATTTCCGGTGACAATGCCTCGTCGAGTACGAGCCTTTTAAGCTTGTTGCATCGGCGATGTTGGTAATGTCGGCGGCGAAGAAGGTATTTTGGACCCTGTTGCAGTCAAAGCAGACGCTTACCGCGAACCGCGAATCGCTGCCAGGACACCTGGCTGTCATGAACGGCACGCTCAGCGCCTACCCCGGCGTCTCTCTTTCCCTTTTTGGACTGTTTGCCTCCCGCGTCGTCCTTATTGTCCTCCGTTGTTTAGCAAACCTGTCCCTTGTTCTCGCAGTACAATAACTCCTGTTACCCATTGTTCCCGTCGTCATTGTACTACATACCATTGTTCTTCCACTGGTTCCCGTGTCCATAGTTACCTATTGTCCCCGGTTCCCATTGTCCACTACATGTATATAAGACCTGTACTTCGCTACCTGGAGACCTCAGTTTCGACCTCTTGTCTCCAGGTAAGCCTCGCTGTGTTCTCGCTCGTTAGTTACTCGCTCAATACATCTTGTCTCCAGCCTGACTGTCGAGCCCTGCTCCGCTCTCGCTGCACAAGTGCTCGTCAACGCCCTTGCTCGTCTCGTAAGCCTCCTCCCTGATCTACTCGACAGCCAGTCGCAACATTAGGTCGAAACTTCTACACGAGCACCGGCGTACTCCACCCACACTCTTTCCCTCTCGTACGGTACGCACTTAGATCCTCTGTGTTGGCCTAGCGTAGTGCGCGCTCTAGTCACACCATCGGACGTGGTCTCGGCGCAACCTGAGGCTTGCCACTCTTAGTGGTACAGTACGCGGAAAGCTCCTAACACGAGACCCCGGTACTGACAGAAGTGGTCCCGCCTCACGCGTGGGAGGCTAGAGAAAGGCGGCGAACAAAGCCAAGCAGAACACCCTTGGGCCCGTGTCCCTTGGCTAAGACACACAGCAACAGGCCGAGGAGGCGAGCAGACAGTGTTGGATCGTGCACCTGCCGTTTCATTCCTAGGATAAGGAAGCGAGATTCAACGTGGCTTGCCAAGCCTGGGGACATGTATTTCACCCCACTGCAGTACAGGACGAGTACTGGGACGAAGATAAGCAAACCTGGTACTACTGCGAGGAGCCAACCGTGCCCCCACCGATCACCACACATCAACGATACCCTTGAAACTCGTGAAGGCATCGCCCCTAGACTCCTCACCACCAAAGAACAGGAAGTCCTAATCCGTGCGAAGATCGCAAACCCACCAGCACCTGCACCTCGAGATCCAAGCCGACCCCCAGCTCGCCAAGCCGCCCTCATCGCATCCAGGAATCCCTCATCCCGCCCTGCCTCACGCCCTACCTCACAACCCAGAGTCGTGTCCAAAGTCGAATCCCCAGTCCTGCACGATCAACAGGGTCTCCCATCCTCGACAAGACTCTTGAACTCGTTACAGAGCGTCTTGGACAGCGACGAACCTCGACTCCCGCAACCCCATTGCTTCAACTTCTAAACTCCCAAAGGCAGAGAAAAAGCCGGAAGTAAAGAAGGAACCCAAGCAAGAGACCATCAGCCTCAACACTCCACAACCCTCATCCTCTTCATCCGCTGCACCCAGTCGAGCGTCCACACCCGCCATGACTACCCCTGCCCCCGGCTCCACCGTTCGACACCTCCAAACTCCTCTCCCAGATCGCCCCACGTGAATACGATGGAAAATTTCGCACAGGATGGTCTCCGCTTTGTGTTCCGCCGCTCAGATCTACTACAACACCCTTACGGCGGTGGCGGTTGGCACGCCTAGCGACGTCATATGGATGACCATCCTCAGTAAGCTCACGGAAGGAGCAGCAGCCTGGGCTGGCCCCCACATTGTAAAGCTCGCCGGTGGAACTAGTCCTTGGGCAGACTATGGCGAGTTCAGCACAGCCTTCAAGGATCACTTCTGCACGGCTGACGACAAGGAGGCTGCCATCGCCGAACTTGTCAAGCTTTGCAAGGCGTATCGCAAGGTTGGCACTGTCCAGGAGTACACGGCGCAGTTCAATGCAGCTGCAGCGCGGACCGGCTTCGGCGACGAGGACAAACGCGAACGCTACCGCTCTGGCCTGCCTCCCAGGCTCCGGGACGTCCTCGCTACCAGTGCCCACGACATCTCGGACCTCACCAAAATCCAGAAGGTGGCGCTGTCGCTCGACCAGGCCCTCGTCACCAGAGAGGAAGAACGGCCAAAGTCGTTTGGATGGAAGAAGAAGGGGGAGAAGGCGGCCGCTACCGGGAAGAAGCCGTTCCCTGGAAACTGTCATATCTGTGGCCAGCCTGGACATCGTAAGTATGACTTAAGGCTGAACGTAGGTCGACCTACAGATGATTGGGAGCTGAACCTATAAGTTTGCACAAATTCTCAACCATGATTGGGATCTGTTTAGGTCGACCTGAAATTTCACCTAAACCTACGGCTCTCAAACCTATAGAATCCAGGCCACCCAGATATTGACCTAAACCTATTGCAGGTTGCAGGTTATAAGCCATAGGAGACCTATAGTGTGCATGTTTTATGCTCAAGTGAAGTTCAATGCACGCATTGAGAGTGCCGGACCGTTGACCACTATCTTGAGAGGATTGCTACCCATGTTGATAAACATTTACATTACTTATAGAGCATACAAGCATGGGTTTTGCACGCATACAACGTTAGAGACCCGATCACGATTGGATCTATACTGTACACCATGGCAGGCAATGCAGACTGAGCCTCCAGTGGGTATATCAAAGGCGCAGCTCGCTTTTTGACATTGCCGTGATAAGCCGTGATATCCGGAGAGGTAAGCGCCTGTCATCGAAGCAGAGGCGCGCCAGCATACCGCAGAGACGCAAACATGGTCTCGGCTCGCGAGACGTCATCATCACATTTAACTCCGTGTACAATACAAAACAAGTATGCTAGTTGTTGATAATGCAGGGCCGACACTGTGCGGGGCGGTACTGGACAAGGCGAGACTGGGTGGGGGTAGCTAAGATGGGCTCGCGAAGTTCCCCGCCGGCGGATAGAAAACTTTAGCCAGCAGGCCCAGCATCATGGCTGGCTGCAACATGCGGTTCTGGTTTCTGATATGGCGGTTCACGGCGTCGGGGCACTGGATGCTGATCTTCGGAGGGCGGGCAGGCGGAGCCGCCGACAACGGAGGCGATAACTCAGATCACCGTTGCCATGCGGTGAACACAACGGGCGATTGGCGGACGGGAATGGGTGCATGGGCCACCGAGCACGCAGCAGGAGGCGAGCATGGCAGCAGGATGGGTCAATGGGAGAATAGTTGGCACTCAGCTGGATGGGATGAGGAGCGACAGCGGGGGGTTCGAGCTCGACGATGAGCGGACGCCATTCTGCCCGACAGCTTGGCAGAGTGTCGGTGTGGTCGAGCCCTCGGATGTGGAGTACGTTGGGCTGGCTGCTGGCGAGCTTGGTCGGCAGGTGAGATGGTCGATGAAAGGTGACAGAAGGAGGGCGCTGTCTTGGTCCCGTCTTAACGTAGGGGCGGCGACCCGGCGATGATGGCAGCAGACGTGTCGTCTCAGGGCAGATTCCGCGCGGGCGGGGCGGTTGACGCGATTGCGTGGGCACTGGACATCGATGTGTGGTGAAGGAGGCGGAGCGGGTCAGAGAGTCAGCGTCGTGGGCCCAGAAGACTCGGGCGG
>CM035304.1:2139665-2174881 GCA_002900995.3 Ganoderma boninense
GACGCTCCGGGCCCTCTCAACAAGAAGACTCGATCGTGAGGACACGATCCTTAGGAGGGGGGTATTGTCATGAACAGCACGCTCAGCGCCTACCCCGGCGTCTCTCTTTCCCTTTTTGGACTGTTTGCCTCCCGCGTCGTCCTTATTGTCCTCCGTTGTTTAGCAAACCTGTCCCTTGTTCTCGCAGTACAATAACTCCTGTTACCCATTGTTCCCGTCGTCATTGTACTACATACCATTGTTCTTCCACTGGTTCCCGTGTCCATAGTTACCTATTGTCCCCGGTTCCCATTGTCCACTACATGTATATAAGACCTGTACTTCGCTACCTGGAGACCTCAGTTTCGACCTCTTGTCTCCAGGTAAGCCTCGCTGTGTTCTCGCTCGTTAGTTACTCGCTCAATACATCTTGTCTCCAGCCTGACTGTCGAGCCCTGCTCCGCTCTCGCTGCACAAGTGCTCGTCAACGCCCTTGCTCGTCTCGTAAGCCTCCTCCCTGATCTTACTCGACAGCCAGTCGCAACACTGGCCAGAGCCTTACCAACCAGTCACCTCGTCAACTGCATTTTGCGTTCATATGGCTGAAAGAACTCGGTCGACCACAATCGGACGGTCGATCACGGCGAGGTGATGGATGCCTTGGGTGATGATCAAAAAGGTGAGTGAGACGAGTCCCTCTTCAGACCATCGTTCCGATGCTTCTGATAGACGGGACAACACTACCTCATGACGGCCAAACTACCCATCTGCGAGAAGTTCTGCAAATCGTGACTCCTCATCGTGTCCTCTACTGAACTCGACTCCTTTTAGACCATTCCATTCTCGGATGATCTTTGTCCCCGTCTCAATTGCGAACTTTCCGCCATGCCGCCCCGTCATTGCGTTCGGGGTGGAGGTCATTGCATCGAAGTGGGACTGCGCGCTGTGGGATCGCCACGGCCGTGGAGAAGCAACCAGGCGGACGTAGTCAATGGGCAACGTGAGGGGAAGAGGAAGCGGAAAGCGGCGAGCAACAAGGGAAAGGTGGAGAGTATGCGGGATGCGAAGTTGGAGAAGAAGGGGGCGCGTGTCTTGGGCCGTCGCTCAAAACTCCTAACTGTCTTGGAAGAGTCTATCGGTGTGTAAGTCTCGTTTTGTAGCTTCTGAGTTTCATGCACCTTGCTGACTGGGTGTGCATAGCCTCTTCGTACGCCGTTATCGCAACCTCGATCCGAACATCTTCGCCGAGTGCATGTGCGCGATGGCCTCTGGTTCAACAAGTACAGCGCACGCGTCCTCGATGGCACGTATCTTCAACACGTCGGTTAGGTTTTGTACGACACTCAGACATGGTTCATCTAAAGGGGGTACGAGCGCTCGCGCCGGCGTATGGCCCTACAGCAAACATCGGCGCCGCGGCGTTGCAACACTTCACCAAGCGCTCCAATTCACCCCTCGTCACACGGGGGTTGGCGACATCGAACTGAGTAGACGTGTGGCAGTCGTCCTGACGAGATGCCCCACGTCTGGGGAGCAGCCAGCGGTTTCGTCAGAGACAGTTGGGAGGAGATGGTGGATGAGCGGTGGGGCAAGAACGGCGCCGGTGTGAAGGCGCTTAGGATGCACGTTGTCCACTGGGACCGTGCCCTGGACAAGACGTGCGGAGATGGTGGCGGAGGTTATGAGAGCGATCTAGGGACAGGAACCTTGACGCGTGTGCGAGGTCGCATCGCTCCTCCATCAGCAAAAGTACATCTGCCTGGGCGCTCCTGAGTTCCTGGAGAAGTCGTCTCAGGACCCTTAAGAAGCCTCAGGCTATCAGGAAGCTGCTTCCTGAGAGCTCTATACGGCCTGAGGTCACCTGTGGTCCTCCCCCAGAGGCGACAGGGAAGCTCAGGGTCACCCCAGGCAATGGGACTTTTGCTGATGGGCCCTCGGCCACAACCCGTGACTAGGATACGCGTCTCTCCTCTCTCTGCCTGCGTTCTCGACCACTCCGCGGCAGACGAAGGGCGCCCGATCATGGTTGGCCGTTGGCTGGGATCAGGCATGTCGGCTGGGGGAGGTCAGGAGGCAATGCTGGTTGAGATGCTAGTCTCGACACTTCGAAAGGCGTCTGCGGACGCTGCCCCTACCGTCGCGAAGAAGGTTCGTCACCAGTTCAAGCTGCCCTCGACATTACGTTCATGGAAGTATGTAGGGCGACAAAGACGGAGGCTATCGGACGTTATATGCGCATTGAGCAAGGCGTTGCCAAGGCTGTCCGTGAAGAACTAAACACGTAACAGAGCAAGATACCAAATGTCCTGCTCATTGGTCAACCAATATATTCTGAGAGGTGAGGAAAATGTGGCGCAGTGGCGCGAAATGATGATTTTGACAAGTCATAATGTACAGGCAGCTGTACACGGGTCTCCAGGAAGACGTGACGAAGCTGTTCCTCTCGCACTCCCTGCTGATTGTGCTCCGCCGCGACGATTCGGTGGATGGTGGACGTGGCGAATCTGTCGAGGACGAACAGCACGAAGATCCTGGAGCTCGAGGGCGAGTCGTCAATGCTGTTGCCATGGACGACGAAGTCACCTCGTCGAGCGCGATCTGCGCTGTCTCGCCGCGGTGTTAGGCATCCGCGAGACGAGCGCCCTCGCGGGATCTAATCCACTCGGGCACACGACAGAGGCAGCTTTGACCGTCCCCACCTCGCAGAGCAGACTGGCCGATTTCTGTGACGGGGGCATCGAACGTCAGCTTCTTACCGGTGAACACCTGCCTCGCCAACAACTTCTCTTGCCTTCATTTTTATATCCAGATCTCTACGCTTCCGTCTCCGTGTGTCCTTCTCGAACACCTTCTTCCGCTGGATGAGAACGATCTCCGGGTTACGAGTAAATGTCCTGCTGCGAAGCAAGTGTCATCCCTCTTCCCCGTCGCTAAAGTCCCCATGCCAGCTCCTAACGGCACTGTCGTCGTCCAGCTCCTCGTGGACATGACGGCTCTACAGTGTCCCTTGTCGTTGGCATATGGGCCTCCGTGTCAAACGTCCTCTCTTCTCAGGACACGGCAGGAGCTTGATGCACGCTGGTCCTGTTCTTCCCGATTTTCATCGATGCTTCATCCCGCTCAGGCCTAGGTCCTGATCTCGTTGCCCATACCGCTTGCCCACGCCGTCCTTGTCTGGCAAGTCCTATTGGACGAACTGGAATAGATGGGTTCGAACGTACGGAAGAGTCGCCTGGTAACTTCGGGCGAGAAGCCTTCGTCCGTGTGTTCAGGCACCCGGAGGCTGTACTTACCTATGGGCAACAGCAAGGAGAGGGATAGCACTTTGAATAGCAGTCTAGCAAGTGTATAACAATGTTCGACTATGAGAAATATCAATGTAGCATCCGCGCGTCCTCCTGAGGAAGGGTGCGACCTTTTTCAAGTCCACAGCCCCATGAATCTGGATCAGTCCATAAGCGCCCGCCAAACCAGTGCACGGGTGTGCACCTTCAAAGCTTATTAAGCTTCAGTGCTTCACCAGTCATCCCGCTACTCTTGGCACCATCATGCAACGATATCCCCAAGACAAGAGTTGTTCGATCTTTCTCAAGAGCCTGCAGAAAGGCGCCCGGTCTGCCGCCCTTCGTGAAATTCCTACCTGTGCCAGTTGTCGATCTCGAGAAGCAAGTGTTCAGGGGCTTGCATTTGACGGCGATGATGATGGCGATGAGTGCTTATTCGAAGGCACGTTCTCACATCTCACACACAGTTCGATCAATTTATGACCTGACCTGGAGATAGGCTTTCGGGTGCTGCTGCATCATCGTCGACCTAAGAGCCGATGGTCGTACGAGTTCACCGCCCATGGTCAGCACTCACCGATCAGCCTCCGAGCAGTCTACTCTCGCAAGCTTAAACCAGCTGATATTGATCTGAAGAAGGTAAAGTCAATTGTATCCCCCTGCATGATATGTAGCTTATCCAGCAGTAGTCGATAGCAAAGACATATTTGCTTCCCACTCTGAAAAGGGAGTTATCAGCATGGGAGTCGGATGAACCCACATATCGGCCGATGGATGTGTCGACACAAACCGAGTGCGGTATGTACTTACCCTCCGCCGCTGCCTTTCGATGCCATTTTGTTTTAATCCATGCTTTTTTTTTTTTTACCAACGAGCAGATCGCTGCCGTTCTTGCATATTCTCCGAAAGCTGGTTTTGTACGGACTGCGGGCGAGAATTTTGCGGCTCTTGTTACAACCCTGCCACGCCAGTAAGTAATGTCCAGGCCTCTGTGCAATACACTTTAAAGCTGACCATACCTGGGTACCTAATTTGGGTAACACCCAGCCCTGCGATCAAAACGCATCGTTCCTTCGCTTGACACGGTTCCTGCGAGATGAACTGGAACTTCTGCAGTCCGAGATGGAGAACGTACCGGATTGGTTTGTTATCGGATCAATCATCATAGGGTCAGCCTCAAAGTTCATATTTCTGATCTAACATTTAGGATAGTTCCGAAAGCGACCTTGGCAGAATCGAAGAACGTGCGCATGAAGCAGAAGAGCCAAATGCCCGAGGAGAAGTTCCGGCAGCATTGGGTCTCTCGACGTCCATTTGTCATTGGTGAGCTTGATGGCGAGTTGCAGGTTCAGTGGAGTCCACAGTACTTCATCGACAACTTCGGGGCCGAATCTTGCGAGCTCGAAGATTGTCAGACCAGGGAGACACTTGACTCCACAGTCGCAGAATTTTTTGCCCGGTTTGGTCACTCCACGCCTGAAAATTCGGGGATAGTGAAGCTCAAGGTCCGTGTTTTTTTAATCCGGCAGTTAGGTAGTGTAACGTATGGATAAACAGGACTGGCCACCAACAGCCAATTTCAAGGATAAGTTCCCCCAGCTATTCAAGGATTTCGAGCACGCAATACCTCTTCCTCAATTTACTACCTCCGAAGGTGCAATGAATCTGGCTGCGCATTTTCCTCTCAATTCGATTGCACCTGACTTAGGTTGGTACCTATGTGTGTGGCAACAATCATTTCTGATTTTCGAGTGCAGGTCCGAAGATGTACAATGCACTTGCTTCCTCATTCGACGACGTGCATTGGGGATCGACAAGATTACACCTGGATATGAGCGACGCTGTCAACCTCATGCCATACGCAGCTACCACCAAGGATGGCAAGCCTGGATCGGCACGATGGCATATCTTCAAAGTGGAGGACAAGGCCAAGCTCCGCGAGTACCTCAAAACTAAACATGGGGATCGACCGGGTGACCCCATTCACAACCAGGACTACTACTTGACTCCATCTATGTTGACAGAACTCAAGGAGCAATATGGCGTGCGTCCATGGGAGGTTCTACAAAAAGTCGGCCAAGCCATCTTCATACCCGCCGGATGTGCCCATCAGGTGCGAACCTTTTCATGTTGACATTAGGTCGGACACTCATTCGCCCTCAAGGTCTTGAATGAGGGAGATTGTATGAAGGTCGCTTGCGACTTCATCGCCCCAGAGAGCATCCCTATTTGCAAGGAGCTGTCAGAAGAGTTTCATAACCAACGGTTGATCTGTGCATGGCCCCGCGACGTAATCCCATTCTTCCATATGTTATATTATACCTGGCTCTCCGCGGCCAGTACTCCCAGTGCGAAGTGAGTGTATTGACAAATACCAAAGATGCACACTCACCCATCCTAACAGCATCCAACACGATCTAACGGAACTAGCAGAATCTGGTGTGTTTATCCATCTTTTGCATAGATTAGCTGATTCACGAATCTTAATATTTTTTCCAGGCTCGTCTACGGGCAGCGACCGTTACTATTGTCCATTCTGCCTCCCTCGTGGGGAACAGATCTTCAAGTCAGGCAACGCTCCTCGTACAAGAAGATTTAAATACCCAATGAGCGCAGTTCAGCATGCGTACGTCCCACTGCTGCATTTCTATTCTCCCACTCAACACTCTGCCGTAGCACGAGCTCTCATGCGGAGATTCACTGGGATAAGTTGACTATAAGGAGACTCACCCAAGGAAAACCCAAGCCCACCCCGGAGGTGTTAGCTCGTCGAATGTTGCAGGAACAGAAGCTGTTATGATTTATTCCTTTCGCTCAGCTCGATGTAGTCGACGTGCTTATATATCTTCTGATGCCCCCGCTATATACTGTTGGAGATGGAACCGGAGATATCCCAAATGATTCTAGAGAGCAAAGTTTGTGAGCTATCGGTGCACGATTCACCAGTCGGGGCGAAGCGCGCTGCACCCACTTTCTCAGCCTCTGCCGACAAACGCCTGAGCTTGGTCTGCTTCTCTCCCATCACTTGCTAGCCCTCGACTTCCTCGTTTATGGTACTGACCCTCTGTCTTGTCAGTCGTTGGTGAGCGGGTATCGTTATATACGCGTTAAATGCTTACCAGCAAAGTCTACATCATGTCGTCCCATTCCAGTCGGCCAACCCCCTGGCGACCGCGTTGCAGTCCTATCTCGCTCCATTTCTCCACAGACGCAGCGGCGGCCTTTCAGATATGTATACATAGGTATATGCATGCGGAGCATATATGGAGCTGGGATGAGCGGAATTCTTTGTCGTGAAGACTGCACGCAGGTATGTCCCACTTTTTGCGATTGCCTTGTACACGCTCTATCGTGAGCAGATGCACTTGCGACAACACCATATATTTCCCCGTCGGTGTTCATCATTTGCGCTCCTTTTTCTGATCGTCGTATTATGTCACTATGTCGCTCTGGGGATGTCGTAGCTCGCTGACGGTGCTCTTCCTTCACTTAGTTGTCTGCCCAGCCTGCCTATAGCTAGCAACATTGTAACCCAACCATAACGCCCAATCGTGGCCAACTCGACCCCTTCACTCGCACGAGCTATTTGCCATCTGTCTCGCCGTCCGCCAAGACTCCTCATGCCCGCAATGTTTTGCTGTCGAAAGCGTTGTCGAAAGCGTGGCCGTCCCCGGGCTTGATGCCAACCGTGGAGCGTCAGTTCGAGGAGTTCGTTGGGTCCACGAGGGAGGCATGAAGTTCGTGTCTGATTCTCCTCTCCAGTTTTTTGAACCTGATACGATCCTCAAAGGCTCGGATTCTTCGCTAATCCAGCCCCCATTCCGAATCGCCAAGAAGTTGCACAAGTTTTCCAACCTGGCGGACGATTCGGAGGAAAATACCAGCTTCACGTCCACTAGCCGAAGCTTCAGCGCAGCAGCACACCACCCGCAGGTCATTCCTCGTCAACGGTCGCTTCACCTTCCTCTTCTTGCCTTGTAGCCCACGCATCCGAAACTTCTATCAACAAACCCCCAGGCCACCGTGATTTCCCCTGCATCGCTATTCGCGGTATCGACTTCCTCTCCAACTCCCCAACTCCACTTAGCTTTCACAGGCTTGGCTATAAGGTGCAAGTAGCATCTTCCACAACTCTCCTCATGACGGCGGGCCACCAGGTGGCGGAAGCTGGGTGATCTCGGGACTTCAGGGCTCGCCCCTGGCACCCCGTTGGGTTGCGGCCGGAAGGTGTTGTATGGAGTGCCCATTTGCGAAGGCGATAACTGATGGAGTGGCTGCTCTTGTGGACAACGAGCACTGTGGAAGAGCAGTCGGAGGGGTGAGGCGGTGACAGTGGTCCAGGATGACAGGGTATGGAAGCTCTTGCTTTGGAACAGGCTTTTGACGGCAAATTTGGCGGCTTTGGGGTTCAACGAAGACCCGGATGCTGAGGGAGCTGTGGATGCAGCGGTAGGCCGATGTGGCAGTCGACGACGACGACGACGACGACGACGACGAAACTGACGTTGCTGCGGCAGCTGATGGCGGGGTCCCTATCGATAACGAGGTCGTCCGCGAGGGGCAGGTCAGCTTTCACGACCGACCTTCATGCAACGCCAAGTCCCGTGAGTCTTCGTCGACCACCACACCTTCTTTTTCAGCTCATTAATAAATCGTCAACGACTTTTGTATTAGAGACGTTGACCCAACTGTCGTCGAAGATAGCCCGGGAAAAGGGCCCACCAGCGAACACTTCGACAGCGCCGTCACCACCGACCGCAACCTCCCGTTCCTTCACGTGCTGCTTCAGCCTCACTTACCAACTATAGACGACCGAGCACATTGGGAAACGTTGTAACGTTCAAGGTTGCATGGAGTCGGAGCTCGCACGTTGTTGAATGCCTCAAAATCAGGTGCGCATCTCTCCTTTCCTGCACAGCCCGAGCCCAAGTCTGAACTTGAGGGAATCTGCGCCGTCTCCAGGATCATCGGTGACCTTCGGGTCCATCGATGACGCCTCTATGCCCCCTCGTCCTCCCCGCCCTCGCCCCAATGATGAAGCCCTGCGGGATCCGGTCGATCGGCACCGTTCCCGCGAATCCGCATGGCTCCCGGCTATACAGGGTCCTCGCTGTCTCTCCAGCTTGGGGCATGTCTACGGCAGTCGTCCAGACTGCCTTCAGAGCCGCACTAGGGCAACAGCCCACGCCTTAGCCAATCGAGCCCCAGGGCATCCTGCCCATCATAACATGGAGCGAACTAAGATCCTCTGGAAGACCAACGAGGACAAACTACTTACATTACCACAAGCATGATGCTCGTGTTGGGTATGGAGTTGCACCGCTAATACTTCCCGGCCATTGAGGCAAGCACTACGTATGTACATCGACAAAATCATCTATACGATTGAGGTGCAGAACCAGTGTCGCCACGTTGTTGAACCTCGGGCGGTATTAGTGCGTGCAGAGGAGGAATAGTGAAAGTGTCCATCCAGCGCTCTCTTCAAAATTGGGGGAATACAATATCGTTGAACCTGGAGGTCGTCGTGGGTCGGAGTGTCGGTGTGTCGATTCAACAGTTTGAATTTAAATTTGGTTTGAATGCATGGGTTGATTTTATTACGCGCGCGGACGAGCGTCGAGGCCCCAAACTGGGACAATTGCTGAGTCAGCAGTGGCGTGAAATATCGGAGCTGCGCACAGACCCCAGTGCCAGCCGCAAGCTGGCTGGTTGAAATCGACCGGCGACCAGCTACTGATTGGCCACACATCCTCTCGTTCTGTTCTACACGCTTTCCTGGCATGCGATTCAGATTCGCACTGCATGTACGTTGGAGGCTCTGGCTGCTAATGCGGTAATCCTCTGAGGGGCTCTGGCATGTGCGAATGCGCAAGCCATACCTCGCGTCCATTGCCTTTCCTCGTTGTCGCTGTACCGAACCCACAGTCACTATCCACCGACTCCTTCGTGCATGACACCGAAAAGCATCCAGTTTTGAGGGAGATCCGCCCCCGGAATGGCACCACCGACGTATCTCCTGGAGTTTCTTAGAGGAACGTGCCAGGCGAGCTTCCTGTCCCGATCATCTTGGGGTCTCGTCGGACGACTGGTGAGCTGACCCCTAGTAGCTCAGACATCCTCCTTCTTTGTTGTTCACCACGTTCAAGGGGCGCTCACCCCACAATGTCCGGCTGGAGGTCTAGGAAGCCATCTCATGGTCATCTGGCCGTCGTATTCCGAGCCGCAGTAGACCGCCGATGCACGCCCTATCTATCGCTTGGAAAACGATGTGGCGACATCCCGGCAGCGGACTTTCCAGCGAGGAGTGCAGGAAGATCGAGTATCGCGAGCGTGGCGGCATCCTTTATCTGTAGAAACCCTTCGACCCTTCAAGTTGTCGAGGAGAACAATCTCGGTGAGTGAGCTCGTGCGTCCTGAGTTTCCTTTTTCTAAGACCTCGTCTGTCAGGCACACCATCCATTGTACATCTCCGACTGAAGGGACGAGGATCATTTCTTATTTGGAACTCTGGGAGGGAATAGGCTTGCAGGTATGTTTTCGTTTTCAACCTTTGTTTACATGGTTCGCTACAGCGATGGCGTCGTCTCTTCATTTCTTGTCTCGTGTTGCTGGGAGCATCGTGTGGCGCATCGACGCCCTGGGATCCGTTGACTCCGAGCAAATATGCCTCACGATCTTGATTCGCTCCGCACTCCCGTTATGTCTGAATATGTTAACGTGCTGAGCGTGACGTGCGGGACTGCAACTGAACAAGTCCACGCACACACAATGATCCACAGAGCGCGAATATCGAGACTGCCGTCGGCTGGGATTGGCGGCTTGACAACCTCTATGTGGTTGTTACTATGATATTTGTGCCGCAATGCTATGAAGAGATGGCCACCTTTAGCTGTCGTACGTCCCCAGATCAAGATTGCCGTCTGCGGGACATGTTGGCGCGATATCAGAATTGGGTCGAATCTGCAGCATTTGTATAGACTCTATCCAATAGTCCGCGAATCGCTAACATTTTGGGCTACTAGGCACAAACTCGGCCGATGTGGGGGAGAGGGGCGCGTCGGATATTCACGCGGATCGACGGAAGATAGCAAGTGGGTGCCGTTACAGAAATGCGATCCCTTCGCGGATAGGGTCACAGGTAAGAAGCTCTGTCTCCATGTTACCAGCATTCTGAACCATTCTGACGTTCGCTTTCGCTTTCAGTAGTAACCCCTCAACACGAGAAGGTAGAATGAGTATATGTCTTACGCTCATGTCCGATGCACCTGCTTGTAAAGCGAGCTTGTTACTGGGAACGCGAAGATCCGAGCAGACGGAGCGGCTGGAGGGGTGGGTAAGCTAACATGCGTCGACAAGGATTTCGCCGCTTTTAGACTCACATCTTTGTAAAGATTTCCACCGTGTGGTCCTCGGCTGCTTGTCGCAAGATTTTGAGTGCGTCCTCCTCCCACTTGAAAACTTCGAGTCCGACGTGCCGAAGCAGCTGACGTACCTCCGTTTCGAAGTCTTCACCATCTATCCCCTCGGGAGGGTCGAGATGTGTGAAATGCATCGGAAGAAGGAGTCGACGCACCGCGGGCGAGCGTTCGCGTGGCTAGAGCTCACGGAGCTTATCAGTAAGTGCGAATTGAACACCTTCAGGCTCCAACCTCATGCGAAATAGATGGAGAAAAGCATCTTCGACTCCCTTGTGCAAGGCCTGGACTGCCTCGTGTGTCTATCGTATGTCTATTTCTTGGAAGGGTCGATCTCGTTTGCGATCGTCCGGACCTGGGGAGGACATTGGTAGGGGCCCGGGTGAGCGCATAGGACAAGCAGTGTGCTCACCAGCTTGCAGAACGACAGCCCGCCGATGGCAGGTACCAGGTACGGTCTCATCTTCATCCATGTCACTTGCCCCTCACCCACATCCCCAGGCGTCTGGTCGGTCTGCGTCGGACGATGCATCATCGGAGCTCATTTCGCGATCGTCGACGCTGGGCGAGGTCTTGAGCGCGTCGCGCGGCTTGTTCGTCAACTGTAATCGTCGTTAGATGTTCATCCCACCGACTCATCGTCTTGGCCATCGTCCAAGGAATCAATTGAGGGCGCTGCTTCGAACGTATCCAGTCTATGCGCACGAGTCAGGTGTCCTTTGCATTCCGGGAAGCTCTGCCTTCCACGCATGCAACTTGTGGGTGCGTCCCGTGCCATTGCACACTCTACGAGTCTCAGCCTGACTTTGAACCGCCGAGAAGGACAGCGAGGACATGGAAGGTGTTAATGCTGATGAAGGAGGCGGTGAAGCCTGTTTCCGTCGACAATTATGGAACGGACACAGGTGACACCCAGCTTCAATCATACCGCGCTTCGGGCCACAGGGACGTGGACGTCTGGTGCCTCCCCGCCTGCCGACCGGAACCCTTTGCGATGAAGGGACAATCTGCAGCAAGACAACGATCTGGATGTCCGACGGATCGGATTCACATTCGATTGTCCCGGATTTCATTCCCTTCGCTTGGTCCAGGCCTTTCACCATGTCTCTGTCACCGAGGTCCTCTGTTCCATGCACTCGCTCGTGGGTGGTCTGTCTGGTCCCTCGTTGCCGCACGATCGCAGTCGAAGTGGAATGATCGCCCTGGCTATCGTCGAGTCGTGAAGTTGTAACTGAACCTGTGCAAGACGTATTCAGGGAGAAGACTGGATTTGAAGGAAGGACAGCATGCGTCCGTTCGCGCTGGCAAGCGCGGTTTGCAGAACCGCCCCATTCCCACGTGCAACTAATCCGCAACCCTGTCCTTGTCGCCGTCAACTGCCGATTCCTCTTCCGTTTTTCCTCGCAGCCCATCTCGCTCGCAACCACGATCCCATCACTGCCTGTTCGGTGCCACTGTCACCACCACTGGATGACATCGAATTCGCTTGCGACAACCTCGTCCTTGGTCCGCCTTGTGCATGTGCGTGCAATCCTTGGTGCCGAGTTCTCCTGACAGTGGTAGCCCAACTTCGACTCTCACGCGGATGTGACATTGGGGGTGAGAAGTCGACGAGGGTTGACTAGGCGACGGCGAGGCGGGGTGCACGCAGTGCTTGAGGATCCGCGGGGTGGGCGGGATTAGTTGGGCGATGCGAGTATGTTACTGACTTCGCACTGCTGAGACGACGGTACTTGTACAATTATCGTATGTTTATAGCTACACGTTCAATACATGGGAGGGAGGGCTGGTAATCAAAATGTTAGATTGAGGTGGCACGACCTTGGACTTGCCGTGGATGGAGCTGAACCTGAATCCTGCAACTCTCACTCCACGAACTTGCCACGAACGGTTGCATCACGTTGACGAACATGACTCGTGCCAGCCGCTGCGTAGGAATTACGCGGCGGTACAGTGCTGCGCTCGCACCGGATCCGGAGTCCAATGATTGAGGGAGAGTGTGGCGCTTGTGGGGTGGGTGCGAAAGGATTGGTTTCCGAGTGATGGAGGCGTAGAGGCGGCACGGCAAAAGGGATGGTTGAAGGGATGCTGACCAGAAGGACGCGACTTGCTTGTCTACAGAGACGATGGGGATGGTGGGGATGGGGCCTGCCTAACGAGCGTGCTGGAGGTGATGGCGGGAGAGCAGAGAGCGGGTGAGTAACGTTCTTACGAAGGCATGAAGACGGATGGCTTACCTCTGCCACGTTACGGATCACCCTCTCCAATGACAATAACGTTGTATATGGAACCCTACGCCACTGAGTGCGACCAGGACGAAGACGACGAGGTTGGTTATTCACTGTTGGAGGAGGATAGGGTGGTATGATGACCTGAGAAGGGATGCATTGGATCCTCTACGAAACGTCATGAGCGGGATTGGGGCGAGTCGGGACAACAAGTGCTACAGGGTAAAACGCGCAGGGAAGGGTTACAGTTTCCGATCTGGATGTGGTTTAGACAGCACAACTCGGAGGACGACACGATCGTGGAGGAACGGCGAAGCAGGGAGAGGAGTCCAGAGAGGACAAATGACGGAATATCGAGGGAATCATGGATGCTGCAAGGCGATCGTGCGACGGCGCTGCAAAACCGAATGTCATCGAGCGGAAAGCTGCGGCCAGGGGTGATGGGCTCCGTGTAGACTGAAGTGTGGCTCGGGGAGTCGCGCGCAGGACGCGCCGCGAACGCAGCCCAAGGTGGGGTACCTCTCGTCAGCACCGCCCGAGGTCCAGAAGCCAGAGCCATTGGGCTCGCAATACACAAGGATATAGATGCAGATGGACTTACCTGGTTTCTTGTTCCTCTCGACTCGCATGCCTCCCACTTATGCCGCACGATGCATGCTGGTTCTGTTACGCCTGCTCCATTGCTTCTCTTCACGATTCTTGCTCTCGCGCTTGTCCGTGCTTGAGACTGGGCGCACGTTTGGCTTCATCACGTGGTCAAGCAGTCGGGTGGGCAGCAGATGTTGCAAGAGGAGGCGCAGGAGAGAAACGGTATAGCGAAGATGAGAGGCGGTAGTACCGGAGAGTATTGGTGGGAGTGGAACAGGTAGATTAGACGCCAATGTTGGGTGGTCGGCGTCTAATCTACCGCTGTCGACTCCGCCCACATCTCCTACTTATTTCTCCCACTCGGGTCCCCTCTCAGCGCCATTCTCCCGACCACTGTGCTACTTGTCTCTCGAGGTCTTGCTCTCGTCACCCGGAACTCGAAGGATGACCGTTCAACCACACGGCTTTTGCGTAGTTGAGCCGTCGTGCTGGAGCTCCGAGTCGGTATCAGCTGGTATGTCTCGTCTGTTAATCATTGGAGGAAGGGTTGGCCTGAAGTTCTTCGAATTCAACAAGTAGCGGGGTGCTGGCGCGTTGTGCCCACGCCTCCTCTTGCGTGGGCACCACGGCATGGCATTCAAAGTTGTCTGGTGAGTCTCGTTCTCCCTCGCGGTTCCTTCTTTCCTGCGATCACTCACTTCATTCTCTCATTTTTGTATGCTGTCTTTATGCGCATGGCATCAGCCTATTGGCTTCCCTGTCCTCCAATATTCTCTTCTTCTTCTTCTCCACACCCACGGTGCTAGCGTAGGTACGTCGCTCTCGGAATATTTGCGTTGTTCTCCGTCCCGATCCTAGCCTGCCCGTCTTCGGAGGTGGAGAGATCCACCCTACCACCATTCCCCCTTGTAGCATCTCCCTGGCAGACACGGCTGCCGCTTCTCATCCTCGACGTGCAAAGGCCAGCATCCCTCTCTCCACTGCCCAGGCTCTCGTCGCTGTCCACTACTTCCAGCCTGTCCATATCGTCGCTTGTCGCGCACATCATCTGTGTCGTGGCAAGCCTCACCTGTGCCATCACGCACCTCTTCTGTGCCGCCACCACCACCGCTGATCCGTACGTGATGTCCTCTCATCTTGAATCATCTCAAATTAACTACCCTTACAGGTCTGACGCTTGGGGCCTTTGCACCCCAGACCTGCTGAGCCGCCGGGGCACCTGGAAAGCCTTTACCGCGGAGTGAATCCCTTCCAGGAGATGGAAGCAGAGGCGCTCAAGCGCCGCCCTCACCGCGCCCACTTCAACCACCACCGCTGCGCTCGTCCCTGTTGCGCCTATCCCTGCTATGCTTTCTTTGTCTTCATCTGCTGCACCTGCGTCCTCAACGCGCTCTCAAGGTCACCCGCCCGCAGAAGGACTACGATGAGCTCCGAATGGAGCGACTGATTGCAACCAGGCTCCCATCACACGTAATGGCCGGTATGAGCGCTGAGGAGTACCTTGCACTTTACGGGCTGGAGATAGAAGATGGCGACACTCTGGTCGAAGAGGAGGACTGTCAGCTGGATCTTGAGGCACCGCAGTGGGCTACGTCGGGCAAGGAGCAGTTCCACGAGGTGAGCACATCCGACTTTTGGGTCAAACTGGTCGATGCATGGTGGGCATTGGAGCAGGCGTTGGGCTTTGAGGCTGGGCAGGTGAGTGTCTTTGCTGAACTTCACGGACAATCTCGGTGCTCACAAATGACTTGCAGCTCCTCACGAAGTCCCGCCCGGAGTAGATCGGCATTAGGATCAAGTTTGGGCGCAAGACGAGCCTGACGATCAAATCTCTTACCAACTTCGTCTCGGCGTGGAAAAAGTGGTGGGCAAGGCTCCAGCCCGCATCCCGTCGTTCGGACGATTCTTCCGGGCCGCTAGCCCAGGTCGCGCCTGAGGATGCCTCCGAGTGGGGAATCCTCCAGGAGAGCGGTGCTAACGGCATCTTCATGACCGTCATGTCCCTCACATGGTGGGTGCAGGCTCCCGACGCTGACACCATCGAGGTCGCCGACGCCGCGTATGACGTTACGTGGGCCTTCCGCACGATGGCTTTGCTCGCCGTCTGACGGCACCACTGTCGTGGAGTCTGCACACCTTGAGCTCGTGTCGATTACCTGCACCGCGCATAGAGATAGAGCGCGCCGTGTGCCTCTCTACTCTATGTTATCTCTCCTGTATGTTTTCCCGTCTTCCTACGTATGCTGCGTTATTGTCGTCATCACATTGTCTCTCTTTCGCATACAATATTAGTTAATGTTCCGGTTATTCTGTCCAAGAACCGGCTATCAGAGGTTGGGGGCAAAGGCTACACAGGCATGCAGCGCTATGACCCCAGGGTTATCCCGCCGGAGGACAACCCCAGCTTACCTGATTTTAACTCCAGTACTATTATGAACCATGGCACTGGGGATGACCTGTCGGCAACTCACCCTCAGGATGAATCGAGTTTTGACCCTGGGTTAAACGCTGCTGCACGTGATCTGGCGGGCGGTTGCTACAGCGGGTTCGTATCGCTGGCTCGGGACAATTCGGGACAGGGGACCAAGGCCTCAGGCAATCAGGCAGGACGTTCGGGGAGAAAATGTGTTGTCAACGGTTCTACTCGCATACATACATGCATTGTAGTACTACATACGATACACAGTTTAGAAAAATGGAGCGCAAAAAGGCACATGCAATGCACAGTCGTTCTCAGAGCACTGGTGCCGTCAAAACGATCATTTGGGACACAGCAGCGAGCTAGGACAGGGGTGGCACACAAGATGTACAGCAAATATACGACCGCGACAGCGGGGCGCGAAGGTGCTTTACAGCGTGAATCAGAGCCTGACACTCCAGACCACCCAAAGGGAAGATGACACGTTAGGCAATGAGCTCGAAAGCGAGCTCATTCCCATGCGTGTCAACCTCTCTAAGGCGAACACCTGGAGCTTCGGGCCCTACGCACCTTGCTGTAGGCTCCGCGATGGAGGTGCTGGAGGGAGGGAGGGACACTCACAAGGGGAAGTCCAGGGAGGGAGGGAGTCTGCGGAGGGGAGGAAGATGGGGGAAGGAGACAAGGAGGGTGCGCCTGCCACCGACGCTGCGGCAAGGACTCGGAAAACTTCAGCTCACACCATCGCCATCATGATATGGATGGGATCAGGCGCCTGAGAGGATATGTCCTGAGGTTGAAACAATGAGAGTGCAAGTTGGGTTTGTCTTCAGAAGTTGAACTCAGGTTGAAGCGACAGAGGGTTGACCCCAGGTTGCGCGTCTGGGTTAAGCTGGTCTTGAAATCTCGGCTTATGCGCTCCGCACAAGTTTCGAATAACCTGGGATCAAAACACTCAAGTTAACTCTGGCCCATTCCGCTCTAGTTCAACCCTGGTGCTAAATCCCGTCTGGCCGTGTATACACGTGTATTCTGTACCCGGGGGTACCCGTTCGTTTCCTGGCTTACCCGAGGTGCGCTAACGTTGCGCAATGGCCTTACACAGGCCTCAGTGCTCCCATTTGAGAGTGAGCGCAGTGTCTATGGCTAGGCACGTGCTCTGCTCCGCTGGGGCAGGTAGGGAAGTAGTCTCCTTCCCATCCGTTCTGGCACCAAAGGATATTGCGCCAGAACGTCTGCACTAGAGGAGCGCCGCGTGCGCGCGGCAGAAACCTTGGGTACGCTAGCATGGCGAGATAGCAAATTGTCGCGTTCATTGCTCAACGAGTTGATAAGTTCATGGCTCAACGAGCTGACCGATGCACAGAGAGCTTGATTGATACGGGGATCGAGCGACCCCTCTGTTTGGTTTATGGTACAACTAAGGCATCAATGGAGCACGTCCCCATGCAGGGGTTGAAGGGTTCAAGGAATCAGTTGCCAGTCATTGTTTCGAACTTTTGAACCTACACATTCACAGGATCTCCAAACGAGCAGAAACATTGAGTCGGCCATTAACGGAAGAACAGCATTCAGGCCGAACCGGGTACTATGGCCAGTTGATGGGTGCTTTGAATTATGGAGCAGCAGTAACCTTGTACCCAAGGTAATTTCGGGCTCAGCTAAGGGCGCCATGACAAGGAGGTTACGGCACATGCTCACCTCCCTCATGCGCTGATACACTGATGGACGGTCTGGACTCCGCTAGGATACTGCGGAAAAGAGGCAGAGGTGGAGTGGCACTGTGAATGGGGCAAGGACCAACGAGTCCATCACTGAGGGTGCGAGGAAGGTGGTCGGCTCTCGCGAATAGACCGAGGGACGTGCAGACGATCCGAGGGACGTGCAGACGATCCGAGGGACGGTGGATGATGGAGATAACAACGTACGACCGTCGCGCATGAAGGGGGCGAGGACGCTGGAGCTGAATGGGAACCAAATGAAAAGGGGACAACACACCCGTAAGGCTTTCGCTACCTCCGGGACGAGTGCGCTATCGGAAGAAAGCGCGATAGTGGGTAAATGGTATGGAGAGGTCGGAGACTCCGTAAACGTCGAGAGTCCACGCGCGGACTACCCGGGGTGGTCTCGTATACGCTATGCTTGCACGGGTGAGAGTGAGAGTGAGTGAGCAGATGGTCACTGTCGAGTCGATGTCGGCCGGGGGAGGAATTCCCTATCCTTCTGTCGAGTCAGATCATAAGCGTGGGGTGCCAAAAGCTGCATAATCATGGGGAAAAATGGGTATATATACAGGAGTGGGACGGGACCCGCGTGGGCTGACCTTCTACTACTACTACTCGAAAACGTCCTCCTCCGCTGGAATCACTAGCTCCTCCCGGAGTCCCACAGGCTCCGTAAGCCTCGACTTGTGCGCCACCGGTCCATGAGCTAGCTGGGCCTCGTGCGGCGGATCAACGCATATAGGTCATGGAGGCCGCGTCTTGAGCGCTTGAGTGCAACACGTCATGACACGGTCACGTGTACGCGTCGGGTGCTCAAGGACCAGTCGACGAAAACTAGGGGACAAGTCGTGGTATTGAATGGGGGTCCGTCCCCCTCGATCCTCCTGTTGCAGGTGGCGGAGACTACGTGCAAGGGATGAACCTGGAAACTTCGGGGAGTGCGGAGTCAGCGGGACCACCAGGAAACTAAAGGGGGCCTCGGGTGGTGGCTTTGGGGCATGCGTTCGGAACGGGGGGGGGTGCGGGTCGAGTGCCTTCCGAGGGTGCGGACTCCTCAGTGCGAAAAGTGGGGGCATTTCGGGGGTTTTGGAGCATGGAGAGGCACCGGGCCTATCAGCGCAAGCATATGTCTGACATCCGTGTTTGCGAGGTGGACGATGTGACTTCAGGGATGTAAATACCTCCTATAAATCCACGAACTATGTTCAGAAAACTATTCAGTCACAGACATGACCATTTCAAGGCCACATTGTATCCATTAGATACTCCAGGCCCCACCCCCCCAGGCCTAGGTCCCCCCTCAAGTTCGGCCTCGACACAGGCATTATTTGAGTAAAATAAGTTATACCCGATCATGTATTTTAGGAACCACAGATATACATGTCTTAGATATTGTGAGATGTGACATGGACAAGGTTCTATAGCTACCTGAGTTCAGCCATGACACAGATTCTGGCATTCTCAGCTCCAGCTTTAGGGCATACACTATCAGGCAACTTGCACATGTCTACCTATAGGTCCATGACAATAAATACGGGACATCCACTACTCCATAAACTAAAATAACTGTAGGTGGTAGTATAAGCAAATCCTTCTGGGTCCTGTTTGTTGCCATGGGTTCCAGAGAGTGTGATCTGGCTTCACACAGCCTGTCATGCACCAGGATAGGACACTGGAAGTCAGAGATTGTAGCGCAAGGCATGTTGTGATATGCTTATGGTCATTCTGCTAGAATGAGTTGTTGGAACACAGATTTTGGGCAAGCGAGCACCTGCTCACTGGGTGTTCCTGATGTACAATATGGAGCGGGATTGTACTGTTTTGTAGATCATCTGTTTGCCTCTGTACCATGACGACATACAGGACAACCTGAATTCCACTCACTTTTGCTGCTCAGCTTGACCCCAGACAGATTTTCCAACATGGGTATGGGTTTTTCTGCACACAGAGGTTGGAGCTCATCGTGCACGACAACCCAGTGCTCGTCACTTTGGTCACTCACCCACTCAGCATGGTGACCTGTGTTACCCATGTCACGGCACCCTTAGCTGAGCCTAAAGTACACCAGACGTTCTACAGCTCCTCTCACCAGCGCTCTTCAGATCCATTTCACAATTTCACTGATGGGAATTGCAACATCACCATTTGGCCTTGTATTTGTCCCATTTGAGAGAAGCAGTGAGCTTGCGAGCCACCGTGAGAGGAGCGTAGAACATCTGGAGCCGAGACTAGTAGGGAAGGAAGGTACACCCAGAACATCAATTTGTGGAGGTCTCTGAATGAGGGGACTACACACTTATTTGTCAATTTTGTCCACAGATGTCTGTTTTGACCAGATTGCAGATAGACCTCTGTGATGGACCTCCAGCCGACATCTGTGCAGGAGACATCCTCTAGACATCATAATGCGCTCCCTCTATGTCCATGCACATGATCTCCCTTTCCCGAGCCTATTTGCAGAATTACAACCACTTCTACCCTACCTTCCAGGAGAACTGCAGTCAATCCGGATCTCGTGATACAATGCAGAGGACACTATTCAACTTGTTTTTTAGTTGTGCTAAATGCAGAGCCTTTGAAATAAGAGAGACAAAGTTGCCATCTAGTGTCATGGTCAATGGACGTCTGGGTTGGGATGGAGACAGTGGCCGTGTGCATGGTGGTCGAATGCGAGGACAGGATGGTTGCAGTGGGGAGAGGATGTCAACCTTCCTCTTTTAGCCCTATGTTTTACTAGCCAGCTAGACTGGCTAGGATCTATTTGTGTTGGAAAATTGGTTAGAGGAAGATGGAGCTAGTGAAGGGAGAGCTGGATAGAATATTGTTAAAGTCTGTTGCAATGCCTCAGCCACTGAAGATATGTGACTACAAGCCAACTAGTGATTTTCTTAAAACACTTAGTAATTAGATTTATTATCTAATTTAAAAACAAGCACAAGGTGACTAGGTGTAGAACCCTTGTTGTAGTTTATAATCACTAAGCACACTGTCAAACAAGAATATTAGCAAACTTATTACATCTAACAAAGTTAGCTTGTTTAGAATTAGATATTTAGAATGATCTAGAAGCTTTAATCTTTGTTGACAAACTAAGATGATGTTACTTAATTGATAGTATCAGTATTGGTGAAAGCCAACTAGTCATTTACTTGGAAAACTTGGAAGACTTAGATGTATTAAAAACAAGCATAGTATTAAAAAGTGGCTGTAGCATTATGATGTCTAAATTCTAAAGGCTCCAGCCTTGGTTGACATGCCTCAGGCACTAAATAATGTGGTTGTTAGCCAACTAGCAATCTTCTTAGAACACTTAGCTATTAGATGCATTAGCTAATTTAAAAACAAGCACAGTGTGAATAGGTGTAGTGTTTCTTGAAAGATCCACATAAAAATTATAGCATAGTATAGACAAGACCTAAAAGATGTTACAAGCCAACTAGCAATGTTTTAAAACACTTGGCTATTAAAAGTGTTAGCTGATTTAGAAACAAGCACAGTCTGACAAAAGTGGCTATAGAAGCTATGGTGCGTGCTACTTGACATAAATAAAAATAACACAGTTTAAACAATCAAGTTTAATAGAGCATATACAAACCTGAAGTGTTATAGACAAGTATAAAAGGGTCTAGTCTTTATTGAGATGTGCTGCTGGTATACTAGGACTAGATATTTGCATTGCTCAAAGATTTGGTCTAACAATTTTAGTATAGTAGCAAGATTTAATAAATTGATCATTTGAACTATCTGGATTTTTATGTTTGCTTCACTGTCTCATTGAATGGAGCTGATTTTAGCGGTTTGATGTCTTGATTAGTATAGTACTGGTATTTTTAACAAACATAAAAATCCAGATAGTTCAAATGATCAATTTATTAAATCTTGCTACTATACTAAAATTGTTAGACCAAATCTTTGAGCAATGCAAATATCTAGTCCTAGTATACCAGCAGCACATCTCAATAAAGACTAGACCCTTTTATACTTGTCTATAACACTTCAGGTTTGTATATGCTCTATTAAACTTGATTGTTTAAACTGTGTTATTTTTATTTATGTCAAGTAGCACGCACCATAGCTTCTCTATAGCCACTTTTGTCAGACTGTGCTTGTTTCTAAATCAGCTAACACTTTTAATAGCCAAGTGTTTTAAAACATTGCTAGTTGGCTTGTAACATCTTTTAGGTCTTGTCTATACTATGCTATAATTTTTATGTGGATCTTTCAAGAAAACACTACACCTATTCACACTGTGCTTGTTTTTAAATTAGCTAATGCATCTAATAGCTAAGTGTTCTAAGAAGATTGCTAGTTGGCTAACAACCACATTATTTAGTGCCTGAGGCATGTCAACCAAGGCTGGAGCCTTTAGAATTTAGACATCATAATGCTACAGCCACTTTTTAATACTATGCTTGTTTTTAATACATCTAAGTCTTCCAAGTTTTCCAAGTAAATGACTAGTTGGCTTTCACCAATACTGATACTATCAATTAAGTAACATCATCTTAGTTTGTCAACAAAGATTAAAGCTTCTAGATCATTCTAAATATCTAATTCTAAACAAGCTAACTTTGTTAGATGTAATAAGTTTGCTAATATTCTTGTTTGACAGTGTGCTTAGTGATTATAAACTACAACAAGTCTTTCAATAGCACCAGTGAGTTTTACTACTAGTAGTAAGTAGTAAAAGTAAGTTTGGTAGTAGTAGTACAAGTTTAAATATTAGTAGTAGTAGTAGTATTGGTAGTGGTAGTAGTGGTAGTAGTAGTATTGGTAGTATTGGTAGTAGTGGTGGTGGTGGTGGTAGTAGTAGTAGTAGTAATAGTAGTAATAGTAGTAGTAGTAGTAGTAACATAGATTATATATAACATCAATGTAACATCTTGTTACATCAATGCTACATCATTGTAATATGTTTGTCACATATAACATATAATGACTATAAAGCTCATGGATATATAGTGGCTACACCACTGCTATACAATTCATAAAATAGCTGTATAGTCAAGGTAAAACAGATAGATCAATCCAATATAAATGTGTGTAATATGAAATATATCACAGGTATATTTCAAGGCTAACATGGCATTGTATATAGACGTTGTATGGTTGGTAAACACTACATATAACAAGTATGTCTGAGCTTGTTCTATACATGTTATATTTCACATAAAGCAGCTATAACACAAGCTGTTATATCTCAGTTACAGTTCAAATGTGACTCTAATGTGACAAAAGTGTAGCATCATGTTACATAGTCGGATGCCCCCGGTGTCAGTTTGCAAACGCATCGCGCCGGGGCGCTAATGAAGAAGAGGGCCTGATTTGTCAGCGTACTCTGGGCCTTTCCAGCGCTCAGCGCCCGCCCACGGTCCGCCTGCGTCGGCAGCCATAGGACTCCTTGCTCAACTTATCCTACAACGGCGACCGCGCGTCCTTCAGCTTCGTCTAGCTTCTTTCTACTTGACGTCCTCTATGTAGTTGCTGGCATCAGCGCCATACCCTCAAAGCCAGCTGTGCTAGCTGGACGATCAGGTCCACTCGGCGCCAGACTCGAACGATCTCTCCCAGCCACTGGCACTCCCTCTGCAAGTTATCGTAGACCACTAAAACTCGCGTCAGCGTATCCATTCGTATTCGCCCTTTGCCTGCTGCCACGTGAAGCTTTAGTGTCCTTCCTCACGGATCTCACAAGGGGGGACTCGACGTTGAAGGAGGCGTTCTGAATGGAGTGAGTGGGCAGTTTAACGGTGTTTTGTCACCGTCCACTCCATCTTGCTCTTAGGTGCGGATTTTTGTACATTCACCCTTCAAGCCTCTGTTCTGATCCCTCCCGACGTCTACCCTGGGTGCTCGAACGAAGCCATGGCAACCTGTCCGCCCGCGGAGCTCAACTACGCCCTTGATTAGGGTTCCCACTTCATGACTATGGACTGCTGCCCCTGATTTCTGTCGCTGCTTCCGTTCTTGGGACTCGGTAATGCGAATATCGGTTCTTCGATTCTTATTTACGAGGGGCACTCTACCCATTCTCTTTCTGCGAGCTCTAGCTAAGAGGCGCTTGTTGCGTCAGCGCCGAGCAAGTTCCCTACGACAGACCTCGCATATACGAGTTTCTGCGCCTTATCCGGAAGTGCGCCACCGCACATTCCCGACTTCCTCTTGCCGCACCGGTCACATAGCAAAAGACGTTATTCTTCCTCCCGGAAGATAGCAAGACTTGTACCTGGACCGTCTGGGCTTGGTCCGATTGTCAACAGCATACAACTCTCCACGTATCGTATTACGACGTCATCGGAGAGAAGGATTCTGGACCGCCTTAAGCCTCCTGGCTGCATTACATCGGCTCCGACTACACGTCGAGCCCACCGGCGATGCGCTGTCAGCAGTTGAAAAGTCCGAGCACCGGGGTTCTTGAGCGGTGGCGCCCCGAGAAGCAAGGTATGCCCGATCATTTCTCCCATCATGTCTACATACCACATACATGGAACCTACTCCTCGTGTCCGACTGCACCACAGCTTCCGAGGTCCACGCATTCTATGTCCTCCTCGCGGCCCCCGACCTGGGCATCATGTCGACATGACGAACGACGGCACGACGTGCGGCACGCGTCCAGCTACGCCCTCGATGACGTCGAAGGACCCGGCAGATTCAACGCCGCCCTCATCGCTTTCGTCTCCGTAACACACACTGCAACAGCATGCGGACCATAGAGTTTGCGCCTGCCGCCCACAGTGACATCTAGAAACCCGTCAAGATGGAGTCTCGCCTTTCGTTGTCCTGCCGCACGAGCCGGGCGGCCATCGGTCTGATCTAGCACGGCGCACTTGAGTGAAGTACCAGTCCCTGCCGCGCTCGTGCTGTCCCCGTCGTGCTTCCTCGCTCTCCACATCTCTGTCGTCCCCCCTCTCTGCTTGCTTGCGTTCTGGTTCTCTTGTTATCAAGCCATCCATTATGGCAATGGCAACAGCGGCAATGGCAACGGCGACAGCTGGGCTGAGCGCAGCGAGTGCGAAGAGGTTGAGGGCACAGTTGACCACGCTGGCGCAGAACCGGGTGTTCCCCGTCGTTGTAGAGACTGCGCTATTCGGTAAGTTCTCCTTCCCCTTCGCCCAAGACCGCGATTTCTGACGCGAACGCCATACCTCCTTGCATCCAAGCCATTTTTACAGTGCTGATTATCATCTCGACTTACATTATCTGGTGCGTACTTCGTGTGATTTAGAGGGTGCGCTACGTACGAGCTGAACTGACGCGACTGCGAACGTTCACACAGCCAACGCGGCCTCCAGCGGTCATGGCCGCGATCGTTCATGATCAGCGTTACACTCGCGATGTACGCGATCTCGACGCTCGACTGGGCAATCGACATCCGCCTCCTCTGGAACGACCTCCACACGCTGACCCTCACCGGACTGCCCGCCACGCACCCGCTGAAGTTCGGAGTTTCGAGTCCGCCGTTGCTGGTTCTGCAGGGAATCACCAGCGCGATATGCGTACGTCCATATCGCTGGCCGGCGCATCTTGCATCTGTCCTGATTGCACGTTGTACATATGCTGAAGATCATCCTGGGCGACGCTGTGGTCTGCTGGAGGGTGTGCGTCGTTTGGGGCTCTCGCCCGCTGATGATCGCTATAGGGCTATTTTGGGTGCTCGGGTCAGTCGGTGAGTCGCCCCGGGCTCGTGCTTATGCTTCTATTCCACCGCTGTGGTTCTAATCGCCGCCCGCATCATCTCGCGCTCGACATACAGGCGTCTTCACAGCATGGAGCGCGATGTTCGTTGGGTTTTACTACCACCACCTGCCCGCGCCCGTCGAGGTCCTGGTGAAACACAACACGATCGTGAACGCGCTCGCATTCTCGTGGAGCGCGGCGACGAATGTGTGGGCGACGGCGATGATATCGTATAAGGCATGGTGCGTGTATCACCTTGTATTCCGCGGTTCGCGTGTGAGAGTGCCGCTGACTGTGCGCCGCCCAACTGTCGGGCTTTTGACAGGCTACAGCGAAGAGACCTCAAGCGGCACTTGGGCAGCACAGGGCTTGCGGTGCATGACGTCTTGATGCTCCTGGTGGACTTTGGCGTGATATATACGATCTTCATGGTGTGTGGCTCGTCTGCCGATGCTACCAGACTCGCATTGTGTTTGCTCACTGCTTTTGCAGCTCCTGAACGTCATCGTGCTCATCCCGAGCCTCAACGGCGGGACGTTCTTCTATTACGTTACTCTGTTCATGCAACAGATCACCGTGCGTCTTACCTCCCGTTCCATCCGGCTGACACCGTCGTCTCGAGGCTGATGATGCTTCATCCACCCTCCCAGGGAATGTACCCTACCGCGATCATCGTGCTCGTCGCCCTCCAGAAGTCGCACCTAGACCACCAGTTCACCTTCCCACCTTCGATGCACTCACGAACGGCAGACATCGAGACGCTCCCGTTCACCGTGAAGGCAGGGCACTCGAAGGAGGCTCAACTGGGAGGCTCCACAACGGGGACGTACGACAGCCCCACATCGACCCGGTACGAGCCCGAGCCGCGGATCCTCGCGCTTCAGACGGCAAGCATGCCTGTAGCCGAATTGATGCGGGAAAGCCGCACATGGAAGGAGAGCAGCAGCCCCGCCACGGAAGAAGGTGTCGGGCTAGCCAAGTGAGGTACGAGGTAAGAGGTACGAAGGGTGCGTTCCAGCAAATTTTCGGTCTGAGCGCATCTGGCTTGCTATGAGGTTGTGCTCCCGGACCTTGTGGCGTCGATCGAATCGGATCGCGTTAGTGTACTATGGCAATAATTATTTGTATAATCGCGGATTAACGACATCCATGGAATAGATTCTTGCCACTGGCGACCTTAAGCATCATTCGGGACGACTCAGCTTTCTCCGTCCCCTTCACTAGTGGCAATTGACCGCTCGGATCACAATCTACGTGCTTACCGACCGCAGATCCACATATATCTTGCAGGTGTTTCTTCCGGGGGGGATGATGCAACCGCCGTTGTTTTGGACTTCGACATCCTATTGGTTGCCTGCCGCTGAGCAGGCCTTGGGCTGCAGCTGAGCGCTGAGCTCCAAGTCTGAGCGCCGGCGTTGACCATCTCCAGCCATCTCCTCCACGACGTTCCCGGTCAGCAGCCCACAGCTCGAGGTCTCCATATGCGGACTATTTCAATATGCACATGTACCCCGAGAAGTTTCAGGATATGTATTTCAGTTGAAACTGACTCATCTCGGGGTGTTCGCGGTACTACTATGCAAGTTGCTTTAAGTGGTGTGCGTCCTGCTTGACATCTTTGACACAATATGTGACCGATGAATTTCACAGTGAATAGTATTATTCGTACAAGAGACTGGTTTACTTGAGCATGCAGCGGCGAACACGTCAGAGACGAAACCTCAGGGGCTCAGGACCGTGTTAACGTTGTTGCCATGACTCTTGCCAGTGAGAGCGGAAGCATAAGGCGCACTTGGTCCCTCTCAAGCATCTACAGTCCTCAAGGTAGCCTGTCCATGAAGTGCGAACATAGAAGAAGGGGGCTGTAGGGATGATGTGGAGAGTTGAGGCAGCGTGGGGGCGGAAGGGACTGCTGTACAGTAATGTACAGTGGCCCATCGTACGATACTCTCGATTTGTCTTTGTTTTAACGTGTGGGGTCCAACTCTCATGTGAGAAGCAGGAACTGAAGGCAAGCCGCGCGCGCGGTTGTGTGGTTCGGGCGCGGTACGTTGTGATCTATTGTAATTCAATGAGGGGTGATGGGCACACGCTACCCCCCGTCGTGGTGGAAAGAGACATATGCTCGTCATTATCATTCACACAGCCTGTTTCCCAGCATTCACAATTAATGCCACTGCGATCAATTCTCTTAGCTATTACTTCTGGTCAGGCGACAAGCCGCATGCACCACCGCCTCAGTACGACCCGAAGTGCGTCCGATGCTCGAAGCTGAAGATCATCACACAACTTCGACTCGGCACACCGTGGTAGAGCATGAGAGAGAGATCATCCAAATCCGAGAATTGGTGCATTTTTGCGTCTTCTAGTTCGATCAGCAACTGGGTTTTTCCGATTCATCTTCTTCCCGTCCAAGATTCCACGGAGGAAGCCATGGCTCGCAACGGGCCCGGGAGGAACAGTCGGGGGGATCCAAGTCTGGTGGGTGTAGGGGTGCATGCACACTCGGCGCCGCTCATTGTCATATCTCAATGTTTTCATTCAACGAGCTTCGATCTCACAGAGTACCATTCAAGCCGCGTGAGTGGTGTATAGTTTACTGCGCAAGTTTCTTGGGGGCTACACAATAGGTAGGAAGGACAGGGAAATTAAAGGGACGGAGACATAGGGACGAAAACATGAGTAAGTAAAATCAGCACATCAGCGGGGCCTGCCTGGAACCTCCGAGTTCTGCGATTCTCGAGCCCACTAGCGATAGGGTAAGCCACATCTTTGAGAAAAGGAAGTTGACAAGCCCACCGACGCCGCTACCTCTATCTTGTAAATGAAGACTAAATGAGCACAGACGTTATCCAATCTGGACACGGTACTTACTACTTCTGCCTGGAAATGCCTTCTTGAAGGTGCCCAGGCCGCGCGTGACAATGCCAGAGAATAATCTCCCCGGCCGAGATCCAGCCTTCTGGGATGGCTTGTTGGCATGTATGCGTGGCATCTCGAGAGAGGAAGGCTCCAGTGTGGACTGTGCCGCAGCTTGTGCCGCATTATGCCTCTCAATCGCGGCATTGATGATACTAGGTGAGTGCGCAAAGTTGTCAGTATCTGGATACATAGAAAGAAACTGGGAGATACAACTAATAGATACTCACGCGCCGATTCTTTGCTGCTCTGTCCAAAGCTCGACAGGGCTGGGAATCGTACTCTCGCTAAGGTGCTCGTCCAGCTCAAACCAGCAATCAACAAGAGGAAGGTACTTAGTGGCAAGGCTAGGCTGCCACCCGAAGAGGTCCAGCGAGAGGAGTTGCTCCACGGGCGATGGTATCGAGAGAAGGTCGGACTTAGATGTGTCGGATGGTGTCTTCTTATCCACGGTCCGATCTTCTGCCTTGATGTTCGACACACCTGGAACGCGGATGAGTGAGGGAAGCTGGCCTCTTAGAGCTTCGTAATAGGGATCAGGAGGCATGGAAGGGATCCCGAACGATGCAGCGGTGGGAGGATGTCTGGGGGACGTAACCTCTGGCCCTTGCAGGTAGGCACCGATACGGCTGATATGTGGCTTGAAGCTACCAACCAACCGAAGGTGTGGCATCAATTCCAGCGAGACGGCCTTGCGGTCGTCATACATGTCGCCCCCATGTCTGACGCGGAGACGCAACTCTGTCTCGTCCTCCACCCAGAAGAAGCAGTTCTTGAACGGAAACTTGAACGTATGATTGGGATCCTCGTCGTCCACGAATGGACTAGGCACTACTAGATGCGCTGTGTTGGGATGGATCGGAAGGACCATGTCGGGAGTGATACCCCAATCGGGGCACTCGGGACGGAGGGTAGAAGCGACAGGGCGCACACGATAGCGGCACCACTCGCTTTGGGGCATAGGGAGACCCAAGACCTGTAGAAATAAATCACTTATGCGGAGGAATCAGCGGAAAGGGAGGGAAAGAGCGAACGGATTCGAGATACACCAGGTACTTCTTGGTTGTCATATCCGTGGCTTGTGATATCGCCACAGGATCATCCAATCCCGCCGCCTTAATCATCGCAACTGGATCCATCTTTACAACGGCAAATCGTCTCCGCTGGGGGAAGATGGAAAGAGGATCGGGTGACGTTGTGAGACGAGTGACTGTGGACCGCGCGGCAGGTGGGAGTGTCAGTCGCCGTGGCGTGCCATCCGAAGAGTTGATACCACATTCGGGACAGTCCGTTCCGACGCGCGAGCAGCGAATGCGAGGATCGTTAGGGTATACAGGCATAGACGAGAGGGGATGTGGGAGAGACGATAAGTGTTTTATCTGAAGCTGAGGCGGGACTGTGGTGCTTCGGTCGCAGTGGCCTTGCAAGTTGAAGACGGTCGCGAGTCGTGCCACAGCGCCGCTCAATGTTTTGTCATATTTGTTTGCGTGCGGCGGCGTAGTTTCAGCGCTCAGCACTCAGCCACTGCCGTGTGAGCGAATTCTTCAAACAGGGTACCCGCACTGGGCCTCTCCAGACGCATAGTATGCACCGATAAAGATTAATATATGGACTAAACAATAAGATGAGGCAGTCTCAATCGGCCCGGGGACTTGAATGGATCGAAAGTTTCACCCCATGAAGATATTAAATCAGCAGCACAACTCACCGGCGTCTCGAATGTAGACCCCGTTGCAACTTCAAATTGGGACCTTTGCCCTGGCAGTCTGCCAAGGTCGACTGTCTGTTCTACGAAATAAGTATTCGCATAACATTTATAACACAACATCGCTCAGCAGTAAATAAGGCACAACGAGGGTCGCTTCACGACCCAGAACGAAATAACACCAGCTCCGCACCAAGCAATGATCATCACGGCAATTGTGGGCCATGGTCTCTCGAACTAAAGCATAGGGCACAAGCAACACGCCTGACGAAGGATCGAAGTCCTTTTCTTGCAGTTCGCATAATTTCTGCGGGTCCGAGACCAGGCTCGATTCAGTAAGTGGAAAACATATGATGCAACGCCATTGACACGTACGTGATCGTCGCCGGGCTTTGTAGAGCTCGACGCATCGAATCTCCGGGGAGTCCTCCAGCATGCGCGCATCGGAGCTGCTCCTCACAGATGCAGAGTCGAGCAATCCATCAGTCTGCGAAGTCTGGGCGTCGAACATCGAAGGCAGCGCAGTTGTCTCAGTTTCTCCTGTCTCCGTGCGCCCCTCAATCAGTGGACGTTGTATGAGACCATGCTCTCTCCTTGCAAAGGCATCCATGATGATCCTCCAGCACAAGTCAGACCATTGAATGTAGGAATACGAGAAGGAAGCACTCACAAGATGATCTTCTTCTCCTCTTCATACCACTCAACCGGACTCGGGATGCTCTCTTCGGTCAGATGTTCATCGAGCTCGAACCAGAGGTCTACGAGAGGAACCAGTGGGAATGTGGGGTCTGGATCCCACCCAAAGATGTTTAGAGCAACGATGTCCGCTAGCGTCCCCTTTTCATCCTCATCCTCGCCACATCTGTCCTTCTCATCTTCCGCTTCACAGCCGGGAGTATTCGACGTTGAGGCGACAGAAGAAGAGCATGAGTTTAAGGAACCTGGGCTAGGCGGAGTCATCGATGCTGCGGTGGGATCGCTCGCCTCCGAGTCTTTAATGTGTTGCTTGTACTCGGAAGGATCGAATGAGCAGCAGGCTCTCCGGACCACCGGATCGCGCAATGCCCAGATTGGAACCGCGTCAGGGATGTCCTCCTCCGTGTCGTCATCGTCATCCTCCTCTAGCATCACCTCGTCCATGAGAGCATAATCCTGTTCGAAGGTCTCTATTGTGGCGTGGTGCTGCTTGGGCTCCAGCCGGACTGCCCGGCTATCATCCACGAACCCGGCGGTGGGACGGCGCATGCGGATGTTGGTGATGGTGTCGAGCCAGTGAAAGCAGTTCGTGAATGGGAAGTCCTGGGTGGGGCGGATAGGAGGCCGCGTCTCGCTCGAGCATTGCGTGTTGGGGAAGATAGGGATAACCATGTCTGGGAGCATACCGTTTTTCCTATCTTCCGCTCGCAGTGTGCTACCGATGGGCTTGATACAGTATCGACACCACCTGCTCGCAGGCATAGGGAGATCTAGAGCCTGAAAACGAAGTGAGGAAAACGCCTCGGCGTGATCTACGAAACTTGAAGAGAGGCGTACGAAGTTGAAGTAGACCAGGTATTTCTTAGGATTAAATTCTTCAACTGCCTTCAAGGTCTCGCCGTCGTCGAGGCCTAGATCCTTGACCATCGTCAAAGGATCCATGCGAACCACAGCATAGAACCATGGCACGGGAAAGACACGCCGCCGGGATTCAGACATGCTTGGAGTTGTAAGAGATCTAGCGAGAGTCAAGTGTGAGTCTGCGATTAGTGAGGATATGAGAATGAAAGCGGCGGGGAAAACCACAGCGTGGGCGGAGGAGAGCGGATAATGAGGATGAAGCGAAAGGACTGCCTCCGTCAGCGCTCATTGTTTGGTGTTATTTTCCTCGATGGGCGTCGACCGCTAGCGTGAGATATAGAAACCACATTTCGACGCCCGTACAGGTCCCAAGTTGTCGCCCGGACGCAATGAATAGAAATCAGCAACATGATCATGAACCAAGGAAAAGTATATATTGACAAGATGAGATGGGCGGAGGTTCAGGCTGGGATCGTCACCACGATGCCAGTGTCCAAAGACATCCCCTCTCCAACTCCGAGTCACGACCACCAGGATCTAGCTGAGGAAGCTGTTCTGGGTCCCAACATTGGAAACACTTCTTCCTCGCTGACTCCCATATACTATCCTCCGACAGGAGACAAGCCCTCCCTGCTGCTCCCGAGGCAAGACCCGGAATGCGATAGGTGCAAGGCTCCCGTCACTGTGACATTTTTCTTTGACCCCACAAGAAAGAAATACCTCGCAGGGGAGATCCTCCAGATTCGAGAATCTGCCCATACCCCCATTGACAAGCTCTTCGCCAGGATCGCCCAGACAACGATAGGCTTGAGCTCTAAATCGCGAGTGTCAAGTATCCGCTCACACTGGGACTCAGACCTCGACAAGCCTCATCCTCGGCCGGGGGTAGTCATGGAAATGCGCCGCATCAAGCTTTCGAGACAGAAGACCTATACGTGCATCATGGCGACGTACCATAATACCCACACATATGCCCGTCTCCCTCCCGTCCTGCAGCACTTCTGCATCCCCGTCGCACCACACTGTGAAGTTGCCCGCGAAATTGGACATCTCCATACTTCGCCGGAATGGCAAAGGTGGCATGTTTGGCTAGTTTCCTACCCATTCTTTTCCTTCGGAGAGATCACGGGAAGGTGGGCGTGGCTAGACGCAACCAATACACGTACCTCAGACCGTTCCTTCATGGTCGACTCCGGTATGATGAGACGGCTCAGGGAGATAGAATGCCAGAAATGGGAGGTCTGGGAGAAACTTGCACAGGATGATCAATACCTGCTGTCCCGCTACAACGAATATGAGGTTAGTTTTTTTTTACCACATGTGTACCACGTGGAGGACGAAGTAACCATTCATTCAGGAATTCAAGCAACAAGTGGTGGAGAGGGCTAAACGAAAGGTGGTCAAAGATAGCCAGTCGAGTCATCATACATACACTTACAACTTCATATGGACAGAATATGGCGAAGGGGACGCACCCCACGCCTGCCATCCTGGCTCAAGCCAACGACGGTACTGGTGCCGCCAGTAAAGCAGCCACACCTCGGCCTGTCCACCCGGTGAATCGACCAGACCGCTGCTCGTCGCAGCCAACAATTGAGAAAAACGACTTTGATGTGAGCTCGCCCCTGGCGAGCAATCCTGCCCAGTCGACCCCGTCTCACTCCCGACAGCAGTCGACGGGCAAACAGTCTGTGGTCGGAGAAAAGGAACTACAATCCCCCGCTTTGAGCTTTGCAGAAGCTGTGAAACGGCCGCAGGCTCGCAACTCGGTGTGTGACGCGAGTCTAAAGCTCTTCAGGAGCTTGCTGACCAGCTGTAGATGCAAAGCATATTACAAGGCGTAGAGGACTTCCCCAGTCTGCCGGTTATGGAGTCAAGTGTGGCGAATGTGGTTGCATCTCCGCAGAAGGTAAATGGAGACGAGTCCGCCCAAGACAGTAAAGAGTCTCATTACTCACTAGGATGTTACATAGGCAGGCGATATACAAGTTCCTGAGCAATCCGTGGTGGAGTCTGTACGGCAATCGGAGGTAAGAGGGGGAAAGACTAAGAAAAAGAGCAAACCGTCGATGCTGTGGAGCACGTTGTCCCAGAGGAAACGCAATTGACGAGTGGTGTTGGTATGTGCTGGTAATAAGTAACCAATCTTCACCGTTGGCGTTGACATACAGGATACTCTTGATGAGAATGAGACAGTGGCACTCTCCTGTGCAGTACACACGGAAAATGTTAGCAGGCAGGGTTTATGGATGGTAGTTGCTGTCTCGATAAGTTGCTGTCTCGACAGCAGAACGACAGAGCCCGAAATCATTCTATCATTTTCCAAGTCCGATGTGAACAATAAGACTGGGTGTAACTCATATTCATTCTCCGCTTAAGATGCCCAACACCCCGAAGGCCTTGCAACGCCTCTCGATTGTGATCCTCTTTTAAGCTACTGGAGTGGTTCCCAACATTAAGATGATTTTATGCTCACGGATAATAAAAGATACAATGTATAGTGCTGATCTCTAGGTTCGTAAAAATCACAAATGTGACCTCACCAGCGGATCCGCGTGTCGCCCCACTGCCCGCTCAAACCCAAGGTCCACATGCGCATCGCCTTCGAAAACCTTCAGTGACTCGACGAACGCCGACCAGCTGTCGTCAGACACGATCGGCGCGTTCATGTACGGGACCATGTCCATCTCCTGCACAAGCTCGCCGAGGATCGGCAACACCTCGTCCATCGCATGCGTCGCCATCTCCTGCTGCGCGCTCAGCCCCAGACCCGCGTGCTCCGAGTACCACGCCGAGTCGAGCTTCACGATATTCGCGACGTACAGGTCGACGAGGCACTGGCGCACGCCCTGCGCGACCGCCGCCTCGTACGCCATCCGGTGCCCGATGGCTTCCATGACAGGCTGGCAGTGCGGGAGGATGAGGCGGTTGACCTCAGTACTGCGATGGTGCGAGATCTTCTTGAGGACGCCTCGGAGATTTTGGAGCAGGCCGGCTTCGTGGCGCGCCAGAAGGGAGTTGGGATCTGCGGGCGGAGGCATCTCATATCGTCCAATGAGGATTTCGTTGATTAACCCTGCAATACGACGTTCGGGACGAAGTCGCTAAGCACCACATCCGGGAAGAATTCTGTTGGGATTGGGACTGGGACTTACTGATTGCAAGTCCAAGGACGTCTCCCTCGGCGATGCCCAACCCGCGCGTCTCGTTCTAGATGAAAGGACGGGATGCCGTCAGCAGACACTCCGACCTAGACAAGTGGACGAAAAAGAAATGCCCTTTGTAAGTACTCACATAGTGACAGATCATCTGGTTATGACAAAACAGCCCCTGCGCCCCGCATCGTTCCGACACCGCGACCGCGTCCTGCTGCGAATGCCGGATCGCCACGCCCTTAAACACGGCTGCGACCCCGTGCCGCACGCGCACGTCGAGCGACTCGTCGCAGAATCGCTCGATCGCCCACCGCTGCAGCGCCTGCACTACATACGCGTCCGCCGCCGCGGCAAGAACCGGGGCGTGCTGCGTTCGGAATGCGAGGATGGGCATCCGTCGCTCGGGCGAGCCGACCTCGCGGCGCAGCGAGTACATGGTCCCGATCGTCGCGAGGCCCTTCAGCGTGGGCAGCGCGACGCAGCTGAGCGCGATCGTGCCGACGGTGACGCGCGAGATGATGTCGATGAGGTTCGCATGAATGCTCTTCGGTGCCTCGAGCGAGCCAAG
>CM035304.1:2174981-2216449 GCA_002900995.3 Ganoderma boninense
GAAGAGCTCGATCCCGACGCCGAGGACTCGCCGTCGTCGCAGACACCTTGATCGGACAGCCACTTGTCCGCCCGGTGGTAGTCGTCAGAGAACGCCATCTGGATAGCAACATGCTGCCGCCCGTTGAGGCTGACAGCTCGAGTGTCGTCGAAGGACTCTCCGTCAGGCCTGCGGCGTACTCGGACGTTAGTGAGGGCGTCTATCCAGTGGAAGCAGTTAGTGGCGGGAAAGTTGCCAGAGGGGCGGACGGGAGGGCGTTTCTCGGACGAATGCTGTGTGTTGGGATAGATGGCAACGACCATGTCAGGGAGCAGCCCGTTCTCCTTGTCCGATGCACGCAGCGAAGATGCGATGGGGCTTGCGGAATAGCGACACCACCGGCTTTGTGGTAGAGGGACGTCGAGGGGCTGCGGCAAGTGAGCGAGTGCGAGCTGGAGGAGGTGGGAGCTGACTCACATGTTCGAGGTAGACCAAGTATTTCTTCGGCTTCATCGCCTCACGGCAGCCAAGGTCTGCCTGTCATCGAGACCCAACTCGCGTACCATGGAACGGGGGTCCATCTGTATGACGCCGTATGCCAGCCCCGATGGAAAGAGGAGCTGCATGGTGTTGTCGATGGTGGGAGGTGGGAACGGTGGTGGAGGTTGTGGTCAAAGAGGGCAGGGTGCCACCGTGGGGCACGGAGACCGCTGAATGCAGGCGTGGGAATATAGAAGCGGTGCAGCGGACTCCGGCGGCCGGTTCGAATACGCGCAGTCACCAGACACATGCTGTAACTTTGAACTTGGCTCTAGAAGACTGCCCGTACCTCGGAGCAATGCAAATGCGAATGTTCCGGCGACGAGTGCTATATCTCACTGCGATGCCCCAGGATGCCCCCCTGACATAGCGACGCCATGTCCACCCAGCCTTCCCCAACTTCCCAGTGTGTCCCCGGCCCTCAAGAATCTCCTAACCCCATCCGAACAGGCCCCAACCGCTCAGATCTTGCGCCGGACAGCCCGTCGACCCGCCCAGGTATCCAGCTCCCTCCCAGTCGTGATCCCACATGCGAATACTGTACAGCACCCATCATACAGCGCCATCTCTTCGATCAAGCTTTGGAGCCTGGCTGCTACGCCTACGGAGAAATAGTCCAGATCAATGAGTCGGTCCATGTTCCCATCGACGCTATTCTCACACCATACCAGCAGGCAATGGACCTTGCTTCCACCAGTAGCGTTTCACGGTGGCCTCGCCGCAAGGGCAAACCGCGCCCGGGAGTTGTGCTTAGTATTCCAGGAAACCCTCGGCGGCAGGCTGGCAAAGGTACCGACATGACTAAAATGATGCTTATGGCGACATTCAGCGGCATACACAAGTACGACGACCTCCCGCGCGTGCTCCGGCACTTCTGTGTGCCTGTCTCGCCGCACTGCGAAATCGGCGCAACCGTCGAGCACCTCCATACCACGCCGGAATGGCAGAGAGGCCACGGGTGGCTAATCCTCCACCATTTCTCCTCCTCAGGGACAGTATCTGGGCGATGGGGATGGAAGGACGAGGACGGCAAGTTTGCCAAAGAATGCTCGTTCAAGCTTGACGAGGCGACGATATCCCAGCTGGAAGACATCCGGAATAGACGCTTCACGGAGTGGACCGCGAAGTGTTCGAGTGAAGAGGGATATGGTCAGAAGTGCCTCAGGGAATATCAGGTGAGCTGTGAGGCGAGGAAGAACCCATATGACATCTTATAACGAGTGTGCCCGGGCCTTCAGGTCTTCAAGCGACAAGACAAGGTGAGTGGATGGAACGTCGTAGCCGGAATTCGCATCCTCACAGTAACCTCCATGTGCCGGCGAAGTCGAGTATAGGCGGCTCCCCCTTCGTCTCCCAAACGAGCCTCGAGCACCAGGTTGTGCCCATCGGTACATCTGAGCAGGGTGGCTCCCAGACGATTGAGGATGCATCCATTCTCCAGCCACTTCTGGAGTCACTGCAGCCGTTGCCAAGCGCCGCCGAAGTTGAAGTGCCTGCCCCACCTCTACCTATCCAGGCTCAGCCTGCGCCGTCCCCGTCCCATTCGCGGCGCGGATCCGACGCCAGCGGAAGGGTCATATTCGGCGACGCGGAGACATTAGATCTGGACCCCGACAACTTGAGTAGACTCGGTGTCAGGTTCAAGCCTAAGGCCCTTGAAATGTGGCGAAGAACGCTCGCGGCGCAGTTGGTAGGTCCCCGCGACAAACTTCTCTATATATGCCTTCCGAGGCTGACAAATGTCTGTACAAGCCCGTGGACTCGATGCCAGGCGAGCCCTTCGGCGTTCCTGAAGAGCCCTCTGAGTCCGATGAAGATTGGGAGACAACAAGCGCGGCCACGACCGAGAGCGTCCACGACGACGCGGACCTCGCCATGGACGCGAGACGGGCTTGTACGTTGGAACAGGCGACGATCACCTTGCTGACGGGCGGAGAACAGCCCGTGGTAGATGTCGATGGCCCATCACCGGTGAGTTTGGGGTACGACTCTAGAAAGCGACTGTGCACAGTTGAGTCTTGACGTAGGGTCACCATTCACAGGGGCAACCTGAGGATAATAATCGAGGAAGTCTTGGCGAACCACCAAGGCCCGATTCTGCCCCAGAACAAGCCACCGCTACATCTGTGCTAGGGATTACGGGCATGTAATGTGTCGAATATTCCGCCTGAGTCGAGTAAAGAAGCCACTTACCGCGTGTTTACTATGGGTCAGTGTGATGACCGCGAAGATCCTGAAGAGAGTCTTCTTAAGAATCGGAGTTTCAGTATTCGAGTATGATTACGCGATGGCCAAGATCAATGTTGGATTATTATCGAGGATCTGATGCAAGTGGACGTTGAGTTGTAGATGAACAGCGACAGCATGCAACCACACAGACTTGGAATGACCATTTCAGTGTCATCTCTAGTATCTACACATTACACATGTCGTCGACTATCACGTTTCATTACATGCATGGTGAAGTCGTCGGTTGGCGTGACAGTGCTTGCAGATGCACTGCGTCTTGCAAGCCCATCCAGGATGATCCTGTACAATGTGGTGCTTTAGCCGCGTTCGACAAAGGGCCAATGTCCAAGGCAATCAGTAACCGACCCCTTCGATACTCACGATATGATCTGTTCCTCCTCCTTGTACCAGTCGACGGGGCTCGGGATACCGTCCCCGGGGATGTGCTCCTCGAGCTCGAGCCACAGGTCGACCAGCGGGATGAGCGGGAACTTCGGGTCTGGGTTCCAGCCGAGCAGGTTCAGCTCGGAGATCTCTTCGACGATTGCCTGTTTCTTCTCGTCGAGTTCCGCAATTTGTGAGCTCACCCCGCGGCTGTCTGAGTCGCTGTCGGATCCAGTGGGTAGACGAGGAACGACCCCACCGCAGGAAGAACTGCTGTCGCTCTGTGGCGAGGCGGATATCTGGGAGTCGCGGGACGACTGGAACGGGGCGTCACTGCGCCTGTTGGAGTCTAAGGGCTGGCGGGGACACAATGAAGGACCGGTAGGCGAACACGCTTGCAGAACTGTGGGATCACGCAAAGCATATGGAGGAATGACAAGGTCGGAACCCGTCCGCAAAGGAGCGTACCCCACCGTGGACGACGTACTGTCATCTTGAGGGCTATCTGGAGAGGGACTATTGACCCGGTCATAGTCATCGGAATATGCACGCTGTAAGGCAAAGTGCTCCCTGCGCTAAGCCTGACAGAACAGCTGTTGTCGAAGAGCTCTCCATTGCGCCGCCGCCGCACTCGAATTTTCGTGATGTTCTCTATCCAGTGGAAGCAGTTGGAGAGGAGGAAAGGGGACTTCGGACGGATAGGTGGCCGCTTCTCCGACGAGCATTGTGTGTTGGGAAATGTCGGAACGACCATGTCCGGCAGCAACCGGTGCCTCCTGTCCATCGCACGGAGAGTCGAACCGATAGGGCTCATGGAATAACGACACCATCGACTCCTCGGAAGAGGAAGGTCAAGAGCCTATGACAGTGAGTCAAGGCTGCTACCTTGCACAGTCGAAAACAGACAACGAGACAGACTCACGTATTCAAGGTAGATGAGGTATTCTTTCGGTTTCAGTTCCGCCACGGCAGCCAATGTCTCTGGATCATCCAGACCCAAGTTCCAGACCATTGCGAGAGGGTCCATCTTGACAAAAGCATAGGACATTCCGGATGGGAAGGGGAGTTGCATCTCTGGAACGGAAGGTGCCGTGGTGGTTGGGGGTGGGTCGTGGTAGGATGAAAGGAGAGGCGAACCACCTGCACTGCTGTGGGTAGTCACCGTGATAAATAACTATTTTCAGGGTTCTTACCGCCACGACATGAGAAACAGCGCTGAGAGAGCGCGCTCAACGCCGCTCGAGTTGCGCTGGACTTCCCTGTGCTCCAGACGGAAGCCACATAGAAATCCCACTAGCTGCAAAAGACAGGCTAGTCAGGAGAATGCCATGCAGACAGTTCCCGAGCAAGCATTACCTGGTGCCGAACACATGGACGCGTCAGCTGTATGCGTTGGTATCGTAGACAATGTACGACAATCGGACTGCTTACGGCAGTCCACAAGGATCCACATGCATCATCCTACCAATTTCCTGTCTGTGAACTGTCATTCACCCCCGGTTCGCGGTTTAGAAGCGTGAAGAGGTCAAAGCTCTTCAGGAGTCTGGCGTCGGGAAATCTGCGAAGACAAAGTGGTCCAAACTGTTCTTGTCGGAGCCGCAAATAGAGCGCATGTTCGAGACATCAGTCTTTCTTCGTCGTTTGATAACAGAGACTAACTTTCCAGTGTTCGGAGGGGGGATGCCAGGAATATGCCATAGACATTCAAACAACCTGGCGTTTTGCAACTGATCGCATCCCGATTAAATCGGAGTCTCGAATGGAGTTTAGCGCTAAAAATTTGTGCTCAGCTCTTGAACCCTCGGCACTGTATGAGAGTCGACACTGTATCCTCTGAGAGCTACTTTGTTTGATTGCATCCTTTTTGTACATAAATTTTCGAGTACCATGCTATCGACGAGGATCCACTGGTGTCTCTTGTCTCGAAACCAATGATACACTAAGGTTAGGGTTGCACATCCGAGATCAATAAGCGCCGCCGCGGTGCCACTTTGAACTTTCGATTCTTTTTCGACTGCGCCCGAACGGGCTCTGCGTAAACCACCACCTCCTGGCTAGGTAAACCCGCTCTAGGAGTGCCTCTATTCCATTTGTAAGATGCGGAGTTTGGCTCTATGGAAATCTGACCGCACTTCTATACCAGAAGCAGATTTTTCCTCTTCAGGAGAGCCAGTGGGGATCACCTCTCTCGCCCTAGACCTCGACCAGAATGCCCTCTTTCTGACATCGGAGAGTCGCGACGCTTTGAACGACAGCGAAGCTCATGTCAGGGTTTGGAAGCTTGCACAAGATGAAGAGGTCACCTCGCTGGTAAGCACATGGCCTTGTAGCATGATGAACTTGATCGAACTAGTTTCCAGGACTTTCTTTCCGAGGTGACCAGCTTCGACACCCCCACCATGCTTGCAACAAATCCATGGTCTGCGGGTACATCTAAAAAGGGTCCCTCCCATCCATGCCGCGATCCCGAGGTTCTCTCTTTGCACATCGTCCCAGACTCTCATTCGCTTGTCGTGATCACCCGGGCAGGCGACATCACCACGATACCCCTGGATGAAGATCAACCCAAAGTACGTGCCTTCAAGGGAATTCAATACGGTAGTGACAAAATACTAATTTTATCTTTCTAGGCTGATGTAGTCGGCTCCGTGGACGGGGGCGTCATGGGCGCAGCGTGGAGCCCAGACGATACTCTGCTTGTCCTCGTAACAGGTAACACAGCCGATCCGCACGATCCACAATTCTTGAGTAATATCACGCTTTGTTTCAGGCGAAGACAAACTCCTCGTGATGACCTCCACCTTCGATGTCCTCTCAGAGGGCCCGCTCCATCCTTCCGAGTTTGGAGAAGGTTCGTGGCCGATCGTCACCTAGATCCAGGGCCGACCCTCAGTTAAGCTATCCGCCTATCCAGATACGCCGATCAACGTCGGATGGGGTGCAAAGCACACCCAGTTCCATGGGTCGCTCGGAAAAGCTGCGGCGACGTCCTCCATCCCTCCAACTGCCATCGGCGCAAGCCCGGATGACGACGGACGCGTCCGAGTCAGCTGGCGAGGAGACGGCGCGTACTTCACGGTCAGCGTACTGGAGGGCGCAAATGAGGTGCGTATACGAATCAGCTTGGCGGTATCATAGCCCGCATTGACGATGTTGACGATGAGGATATAGACGGAGACGCGACCACACCGCAAGATCAGAGTATATTCACGCGAGGCGGCGCTTCAGAGTACCGCGGAGCCCGTACCGGGACTTGAGCACGGCTTGTCCTGGCGCCCCTCGGGCAACCTCATTGTCGGAACGCAGCGATTCGGAAACGTACCAGGAGATCCGGGCGTGTCCTTGAAGTCTGATGGAGGATCCGGGCTTGGTCCTGGCCGCGAGGGGCGGCACGATATCGTGTTCTTCGAGCGCAATGGACTGCGGCACGGCGAGTTTACACTGCGAGAGTGGACAGCGGAAAGTCAGGCGACTAGCGAACACCGGAAGTGGGGCTACCGCGTACGCGAGGTTGGCTGGAGCTCCGACTCGAGTGTACTTAGCGTGTGGATCGAGAGGGAAGATGGCGACGTTGGTGGGTCACTGCCGCCATTCGCACCGTCATAGCTCGGGGCTTATCTCTCCCACAGTGCAGCTATGGACGATGGGAAACTATCATTGGTACGCAGTCTTCCACTTTCCCCGCGTATATGCGCTGACTCCCCTTCAGGTATTTGAAGCAGGAGATTACTGCCCCTGCTGGTCAAGATGGCTCGGCCGGTCGCTTCTCGACAGTCTGCTGGCATCCCGAGGATGCTCTCAGACTCATCCTAACCACATCCTGTAAGCACATAGGAAGTCGCTTTCCTCACCATGTACTGATTTCGGGTCAGCGGAGGTGATCCAACGGACATACGCATGGGACACCATCGGCTCACCCAGCAAGCCTCCTGTGGACTCCGGCTCGATCGCGGTCATCGATGGCGGTAAGTTCGCTAGTTCTTTCATTCCCCGACGCTCACTGAATGTGATTGTCTTTTCTCTCAGCCAATATCCTATTGACACCATTCAGGACGCAGAACGTGCCACCTCCCATGTCTGCCCACTCGCTCACCCTCAAGATCCCTCCCACAACCCTGCCTGGTATCCTCAAGCGCTCCGCGGTCCCTATCCACGCGGCTTTCGCCTCCGCGAGAGACCTCCTTGCCGTATTGTGGGAACCGGGCATTTTGGAAGTCTTCGATCTGAAGACGCGCCTCGGTCCTGGTCGTGGAAAAGTTATCGATCCTGTCTCTGTGTGGTCAGGTGCCGTCGCCGATGGTGTATTGAGCAGTTGTCGTCAGGTGGTATTTGACCAGACCATTCTCGAGGACAACGCGATCCGTCTCGCAATTCTGGTATCAAAGCCATCTAATGGAAACCTGATCGACGTCGTCTTCGTCGTAGACATTGTGGGGGCCGAAAGGAAATCGACTGAGGTTGCCTTGCCTGCCCATAACGGAAGGCTGGTTCCCGCTCAAGGCATCTTCTGGGAGTCTCCAGACGGACATCTGTACGAAGGTGAGCGCATATATGCACCTCCACGAATACTGCCAATTCCCACAACGATCCTAGTCAACGAGGAGAACAGCGACCCCCTCGAGGTCGCCGCGTTCCCGGAATTCTGCTTCTGGCCCGCGCACGCGATGGCGACGGACGACGCGAGCGACTCGGGCGAGGAGGGCACGACCACGACCCCGCTCTACATCGGCCTCTCGCACGCGAGCAGGCTGCACGTCACCGACGGCCAGGCGACGCGCACGCTCGCGCCGAACGTGAACTCGTTCACGACCACGCCCGGGTTCCTCATCTACACGACCACCACGCACGTCGCCCACTTCGCTCCCCTCAAGTCGTTGGCGGCTGCGCTGAAGACGCCTGAGGCACCGATGCCGGAGTGGGAGACGAGGCGGGTGGAGAGGGGGTCGAGGATCGTGACGGCGGTGCCGAGCACGATGAGCCTTGTGTTGCAGATGCCGAGAGGGAACTTGGAGACTATCAACCCGAGGCCGCTCGTCATGGAGATCGTTCGCCAAGATATTGACAGGTGAGGAGTAAGCCCTGAGGGTAACAGGGAACGAAACTCATCGTTGCCCCTCGTAGTGGGAACTACGCGAAGGCGTTCACAGCATGCCGAAAGCATCGCATCGACTTGAATGTTTTTGTGGAGCATAACCGCGAGGTGTTCATCAAGGGCATCCCGTCCTTCGTAGAGCAAGTTGAGGATGTCGACTATATCAATCTGTTCTTGACGAGCCTTGGGTATGTTTCAGATCTGAGACATGGATTGTTTATGCTAACATATAACAGCCAAGGTGCCCTTCCCGATGAACTTGTCTCCCGAATTTGCGACGAGGTTCGAGTGGAGCTAGAGCGCAGAGACCTGAAGAAATACGTCAACTCAATGCTGACTGCTCACGTTCTCAAGAGGCCCCCAGATCATGAAGCAGGTCTTGCATTGTTGCTTCGACTCAAGGGTGCGGTTGTAATTTTCCTCATGAGGTTACAGTCTAATAATTCAAGCCATGAAACAGAGTCTGAGCCGGACCTCGTTGAGGACGCTGTCAAGTACATCATATTCCTTGTTGACGCGGATAGGCTGTTCGATACGGCTCTCGGGATGTACGACTTCTCCCTTGTGCTCATGGTAGCACAACATGCTCAGAAGGTTTGCGTATTGGTTTCTGACCGCTTTATCCCCCCATTCACGCGTGGACCTAGGACCCGAGAGAGTACCTGCCTTTCTTACGGGAACTGCGGTCTTTGGAGCACTATTACCAGCGCTTCAGGATCGATGACCACCTCAAGCGATATCAGAAGGCTCTGACGAACCTCAGTCTCGCTGGTGCGGAACGGTTCGAAGAGGCCATGGCATATGCTGAGAAGCACCGGTTGTACGATCATGCTCTGTCGATATGGCGCGACACGGAAAAGTATGATGTGCGTGCATTCCTTCATCGAAAGTCATGGCGCTATGTTCAGCAGCATTGTAGGCCGTGCTGAATATCTACGGCGATTGGTTGTTCGACCGACGAGATTTCCGCGAGGCTGCGTTTGGTAACTTGTGCTCCTCTTCGGTTCACCGGTCGTAGCTTATCTCTCGTCCAGTCTTCCGACAGGCAAAGAAGCCCGAGAAAGCCATGATCTCGTATGAAAAGGCCCTAGATTGGCAGGAGCTCTTCGAGCTCGCTGTCCAGCAAGAACTTTCCCCGGAAGATCTCAAGAACATTGCATACCGCGTGGCTGGTACGTGGAGAAGTCCGTCATTGCCGACAACGTTAACGTGAGTTCTTTAGAGGACCTGACTTCCAAGAAGCGAACATCGGAGGCGTCGCTCGTTCTGCTCGACTACGCTCAAGATGTGCGAGAGGCTACCATCGCTCTGGTGGAAGGTAGCCATTTCTCAGAAGCCCGCCGCATTGTGTGTTCTCCAGCATAACCTTCACTGGCAGAATGCTGACCTGTTGATAGATCGTTCTACATCGCCGGCCGGAGCTACTGGAAGAGATCGTTCATCCCGGAACGCTCGAATGTCGTGCCCGCATTGCGGAAGAGCTAAGCGAGATGAGGGATCAACTGCGCAAGCAAGTGAACAGAGTCAGGGAACTTCGCGTGCGCAAGGTCGAGGAACCGGGTAAGCCTCATCCTTCCTTCGGTCCGCCACCGCTTGCATCCATTCTGACGTCTTCCATCTTAGATGCATTCTATGGGGTTGAAGACACTGATCTGCATAACGTCGACGTCATGACCGACATCTCGATGGCACCGACGGCCTTCACACGGTACACGGTCGCACCATCGGCAGTCTCGAAAACGTCCTCGAAGTGCGTCTTCCCTTTGATACAGCGTCTCGGTCATTCGTATTGAGCCCTTCCATGTCAGACGCAGCTCACGTTCGAAGAGGAAGCTTGAGCGGAAGGTCGGCTCGGGAAGAAAGGGTACCGTGGATGAGGAAGAGTACCTCCTGAAATCGGTTTCCAAGCTTGTAGCCCGTTTCAACGCCACGCAAGGTGAGCTCCGTCTTCCACGAACATACGATCCTAAAGCTGAATTGGGTCGCGCCACGCAACGCCTTCGCTCTGCAGCCGACAGCACTAGTCTTCTTCCGCACCTGCTTCAGTTCACGGACGAGCATCGCGCTGAGGCCGCATCACTGCAGACGAGCTGCAGGCGTTTTCTGCGGAACTCAGCGAGGCCCTCGAGGACATTTGGAAGAAGGCTCCCGAGGCCGAGGAAGGCGGAGAGGGTGCGGGCCCGGCGCCAGAAAGCTGGGCCGCACGCATGGAAGCTCACGAAAAGCGCAGGCACTCCAACCCGGTGGACAGCGTTGCCAAACCCGATCTAGCCAAGCAGGAATGGAAGCTGAAGCTCCCGGATGCGCGCCCGGGACCGTAGCACGGGTTTTGCCTGGGCTTTGCAGTTCAGAAAACGCTGCTACTTCGGACTAGTATATAATTGTAGAAGGTCCAGTATACATTGTTGTACAAATAGCCGCACAGTCGATAATTTGGCATGTCGGAGTCGCCAGTGGCAAGCTCAGGCTATGAGGCCGACGATCAGAAACCAAGAAGCTCGTTGGCGGCGGCGAATGGCCTTGCGCTCTCCGTCATTGACGAATGAAGTGTACTCGAAGGGTTTGAAACCAAACATGCGCCGCCCGTCTGCGTGCGTGATATCATCGACGGTTCCCCGACCGACAAAGCATGACTCGCCTTCCCCTCCGGGGAAGTCCCTAATAAGGAAGAGTTCATACGCCAGGTTACCAATCAGAGGGAACCGCAATGCACTTACGGCGAAGGGCGGCCTTTCAGGAATGTATCGCGCTGGTCGCGTAAGTACGCCGCACTATGGAACGGGATATCAGTATCTTTCCGCGCCTGGAATATTCGTGCTAGCAGTTCGAAGTGGCGACGCACTTCCTTTCCGTTAGCGGCACGGCGGGGATGTACATCACGGACGAATCGCCCGCCCCATTATGGTCTGCTTCGACCGCGTGCACTAGGTCGGTGTGCCCTGCAAGAAGCTGTTTGAGTTTCGATCCATCGTATCAGCCGCCATGCCGCTTACAGTATACCTGGTCCCCAGGGTTCACTCGGGGAATCGAGACGACCGTCTTGTCGATCCGGAGGTGTGGGTGCGTCACGGACGTAATTGCCTGGGTCTTCCCTGGCGTGCTCCCTGGGAACTCAGGGTTCTCCAGGTCGAGGACCCATGCGTCCGTCTGCAGGGGTATCTCAGCTGGGGTGGACGCTTTTGACGCGTACTCGGAGCACAGGCGGAAGAACGGCCGAAGGATTATGTACGCGGTGGCGAGGGATAGCATCGGCAGGACGCGCAGCGTGCCTTCTCCTGGACCTGTGTGAGACAGCGCTGTCCATCCTTGCCAAGGGCGGAAGATGGAGCATTGGTTGCTAAGCATAATTTGTGAGCCATGGGGACAACCAGGAGATTCTGAGGAGGTACTCACGGAGCATTGTACAAGTCCTGATTGGCATCGAGGCGGGGGGAGATGTCGAACGGGTCATACAACTTCCACGCATCGCCTCCCTCCAGCACGCGCTTCCAAACGCTCCTGAATGCAGGGTCCTCCCATCTCTCGATGCTCCCGCCATCTATATGGGCCCCTAAGGTGAAAACACTAGGGCCGGGGTCACGAATGCGGAAACGATCGAAGTACGAGATTGGCGTCCTTACGCTGACGCCAGTGTCGGGGACCGACGTGTGCCAGAGCGACAAGAGATACTTCTGTGTGGCGATAAGCGCAGGGTGCGTGCGTGCTAGGGTCTGCGCTTTGGAGTTGTAAATTTCGTAGAATACGATCTTGCCCGGAGGTGCACCTGCAGTAGAGCGTCAACTGAAACGCCGGATCGGCGGAATTCTGACCATTGTACCTTTCACTCCATCCTTGTTGACAGTGATATACTCTCGCAACGACCGCTTCCAGTCTAGGGCCTCCTAAGTATGGGCCAAGTGCATGGTCATTGACCACCCACGACGGGCTCAAACGACGAGGCTCGAACGCTGCGGTCTCACCTGCTCCGGCACCCCACCGGTAACAATCATGACTCCCGTCCTCTTCAGCGTCCTCAACTGCTCCTCCGACAGCCCCCTCTGGACGTCCTCGTACGGCACACGCATGACCATCTAGCAAACGACCATGACCACAAATCAGCAGTAGCCCTCACTGACGTCACACGACCCCTAGGCTAGCCTCCGAACCTGACACCAACCTCGTTCCCCCGCTGAGCGATCTCCTCCGTCCCGTCCTCCAGCTCCTCCAGCACCGCCCGCCAAGCATGTTCGACGGCGTCTCGATCGGCGCACATCTCCTTCTTAAGGTCCGCGAAACGCGCAGGGAGCGGCGGGCCCTCGCTGACGAGGTTCTCGAAGAACTCAGCCACCGTCCCTTCCTTCTTCGTCGCCCGGCGGGCGTGCCTCTCCGTCTGCATGACCTGCGCGAACGCGCGTACTCCTGGGCGGCTTTGATACGTCCCCCGTCCAGCGCCAAGGCAGCTGCGAGGGCAGGGTGTGGCGATCCTGGAAATTCGGAGCATCTGGAGCTGGGGTAAGTAAGTGATCGATGAAAGAGGAGGTCGGGCGGGTCCCCGCGATTTATTACCCTCGGTCACTGCCGTTTGCGCGCGGCCCTCGCATCTGAAGCTGCTGTGGCCCCAGCTCGTTACTTAACTCAACCAGCTGACCATCATACCTGCACGTCTGGGCCCGCGGAGAGCTTGTACGCTCCCACATGTCGAGCGTGCCGATATCGGCGAGGACGGCTCCTGTCGCCAAGGAGAACAGGTTGGTTCACATACGGCACTAGAGACGTTCGAATCGCAGCAAAGATTCGATAGAAAATGGCAGAGAAAACAAGGAGACGCCGCGGTGGCTGGCTTAACCATGCGTCGAACTGGACTTCCGACGATACCCCGACATATTGCCGAAAGAATAGACTCGATGAAAAAAGCAAAGTAATACAGCATTCTATGTCCAGTAAGTATGTAATCACTAGTCAGAAGACGGGGCTTATCGAAAGAGTAAGCAACTCACAAGCAGGGGTATGTATGTAGGAATGCGGTCTGAACGCCGAGGAATATCACCGGTCCTTCCTGCTCTCCTCGTTTCCGCGCACGATCTGACTCTCGAACTGAACGAGGCCGCCGCCTCCAAGCGGCTGACGAGGACGCTGCCCAGGGCAGTGGCAGGCGTAAGCACGCCCCCAATGTGCGCATGGGGCGGGAGGGACGCATCATCGAGGGCCAGCGCCAGCGCACATTCTGAGATGATAGCTGCAGCATCACACACAAGGTGCGGAAGTCAGATAACGATAAACAGAGACGACGGGTACAAGGAAGCTAAGATAGAGGATATGGTACGCACCTGACGTGAGCTTGTAGCCTGGGTCGCCCTTCCGCGGATGGTCGTCTTGGCCCATGTCCCGGGCGCGCCGGCGGCCTCGGTGTAGTTGGTCACGTTCATGTACCCGGACTGCATCAACCTACATAGACGGCGCGACATGTAAGTATCACCGTCAATGTAAATCATGAGGCTAAGCATATGATGGAATGCTCACTTCTCCGAGGGCCCCTCGCCCGACTTCGGGAGGAAGCGCTTCGCGATCCACCACACCTGCCCACGCCGTAATCCGTGAGCCTGGCGGCCACATACATGCATGTAGAGCACGATTGGGAACGCACCGGGGGGACATTGAACAACAGCGTGAACCACAGTCCAAGCAGGACGCTGAACAGCGACGCAGCGAAGCGCGACCTGCTAAACGTCATGTACTCCGCGTACCGGAACTCCGGGCCGTACGTCAGCGGGCGGATCTGCTCTCCAGCCTTCTGCGCTTCTGCCCGCGCGGATGCGAGGACGGTGCTGGAGTGGTCGGCAAGGAGCGCATTGAGGCCGAATGTGCGCTGCACGACCGCCGTGTTCGCGGTCGCCATGATCCATGCAGCGCCGTACATCGGGGGCTGCGAGAACGGGACGCGCACGGCGGTCTGCTGTGGCGGGCTCGGGTGGCCTTTGACTGTACAGCAGGGGAATATGGTTCAGTTCCGATACTCAATTCGGCGCCGGGAACAGGAGGAAGGAGGGACGCACCTGGGCTAAGTGCATAGTCCTTCTGGCTCTCTTCGGCAACGTCGGCCGGGACGTCTTCGATCTCCGAGGCCATGGACGCCATGGTGCCGCCCGAGAACCCTCCCTTGATGTTGACAGCTAACTGCAAAAACATAGCGCGTTCCGGCCGCGCGAGTGGGCGTGGCATGTTTGGCCGCCTACCCGAAATAGTAGGGGTAGGCGCGCATCATGCACATAGTCCTTCAGGCGAATGCGAGCGACAATAATCTTGTGTGCGTGTTTGCCATGTATCCTGATTGCGAGGAACACCGGCGATGTCGCCGGGAGAGCCAGCGCTCGCAACAGCGAAGCTGCATCCGCATGCTGGCACACGCCCAGACGAGGTCCAGCGACGAGACACGCCGGCCCGACCATTTCGTCTGCCACGCCCACTCGTCGCGCGCTGTGCAGTCGGAAGAAGGACTGCAGGGTGCGGGCCGAGAGCGATACGTGCATGAGAGGCGTCGCGCCGGAGCGCCGCACGCCGGGACGTACCACAGCGCGTGCAGACGGGGGATGCGATACGGCATGAGAGTCGCCCGCCAAACCACAAGAATAGGACATGTACACTCACAGCTCGATCATCTTGTGCTGGAAGTGTGGCTCGCCGGTGAGGTCTACGTACCGCTTGCCCAGCAACGTGCACGCCCTTCCCAAGCACCCTTGTCGTCAATCTCCGCGCATACATCCACTAGAACGTAGTACTCAGCACTCACCGGACAACGTTCGTCCCCCACAGCCAGTACGGTCCCGCGGCGTTGAGCACGACCTTCGTCTCCCGCACCGCCGCCTCAACCATGTCATACTTGGTCACGTCGACGTGGAAAACAGGCACCGCGCCGTCGTCCGCGATCCCAACCGCCTTCTTGAGCTCCTCGCCCTTGGCCGTCGAGCGCACGCCAAGCGCGAAGGTGAACGTGTTCCGGTGCGGATGTTGTGCGAGGTAGCGCACGATGAGGCGGCCCGTGAAGCCTGCAGCAGCCCCACGCGCATGTCAGAAACACAAGGTCAACGTAACCAGCAGAACGCAACGGCATTAAGGAGTAACTAGTGGCAGGAAGAAGGGAGAGGGATTCGCCTGGCGCTACGATGCTCGGACAAAAGTGGCAGTCTGCTGACCTGTCGCCCCCAAGACGAGGATGTCAACCGCCATTTGTGATCTGCCGCGCTTCTAGGTAATTATCGCTTGTGCGAGCGTTCGAGATGCAGTAAAGAGTGTGGAGAGAGGGTGTTTCAGCACCGAAGAGTTCGCTAGGGATGTGGTAGGAAGCAGAGATAGGAAGAGAATATATGTGGTCCACCTCGGTGGCCAGCGCACTGCCGCGGGTGCATGTGTATGGCCACCTGCGGTGATCCAGCGGCTCACGAGCGGGTATGTTGCGTATTGCGCGGCCTACACACGTCACTTCCCAATCTGAGTCGCCATGTCACATTTTCATGAATGGCCCAGCCTCGCTCATGAGGGGCGTGATGTATGTGCGAAATAAAAGACCAAGGGCGGAGTCCCACAAATCCAACACATGGACGAGGCAGTAACTCAAAGAAACGGACGTCTCGTGGCATCGTAAACCCGCCAACACCTACAAGCGACGAGAAATATTCAGTCTTTGCGAGTTGTCGTCTCGCATAGAGGGCGAGCACCATTCCGAAGACACTGGAAGCTAGACCTTCTGGGTAAGTACCCACACCCGAACCTACCGCAGGAACTCGGTGAGCGCCGAGGCTGGGCCCCGAACAGCATTGCCTCTTCGACTCATCTTGAGATCACAACAGGGGTGGTATGTATGATGATATTGTGGGCTGAAGGAGGGGGTCTCCGACGGAGGAGGATGGTGCGGAAGGCGCGGATCACTGGGAGGAATAGCAAGGGTGCTGTAGCACCCCAGGGCTGAAGGAGACTAGAAGCCATAGTAAGTACTTCGATCGTCATTGTTGAGATAAACACAGAAGTTTGCAAACGCCAGGGCAATAATACCTGACGCCTGAGCATTGGAGTCTCGGAGGCCCGCCACGGATGCTGAGCAGGCCGCAACAGCACCCGTCTCTGAGGACTCGGGGAACGATTGTCCACGCCCACTCCACAGCGCGAGGGACCAAAGTCCAGGAAAGCTCGGATACCCAAAAATACAGAAGAGCAATACAACAGAGCCGCGTTACTGGAGCGAGGAGAGAAGTCAGTGAGATCCTATCCGCTTCCCACTGTTGAACTCCACGAACCTTAATGAACTTCGCCATAAACTTTCTTGGGGACGATCAGCGCAAGCACCAGTGAGAAACAAAGGCGAACACGCACTTGTGAAACTCTGTCCGCAGCAAGTCGTTGACAAACTGCGGATCCTTGTCCTTGTCCCGCGAGCTCATTGCCTGATTCTTGAATATCAAGTCTGAATGGACCGACCAGCCGTCAATCTCCCGCAATACGACAAAGGCGAAACCCCACGCACCGTCGTCCCACCGCCTCTTCACAGCAAACGACCCCGGTTGCGTCGTGTTAATGCCATTTGGTGTCTGGCCGAGCGCAGCAGCAAGGTTCAGCAGCGGATTAGCGGTCGCAATCTCGGCCTCCCGTGCTGCTTGGTCGGTGGCGGACTGCTCCCTCTCTTGCCTCTCCTTCTCCTCTGCCCGTTCCCGCTTGATCTTCTCCAGCTCCCGCAGCAGCTCCGCCGTGTCATCGTCGTCGTCGTCATCATCATCATCATCACTGCGTACACGCTGCCGTTCAACACACACAGAGACAAGAAAAAGGAAGAACCACGCACTCGTCATCGTCATCGTCCCCTGCCTTCTCCCCGTTCTCCTCCTCACCCTCATCATCGTCGTCCTTGTCCAACTCCAACGCCTCCTGCAACAGCTTCCGCCTCTTGTTCGACTCCTCGTCCTGTGCTACCCCATTCCCCGCGGCCGCCTCTACCGCCAGTGGGGGCTTGCCCTCCGCCTTGCGCTTGCGATCGCGCGCCTCCGCCTCCGCAATGAGCAGCTCTGCCCTCAAGTCGCGTTTCGACACTTCCGCCGCGGACGTCTGCCCTGGCTGCCTGTAAAGCGACGTTGTTCAGAGAAGTTAACCTGAGTATATGCGAGAAATTCACGCGACTGGGTGATGGAGACGTACCGGAACTTGAGCTTCGTGTGCGCTGCCATGTCGCGCACCGAAAACTGGCGCGAGCCGCCTTTGACGTCCTTCGCCTGAGCGGGGTCCCATGTCGGCCTGTGTGCTGTAGACATGGCTGCTTTCTAGGTATCGCCGGAGGATGATGCGTTGGTGAGCACAGAAAGGCGAGGAGGAAACAGTTCGTGCCACACGAACCCGTTTGGCGCCAGTTGGTTGTTTGGGCGTCTGAATGCCACGAGGCCTCGCGGCATAGACCGGGCTGCCGGGGCTTGCCGGGCCGGTGTATGTATGTGGCGCTGTTTGGACGGAGTGGGCTTGTTTATTGAACGAACGGTGCCCTCAAACCTCGTCCACGCCCCCGCTTCGCCCACAGCCCACCCTTGCTTCCTTCCTGCACCGGACTGCCTCGATGTGGCGTGAGGCGAGCAGGCAGGATAATCTAGACCCACCTCCGCGGACTCGCACTCATTCAGCGAAGAAAGATGCTGCTTGACAAGGTCCGCCGACAGAGAAGTGCGGCACTTCGAACTCAGAGTCATCCACGCTACGACCGCCGGGTTCAATAAACGGTTTCGTTTTATTCTTCTCCTCTCCGTACCTTTGAGCTCATGGAGTTACTAATACGAGGTATTGCTGTGCTCAGTGTACAAGCACCACATGGCGTGATCTTCCTGAACCTTATCGTCTGTGTGCCCGGGCCTCCGTGGAACATTCGAATTCGTTTCCCCGTGCAGGCGTGCTCGGTGTGTCCATTAGGATTTCTCGTGGCGGCGACAACTTGAAACCTGCGGTTCCGAATGCCAGCATGGTACGTTGTGTGTGCAATGATCTTACCCGTCAACAGGCCCACATCCCGCGTTCCAGTGGCAAATAGCCTTGCTTCCCGTCCGAGCCGCAGATCGCATTGATATCTCGGTACCCACCCAGCTCCTTCAAACATCGTCAGAACGGTGGGACGATGCCAGGCCCGTGTAAGAGTTCAAGCGGCGTTTCGAAGGGTCCTGTCTCCTCGAATTCATCATGGCGTCGTGCCAGTGCGCGGGCCCGAGAAGCATGCACCGCGGTAAGCTCGTTGCAGTTGCCATTACCAGCGCACGATCGCTCCCCCGATTGACCACCAACTCGGCTCAGTTCGCAGGGACGTTTGCACCACCCCCAAGCTGTGAAGAGTCGAGACGACTGTCACTTCCTGACAATGCGGCACCCCAGTTCGACGCTCGATCCAGCACGCGAAAGCGAGAGCGTGCATCTTTGCGCATGGCGCGGACCCGCTGTGAGTATCACACACATGCACTTCGGGTCCTCGTATTCGGGGATGTTACGCTGGCGTCCGCGATTTCGGGGAGCCCGCCCCGCCCGTGCAAACGGGTTTCGAGATGACGCGAAGGGTATGTCGCCGTGCACTCGATCGATTCCGACGCCGCGGACGCGCCGTCCTTCGACACTCGTCACCCATTGTACGTTGTTTGTCCCGGCGTATCACCCCGTCTCTCGATCGATCGGAAGTTGTGCACCCTCCCTGACGTCTGTGTGACACCTCAGGGCACACGAGGCTACCGGACGACCCAGGCGGACGTGGAACGTACGAGGCATAGCAGAATGCCAGCGGCCGACGTCTGCACCTCCGAGGCGCCTGAAGGCGGCAGTGGCGGGTGTTTAGAGCTCGCAAAGCCACCATGGCGCGGTCACCACTTACATCGCTCGTCTGACTCTGCTCGGACCACGGCGGATGATATCCGAGGGCATCGTATGCGTAGTCCGTTCTCCCGTCTTGCCGAAACAATTGCAGACTGCCTTAGTCGCGCACCACAGGAGTGGCGACTGAATACTTACGCTGATAAGTAGGAGCAGGACTATCATGTCAATGGTGCGCGCGCGCTCTGCAGGCGCGAATCGCGATCCCAAGACGAACGGAAAAAGCTAGCACCTCTCAAGCTCGCCACTTTTCTCACCAGCAGAGCTACTCGTGGTGAATTGAATACACACATAATTCTCTACAGGGTCGTCTTTGCTAACGGCAAACCAGCTGATGAACAGAGCGCGGCAGGGTGAGCATGACGGACTAGCCAAACACCGTACGTCTTAGCATGCCATATGCTACTCTGGTTCCCATCTGTTCTGGCGCCCAATGCAGCTCCTCTCTCCAGCACTTAGCTCCAGATCCATTTCCGATTTCGCTGATGGGTATCGCAACCACCGCCATGTGGCCTCGTATCTGCCCCTTTTGGGGGAGCGGTGACTCGTGAGCTTGCGAGCCGCCGCAAGAGGAGCGTACAACGTCTGGAGCCGAGACTGATAGCCATATGCCACACGTCCTACATTCCCACCGCCCCACCCTTGAGCCTGATCCCCAAAACTATAGTGCATCTTCCTTCCTCTCGCTTGCCCCTCGCTGATGCACCTCTGAGCTAGTGGCCCTATCGGACATAAAACTCTCGTCATTGAACCGCTCTCGAGTCTCCGCCACATGCACACTGCAGATTTCGAAGTTGGTGGAGATGATGATCCGGACTCGATCGCGAAAGAAAAAGGAACGACGATGATAAGTAAGTAAAAAAAAAGCTAACGAGCGGTGGTATATGCCTTCTACATATAGGTTAGATGATACAGAGAGGGGAGCCCGGCCGCGAAATTTTATGATACAACGACTGTCCCACCCATTCGGAATCGTACAACCAGCTCAGTCCCAGTCCGCAATATTCATATTCAAACCCCACATCTGAAGTGCGTGCAAGCGCGCGCTTGAGACACACCGAGACAGAGCGCGCGCGCCAGCGGAATCGACGACAGCCCTTTTGTGTTTTCTTCGTGCGTCTGCGAGCGCCAGGGGGCGGACCCTTGGAAGGAGGAAGCTGGCACCGGCCAGGCAGGGGCAGGGTATTATTGGGTCGGTGCGTTGTTGTATTGGGACCCTGCGAGAGCTCGATCCACCCCGAAGCGCATGGTCTCCGAGCTCGGAGGTCGGAGGTCGGAGCTCAGAGCGCGACCCCGGTGCGGTCCTCGAGCCACTTGTCCCAGAGCGCGCCGCGCGCGCGCTCGTTGGCGAGGAGCTTCGCGAACTCGACGAGGCGCCAGACGTCGCGGAAGTCGCTCGCGAGCCCGAGCGAGAGGCGGACGAACGCCGAGCTCGCGGCCCATGCACGCCTCGAACGCGCGCAGCGTCGCATCCGCAGGCAGCTGCGCCATCGCGCCGCGCAGGCCGAGCAGCGCGGCGGCGCCGCCCGGGTTGCACATGCAGCCGGTGCGGAGCGAGAGGTTGTGCTTCGACGCGGCGTACTCGACGAACGAGTTCGGGAGCATCTGGCCGGAGGGCTGCGGAGCGCGTGCGGAAGGGGAGGGAAAAGGAAATGGGGAAAGGGGAAAAGGGAGAAAGGGGAAGGGGGAGAGGAAGGACGTTAGCGTGGGATTCGTGCAATATGAACGTGGGGATGCGTAACGTTAGTGGGCCCTGGTGTGGGCGTCGCTGCGCGCCACGGTGTGTGCTGCTGCGGACGTGGGGAAGGGAGGGGCGGGGGAGAAAGAGAGGACTTACGGAGAGGAAGAGGAGGGAGACGACGGAGCCGGTATCGGACTGCTCGCCAATGGTCTTGACATCCTTGGTCGGCCGACGGGAGAGGATTTGTACGACAGGCGTGTCCGTCGAGTCGTGTCGCAATTCAGAGAGTGACGTAATGAGGTAGCGCGTGAGTGAAGAGAGGCGGAGGGGCAGGAAGGGCAGGTAGGCCGAGAGGAATCGCAGGCCGTCGGTGATCGCAGGCAGACTCAGGTAGTTGATCGTGCCGTCCTGGGTGCGGAAACGGGAACGGGAACGGGGCACGCGCAGAGAAAAAATGTGTGAGCGAACGCCATTCATGCACAGAGTCGCGCACAGAAGCAGCTCAGCTGGAATACACGCACCTCGAAGCGTTCGTGCATGTTCGCCGTCATCGTGACGATCCCACCCGGCGCCTGCACAACGTCGACGGTGCCCCCGGCGAACCAGGGCCGCTCCAGGCGCGCGAGGAACGACTCCTTCGCGACGAGCGCGCCCACCCCCGTCGGGAAGCCGAACATCTTGTAGAAGCTCACCGCCATCGCGTCCACAGGCGTGTCCGTGAGGGAGATCACGGATGTCGGCGCGAGCGCCGCCGCGTCGAGCAGCGTGCAGAAGCCTTGTGACGCCGCGTACTCGATGAGGGACAGCGGGTTCTTCGAGTTCGAGATGTTTGATTGGCCTGTGAGTGCGAATAGGCTGGGGGCGGACGCGGCGCGGCCGCCGGTGCGTGGACTGTGCTGACACAGGACGGCCTGTGGGCAGACGGCACCCCACATAGCGAGGTGACGGGATACCAGTCAGCTGGTGTGTCTGGAGGGCGCAGGATCGCAAGACCCTGTGTGTGCAGTACGTTACTCACCTTGGCCTCCGTGACGTCCATGCCGCCCTCGTCAGTTGATTCGATGTACGCCACTTGGGCGCCGCGGGAGGTGGCGAACTGACGAATGCCGTGCACGCTGTTGTGCGAGTCCGCACCAAGGACGTATGTACTGCCGGCGGCGAAAGGGAAGGACTCTCCCACCAGCTTGAGGGCGCCGCTCGCGTTCGCGGTGAAGACGACGGTGTAGCCTGGCGGCGCGCGGAAGAACTGGAGCACGGCTCGCCGTGCCTCATCCGCGCACGCTGCGGAGAGGCGTGACCTGCACAAATATGGCACCGCGGTCAGTCGCGACGTCCCTTCGTGTGCTCGCAACGCCGAGGACGCGGGCAGGCAATAAGAGGGCGCAGAGCAAGAAGAAGAAGAAGGGCTGACAGAACAACACCCGCGGCACTCGGTGCCGAACCCACGTCTCCGGGCGGACCGGGAATTGTAATAGGGAATGTCGAGAACTCGAGGCGGACGGCGTGGAACGACCACAGGCGAGCGCATGGGCAATAAAAAAACAACACGAGGGGGGATGTACGGAAGGCGATACTCACGAGTTGCTGACAGAGTGTGTGTTCCCCAGGATGCTCCGCTGGAGGAAGCTGGCGTGGACCTGGATGAGGCTTTCTGGGTAGAGCGAGCCACCCATGTAGTCGACGTATGCCTCGCCATTGCGGTCAAGCCTGGCAAAGTCGGTCCGCCTGAGCGCGTCGAGGATCCATGTCAGTTGGTATTGAGGGTCCTCTTTGAGGAAGGCCTTGTAGGCGAGCAGGGCGGCGTTCTCCGGGATGTCGGGGGTTGTTGAGAGGGCATAGACGGGCGGAGGATCGAAGGTCCGCTTCTCGTCCCGGTCGTTGACGGAAGAGCTTGAGGAGTCCTCCCGCAAGGAGAGTTCTTGAGGGTGGTGATAGCTGGAGAGGCCGAGGGTGAGCGCGGAGAAGGCGGCCGAGCGCTTGCGATGCAGGACAGGCGTGGCGTGTGCATGGTGCAGGTCCAGACCAGCATGTGAGGGTTTGCGCGAGGAGTGAGAGTGAGAATTCCCCATAGAGTGAAAGTCGCCAATAGGTGCCGGTGATGTGTGGGTAATTGCTGCCGAGGTATGCCGCCTAAGAGGATATTGTCCGCCGAGTGTCGAGGAGCGAGTCCCAGTCCCGATCGTGTTGAGTCTGCCCTACCCCAGAGGCCCCAGCTTTATATGTTTTCGCCTAAGGTTCTCGAGTAAGCAGTTCCCAGAGCCCAAGTTTCAGCGAAAAGCGGTAAAATAGGCCGACGCATCAAGTAAAAGCCGGGAGCTAGGCTGGGGAGGGACGGTGGCGGTTAGGCTGCAAGATGTTCGCGGCAGACCCCGCGGCCGGAGGGACCTGGGAGCAGCCCGAGTTGGCAACTCACGCCGTCGGTGCGGGCCCTCAGATAACAGAACCCAAACGGTCTCTCGAGATTACATCGGCAACCATCGGTCGGAATCTCGCTAGGCACTCCTCCCCCGGCTCTGGCACACCCTGTTCCATCTTGTCACAGAACCCGTCCGCCCGGATCGACGCTGTGCTCGGAATGCACCCACCGCCATCGTCCGTGTCCATGACCAGATCACGCAGGCGCACTATTCGCTCGCCGGCTCCCCGCGCGAACCATCACCGCCGCGATCAGCTTTCTGCCATCTTCGAACCTGTGACGCACCCGTCAGGCATGGTGGCGGCCATCGCGGTGCGACGCCGACACAGTGTCACGGGAATGCACGCAAAGGCGCCCGTGAAGAACGGGGCGCAACGGCATGCGCTCCCGTGGTCATGGACGTGGATCCGTACGTGGGACGTGCGCGCGGACGCGAACGTGGGCGCAGAGCCGTCCGCGGCGAATCTCCCGCCTTCCCCACAGAAGGCAAAGGGAAACGGGGAACGGGGGAACAACGCGGCGACTGTGACGGCAACAGCCGACTCTCGAGCCTCCGTTTCCGGGCACCGTAACACGCACACGCCCGCACGGCGAGGAGTGCGATTGCAAATGGTAAAGGCAATCTCGGGGGGAATCTAAACCGGCGCTGCAGCGGGATCAAGCACGGACAAGGGGGCAGCGCAGCAGCAATGCAAGACTCCTGCACATCGATCAGAAGCGAGCGAAGCAGGGTCGGACGTGGGGGGCGTGCCGCGGCTGCCCACCTCGCAGCCTCGCACGACGAACGCAGTGCGGGGGCTGAGCCTGTCACGAGTCATGCGCAATGCGAGTGCCCACGCCTGATACTAGGGATAGCGCGAGTGCACATGTCGAGGAGCGAGTCCGGAGCCTCGTCGGGTGTTGAGCGGTATTCGGACCCGCGCCGTCCCTGGATCGTCACGGCATGACAGGAAGGAGGACGTGCTGTGGTCCAGAGCGTCGAGGTCCCGCAAAGGACTGCTGGCGTCTGCATCCGGCCTGTGTACAATGGTAGCCAAGAACGTCGTTCAGTATCAAACTCGCAGCCGAGGAAGCTCCAGGTAGAACGCATCGTCTCGTTGGCGCCAGCCACCCGCTCCGCCTTGCGGCGATGCTCGCAGCTGCTTTATTAGGGCGTCCCGTTCGTCCTACCGATGACCGTAGAAATGTACAGCAGCTGTACAAATCCCGGACATGCTCCCCCACCTTCGCACCTTCGAGCTGTCTCCGAGGCGTGCTCAGAACGGCTGAAGGCAGTCCATGCCTCCGTTCGAGGCGGCACGGGTACGCGCTGGCTTCCCACAGGTCAATTGTTATCGACAGATCGATGGGAACGCACGACGCACTGGTGGTAATAGGAAGCCTCGGAGTGGAAGGCGCAGCAGAAGCCTGAATGGCGCGAGACTTGAACGTGGAACTCACTTCGCGTTATTTGGGCGTATATATGTGTGGAGCCTCCCCCGGCGCACAGCCAGAGAGCCTCAGGGATATGAAACAGCCAGCTCGAGGCCCAGATGCCCATGAGATGAACGTGTAGAGTGGGCCCATTGTGTGCCAGAAGTGGTCAAGCACCGTGCTTCCTGCTTCACCACTCATGGACGAAAGGTCCCGCGCCCAAGTGTACTAGATCAGGAGATGTGCGAGCGCCGGGGGGCAGTAAGCTCGAAGGATGACGGAATTTCGTGTGATAGGAGCGCCGCGGTTGAGCCATTCGCATCCCGAGCTTGCAAGGGTCATTTTAAGTTATTCAAGGGTCGGAATTTCAAGCGCCGCATGCTCTACAGCGGCCGCTGTGGGGTATGTTAGACTCTCCAGCGGTAACGAGATGTCTAGTGAATGAATATGTTTAGAAAACACGTGAGACATCGAAGACAAAGGGATACGCCCATGAGAACCTGCCTTGTTGGCCCGTTGCGATGGTCGCGAGGGACGGTGGGTCAGTTTACGAATGTCATCGGCCCACTTGCAGCGCTGTATCCGCGCTAGAACATGATGACGAATACGAGCTTCATCGAACCTTCGGCCTATGGGACGCCACCAGGCTACTAGCCCGAGCTAGCCTTGGACGACTCCTCCGGTGTCCGCAGTGCATCGCATGAACCTTGCAAATGCCCGAAACTTAATGAAATCGAGATGCTAGCACCATGGAACAATGGTGGGCACATCAGGCCAGGGCAGCCCCACATCGCCGAAAGCCAGCACCCTGGAGCCGCGGATCGAAGTCAGCGCTCCTTCGCGACCATGACGCGAGCGTGGAAAGTCGGTCTCACCGAGCGACCATGTGCATTCGGCTGCGAGGAAGACGTGCGGGACTACTTCTATCTTATTCTGCAGATTTGGAGAAGCACGGAAAGGGGCGGCGGGCGATTCTCGTTGGACCGGGCGACAGGGAGCCGTCGGAACGTCTGGCGTGGCTTATCAAACTACTCACCATCAAGTGACCGAACTGAATGAGGGCGGTGCCGTGAGTGCGACCGTCTCAACGCTCACGGGTCGACGCCCAATGTCCGAGATGAAGGCCTGGATAGGAGCTTCCTGGACACGACAGACCGCATCCCTCGTTCGCGATATCCCGCTAGACGAGCAACTGGAGCGATCATCATGAGTGCCTGAAAGACGCTAACATTAGCGAACAAGGCGGCCGTTGATACGAAGCAGATGGAAGCACCAACGAACCGGCCGCGAACTATCAGGTTTGTTTACGTTGGTGATGAATAGCCAAGGCCGAAATGCTGGGATGAGAAGAGAAGCGGCCAACTTCAAACACTGGCGAGTTCTGGTCGCCATGGCGGTGGGAGGTCCCCCTGAGCTTCCTCGACATCTTGTGATAGACGGTGTGCAATAAGAGAGCGATCTGTGAGGTACAAAGCGCAGTCAATATGACATAGAAAATGGGAGATCATCAAGTTTCCCGCCTTGGGAGTGATTCGCTGGCCATGTGGGTGCCGTAAATGTCGCGCCTTGTGCGACTGGAAGCTTAGTTTGACTCTCGAGGCGGCAAACCTAGAAATTATGGCCGCTGGGGTGATTAGAGTATGCTGAGAACGGTGGGGAGATCGCTGGTGTTGGTCGGTGTTGGTGGTGCGACTGCAACCACAAACAACTCCTACGAGGGCGCCTAATGCCTTGGCAACACCGCAGGCGCCTTCCCAAGTATAGACAACAACAGCACAGCTTCTCGACATAAGGCTACCAGACTTCCAAGTCTGCGAAGGCGTTTCGTCAATGAGCCCACTCCTTGAGCTGCTCCCAAATCCGCCTTTCTGTGTATGCAACCCCCAGAAATTTTGGGCGCATTTGATTGGTTACTTCGAGCCGCTATCTCGCCATGCAGCACCGGCTCTACGTCGCGATACTTGGCAAACTATCATCCTATCTCCGCAAACTGGAATTCGGCACTGCTGCAAACCAATAGATGGCGGCAAGCATACTCCCGGCCGTACAAATCAGCAGTCATTCATCAGAGCAGGAGTTCCGGCAGTAGTACCAGCCGTGTGGCCAGCGAGGGAATGTTCCTCAGCTTGATTCTGACCCCAGTCTGTGCCGAAGAAAGAATGACCAGTACTTAGTGGCAACCCCGAGTCGTTGAGACCTGGCGGATAGGATAGCGGTCCTTTTTTGCCACGCCGTACCGTCTATCTCATTACCACATCCCGGGCCGATCTGTCTCCAAGATTTATCACTGGCATGTCAGCACATTGCCTTCGCCATGGCGTAGTAGTAGCCAACCGTTGGCAGACGCACCGTTTGTGGCGGGTAAATCCCGTCACTCACTCGCTTGTGCAGGCTGAGTGCCGCAATATCCCTGGGGTAGCTTTTGCACGACGTAGCCGTGTTTTTAACCGGTGCGGAATTAATTGCCTTCGCAGGCCCATTTCGCTTTATTCTCGGCAACGCTATGGTGACCTTCCGAAGAAGCCTCTTTGATTGAGATGAATCAATGGCCATGTGTATATTTCTTGCCGACGGCCGCGAACTGAAAGGTTTCGCTAACAAGCTGTTAGAGTTTGCGTGTCCTAGGTATACATTCGGCGTAATTACCATTCACAGCAAAAAAAACTGTTTAAAACTAACATCAACTGCCAATGAGCTTCCCAGACGCAGTCACGCAAAGGCGCTGCAGTTCATTGGCAGATACGAGACCTTACGCTAACATGACGCAGCTAGACACTGGTCCGCAAATAGCGATTCAATGAACTATATACAGTGCTATCAGCATCACATCTTGTGGACCAAAGACACGTTGTAAAGGGCTGTCCAAGATGAATTTCTGTGCCTGACATACGCATGATAGGAAGCAGCTCGTCTGGGGTGTTTGACATGAACACCCACTCTCCGCGTGTAGTGCCCGCAACATGCTCCACCGCATATCACGGAACGCCGACAAAGAACGTCAAGAATCCATTCCCCAATTCAAAGCAAAAGCAAAAACGGGGCTCGGGACGGACCTCGAAATATCCGACTATAGTACACCAGTCCGTCCTTCACTCCTCGTCCTCGTCTTCGTCATCATCTTCCTCTTCCTCGTCCTCCGACACCTCCATGTTCGCCTGGCGCATCCGCTCCTTGTCCTTCCGTCGCTTGCTATTGAGCTCGTCCAGCAGGACCAGCAGGTCATCCTGCTCCTTCTCGACGTCCTTCTTCTTCTGATCGCTGCTCTGGAGCTGTTCCGTGAGCGACGCCACCTGCGCACGCAGCGCGTCCGTCTGTCGGGCATGAACAAAACCATCCACTCATGTTAATTCATGTGGACCAGTCCTCGCGAAAATCGAGACCGCACCTCGCCAGAGGCAGTCGAGACCGCCTTGAGCTGCGTCTGCAGCTTCTCGATCTCGGCAGCCTGCCCCCGAATGACGTCCCGCAGTGAAGCGATGAGCATCGCGCTCTCCTGCCCGGCTGCCGACGACAGCGCATTGGGGTCCACCGCGACGCCCTTCTGGATCGTGTCTGGCGAACATTCAGTTCAATAATGTGTGTCACAGTTGTCAGATTAACTCGACAGGTAACATGAGGATATTGCATGTACGCACAGTAGTTCGACTTCCAGAAGTCCACGAACGCCCAGTCGAACCAGATCTCGCCCTCTTCCATCTCAGCCTTGGGCTGCCCTGCAGCGGGCGCGCCTTGTGCGTGGTGTGGCGGAATGTGTGCGTTCGGGGATGCTACGACGAAGTTGTCCGGTCCGACTGCCCGAAAGCGGTCCTCGTCACGCAGGTGAATGAGCCGTCCTGACAGCATGTCGATGCCGAGACGGGTCAAAATTGGATGGATTATCGCACTGCCCGGCCGTTAGCACAAACCTTGTTAACACGGAAAGGCGCAGCGGAACTGACCGCGTTACTTCGCCGGGCTCGCGGTTGAACTCGTAAATCACCCCGAGAAGGAATGCACAGAGCCCGGGGATCATTGCGTCCTCCTCCACGGTCTGGTTGATAGGCTCTACCAGCTGCCGATCACACCAATGGTCAATGTTTCGGTGCCGAGGAGCGCATCGTTAACCAAACCTACCACTCCAAGTGCGCCGGCCTCCAAGAACTCCCGGACGGCAGCCGGATCCTCCCACAACCACTGTATCAGCAAGCACAGGTAGCCAACACAAACCCGGTCCCATTCGCGGGCCTCCTTCTCCGGCAAGTCAGCCCTTGCGCGTGCGAGGAACGCCAGCGATAAATGTTCGCTGAGGATCTGCAGCAACGTCTGCGGCTCGTCGGCATCTGCGGGATCGTCATCATTACCCGGCGGAGGAGGCCCGCCGTCCGCCGGGACGAAGAAAGCGCCGCCGCCGCCGCCGCCTGGCGAACCGGCCTGGGGCACGATCGAGCGTGCGGTAGCTTTCGCTCGAGGAGAAGCACGGAGGAGATGCGCAAAGAGGAGCGTGGCGAAATGCGTTGATGTGACGGAGGGGATATTCAGCGGGGAGACGGGGACGGTCGTGAGAGCGTACAGCAGAGGCGTCGCAGGTGCTTGGGAGCCTGTACAACAAGGGTCAGCGCTTGCATCTATTGTGTGTAAGTGAAGACAGACCGGGCTGTGCGACCATGGCCTGCACGATGGCTTCGGATATCTCCTCTTTCTGCACAAAATTCTAGACGGGTGGCGTGCTTGAGTTAGGTTTTACCCAGCACAGTATCCAGCGCCAATACCTGGAAAATACCCAAGGCAGCGCCACGAAGTTCCATCCCATCCTTCGTCCGTCTCTCACCGTCGATAATGTTGTTGTATTCACCGTGAAGGATGAGCTCGACAAGTGCGTCTAGCGCAGACGCGGGTTCCAGGCGATCCCACTCTTCGCCGTTCGTGTCTGGTACGGGCACGTACGGCGTCACGACCATCTCCGCAAGCGGAAGCCCGGAAATATTGGAAGGAACCAGACGCAATGCCTATGACGTGCATCACACAACGCGTCAGTCGAAAGCCGGAGACGCTTAGTCGACAGGCTCCGTACCTGCGTCTTGATGGTGGTCGGCGCATTCGATGCGAGGCCAAACTCCGTCAGACATCGAGTACAGGCAATGGACAACCCATCTGGAGGCTTCGAATACGTTTAGTAGACGTGATAAAGAGATAGCGCTCCACACTCACACCGGCATGTCGTGCCAGCAGCCCGACAACCCCGACGACGAGTGTGGCGTTCGCACGCTTCTGGGGAACGTCCCAGAGTTGAAGGGCAAACTGCTGTGGGGTGGGCGTGTTGAACGGGAGATTTGGCGGGAAGCCAACGAGTGAGAGCAGGACGGGAGGCAGAGAAGATCCACGGAAATAGCTCTGGGACAGGGCGAAGATTACCGGACAGAGATCACGGACAGGACGGCAAGGGTTCGTACTTGGTTGGATTGGTTGAAGCGGAGTAGGCCGTCTACACAGGTTAGCGCGTCCTGTACCACCACACCTCCCTCTAGACCCTGCTCGTTCACGACGACGTTGAAGAGCTTCTCGAAAGCGCCTTCAAATGCCATGATTTTCTGAATTTCGGGACTTTGGGAGATGATAGATTGGATAATGAATATCGCCTCTGAGGGAGAGGTTAACATACGATCACCGCATATATGCAGATGTACGCACCGTTTCTAATTATCTCCCGTTTGTCCTCCAACAATGCGATCAAACTGGTAACCCCCACTGGAGCCTTTAAGAAGTATCCCTGCACGGCCTGCCTCCTGTTCTGGAGCAATATTGAAAGGAATTGGAGGGCAGAGTACCGCAGGTAGAACGAGTGGTCCGCCATAAGAGCAAAGAGCTTCTGTGCAACCTTGTCGTCGGCAAGAACAACATCTGTATGCTTGTATCCAAGGTCCCGCGCCGCTGCCTGAGCGTTGTCGTCGACCTCGCAGAGCAAAATCAAAGTCTCGAGTACTGCCTTGCCTATATCCGCATCCACCTCTGCGTCATTTTGGAGAACATCAAGAAGCCCAGGGAGTGTGAGGTGTCCGACGTCGGCCTTCCAGTCCCGAGCGAGCCCCTTGAGGGCGAGGACCGCTGCACGGCGGTCGGCGAGGAGAGTTGACGGCGAGAGGCGATCAGCAAGGCGAGCGATGGTATCGGCAGCAGATTGTGGTTGACCGGTGGGGCCGCGAAGGGCGATGTTGATCTGAGAGAGGAATTCCATGGACCGTGCTCACCGTCGTAAGACGTCGAAGAACCATCGTTGCTCGCCGTGCGGCTCGATGAGCGGGGAAGGACCACGTGGCCCAGAAGCTTAAACGCCGGCATCGGGCATTTCGGGCTTCGCAAACAAAACCACCGTCACCTGATTTCGGCACAATTATGCCGCATAATAATAAGATGCGCTCAGTATGCTGGAAATGTGCTACGAATCTTCTGAAGCAGCCTGGAAGAAGTTGGTGGGTTATTTAAGTGAAGAGAGCCAGTGTTGCACATGGATGCCTGCAGGAGCTTTATCTGCAAGGGCATTTGGCACAGTGGTAGCGCGCACGCTTCGCATGCGTGAGGTCCAGGGTTCAATCCCCTGAATGTCCAGTTTTTATTTCAATTTTACTCCATTGAGTCCCGGTCCGCATTCCCAAGGGCCAATGAAGCCCTCGCTTCCTCCATCTTCCTCACTTCCTCCATTGACCCTCTCCTCAGGCTACTTGCGGATATAATTCTGCTTCTACATCGCCCTTGTACTCATACCTATCGTGGCAACCGAACTGGGCTCTGTTCTCTCAACAAGGTGCAGAGACCGCGCCGTGCGCAGATCTCGTATCCCCGCGTCCGATGCCGAGGTCTTTCGCCAGGTTGTGACAAACTTCATCATGTCGACTATACCAGTGTCCACTGCAGCACCGATGCAACAGGAAGGCGGACGCATGCCGGCACTCTCGAGGACAAATCCGGGGCTCAAGAAGATTTCCCCATACTGGTACCCGTACACGACGATGGCGAAGGGGCGATGGCTGGGCCGGGAGATTCTGGAGGTTGTTTCAACGGAGTTTCGTGATCGCTCAATGGAGTTCTATGTACGTCCTCGCTCATCATGGCATGCTGTGAGGTGGTCTCTCAATGCAGCGTGTGCGGTCCGTGCGCATCGTAGGCACAACCTCCAATGATCCACCCGCTGCATGGACTCTCCACGGTCTACAGCAACGCGTGTCAGAGAGTGTCGCCAAGCGCACGAGTCGCCCATGCTGCGCTGAGAGGCCAACACCCTCTCACTTGGAACGTTTCCGATTGACCGTTCGGAACACTCAGAGGTACGCTCTCGAATCTGGGGTCACGAACGATCAACGGCAAGGTGGCGAAACCAGATACGATCATCCGGAATGGCGACCGCATCGAGTACGTCCTTCTTTATGTTGTGCGTTGCTTAGACCCTCATTCTGTTGCGCAGGAACATATCTCATCGCCATGAACCTGCCGTGACTTCTACCCCGGTGCGAATAGTTCTCCATGATACAAGAGCGACAGTTTATTGTAATTGACAAACCGGCTCTATTGTACGTCCTCTACTCGTATGCGCATATAGCCCACCTATCTTACCGTAACTGGCGTAAAAGCCGGTGCACGCTGCAGGGCGATACTTCCGGAACAGCCTGGTGGAAATCTTGAAGAACGACTTCGGCTTCGAGAAGGTCTACACTGTGAACAGGCTAGACAGGCTCACGTCTGGCCTCATGATTCTGCCCCTCAATCCGGCACTCGCCACCACACTTTCTAAGGAGTTTGTAAACGGTGAAGTGAAGAAGGAGTATGTCGCGCGATGCAAGGGCAAATTCCCTGAGTATGTCACATTCCTGCACATGCGTAATTGTATCTCAGACAGTAGCATATAGGGAGGAAATCGTGTCTGAGGAGCCTCTCCTGACCGTTGATAGACAGATGGGCCTAAACATAGTGCATCCAGAAGGAAAGGTCCGTGTATGCGCTTTTTGCGCGCATATACACACTGATGCATCGCATTGCAGCCCGCAAAAACAATATTCAACCGTCTGCACTACGATCACAACACTGATACAAGCGTCCTCCGATGTAGGTACTCAGTGCTGTGCATAGACCATGGCTGAGATGTATTCTATTATGCCTTCAGGTCGTCCTCTCACCGGTCGATGTATGCGCTTTCATCCGTAGATTCCCGTTCTGCTACTCACATCGCCGCATATAGCTCACCAAATCCGGGTACACCTGCAGTACCTTGGCCATCCTATAGCGAACGACCCCATATACTCCGATGCAAGAATATGGGTGTGTTCCCCCCCCCCATTTCCCCCTTCCTCGCACCAACACCTGCTCACAATCTGCTACACTAAGGGTAATAACCTCGGCAAGGGGGGAATAGACCTCGTTCCAAGCGAAGAACGCGATGCCCCTCAAGCCCCATCACAATTCCAATTCGACCCGTCGAATAATCCTGAAGCGATCACCAGCCGGGCTGAAGGCGCTCTCGCACTCGCTACAGCTGCGGAAGCCTCAAGTGAGTCCATAGCGAGGAAGCTCCTGCCGCGCGAGACGGGCCACGATATCGGGATGGGCTCTCCCGTGCCGCTGTCTGCGGAAGCGGTTGGCATCATCACTCGCCTCAGGAACATGAAGGTGTGTTGTCCTGGTGCGTGTGTTTCCGCACACGCCAAACTGAGATTTTACAGGATGAGGCCGAGGACTGGGGTCGCTGGCGCGACGTGTGGTGTTCCGTGCAAAAGCTGCTCTTTCGCCGCACGGCTTCACCATTCCCCTACCCCCACAAAACAAACGGAAACGTGGTGGGCCCGTAGTCTCGTCGTTCCAGAGCACACCGGCGGGCAGCAGCCCAGGTACGCCCGGAACACCCGGGTCTGCGGTTATCGACGTTGCTCCAGGGCAGAACCAGCCCCCTCGTATGGGGAACCTCTTATCGACCAGCTGACACCGGAGGATGTCGCGAATTTGGCCATGCGCTCGACGTCTTCCTCCACAATGGCCTCCGAAGTAGGCACGCCCGACCGACACCCCCCCAGTCGCGGAGGAGTCATCTCCAATAACGACTGACCCCATCTCGGATGCGGACGGAATGCACTACTGTCCAGAATGCTTCGTCCCTTTGCACCCGGACCGAAGCCGGAGACACTGTATATCTTCCTCCATGCAAGACGGTATACGACGAGTTTGGGCAGCTTCGAGACCGAGATGCCGGAGTGGGCGGCTGAGGGCTGGGAGTGGGAGCAGTAGTAAATGTAGGCGACGGCGTCGGTGCGTGGTATACCTATAGAATGGTTGTCTATCGATCTATTACAGATGGGGATGAATGAAATGAAGTCTAGTCCTAAGTCTGCAGTGTGGGGTAATCTGAGACAATGTGGTTCACAAGTGGTCGCACTGACCCGTTTTAATCCGACGTCGGACCCTGATCCTCATCTTCCACGTCCTTATTCTCTCCGGGCTTCGGCCACATATGGGAGGGAAGCAACGTCGAGACGGACGACACAGCCACGCTGAACGGGATGAGGATCGCGTACACGCCATGCCCTCCCAGCCAGTTGCGCTCCAACGACGTCGCGAACAGGGACGTCGCAGGTGGCAGGCCCTATCGCGCGCACGACGGCCGCGACGACCTGCGCGACGCCGTTCACCGCGCCCAGCGCGCGGCTGTCCGGCGCCGAGGACGTGATGAAGAGGAAGACCGCCCCGAACGACATGTCCATCACGCACACCAACGCGCTCTGCAGCCCTACCATCGCCCACACGATCCACGTCAGCCCGTACGCACGCGCGCAGAGGTTCATCAGCGGGAACAGCATGTACAGCGGCACCAGCGCGGAGAGCCCGACCTGGAAGACGCGCTTCGGGCCCCAGACGTCGACGGCCCGCGCGAAGAGGAGGGCCTGGGTGAGCCCGTCGAGGACCCCGATGGTGCCGAGGATCGCGCCGATCGTTGGGGGCTTGAGGCCTAAGCCGCCTAGCTCTATGGGCGTGGAGAGGAAGAGGGGGACCAGGACGACGAAGGCGATCTCGACGAGGGCGAGGGCGCCGTAGTTGGCGATCGAGATGACGACTGGTCTAGTTAAGGCATCGCGCAGCGGCAGGGGGCCACTGTTGTCGTCGTTGTTGCTCGTGCATGGGGCTGCTGAGGATGTCGACGCGGGCGTGGATACGCCAGACTCGGGGGAAGGACGGCGCTTCCTTTTGATGGTCTACAGGTCGCGGATTATGGTGAGAAAGCGTTGGGGAGGAAGCGGGCAGGGACGAGGGTACGTACCTCCTTGAGGAAGAATGCGGCGACGAGGAAACATGTCGCGGAGAAGGCGGCGGAGAAGGCGCAGGGGAGGAAGTAGGGATATGCCACCCAGAACGGGTGGCTGAAGACATACGGCCATCTGTCGTGTGGCCTGGATAACTGGCCGCCCACCATAGGTCTATGTTCAAAGGAGACCATGCGCATCAGATTCTGACAAAGCTGTAGCGAAAGCACTAATTTGAAGGCCCACCCGATGGTGACTCCAATTGCCCACGTCGCAGGAATATACGCGAAGGCCTGGGCGATGTTTGTTGAATCCGTCAGTTCTGTGGTATGGATTGATTGGTGAGCAGCGTTTTGGCAGCGTTAAATCTGTGTTGAGGTGCGAAACTTACCGCCCATCATGCTCTTCATGACTCCTGTACCCCCATTCAGCATTCCTACCAGACTCCGACTGCGAAGCTGTCAGAATAAGCGTGCGTAGTAGTGCTGAATACTAGCTTCACCTCAAGATCAGTGTCAAAAACGTCCGTGATAGGCCGAAGCATATCATAGAAATGCAGCATCCTCCTACACCGATGAGGAGGACGGGCTTGCGACCAATGTGGTCGGACAACCTGGTCCACTGGAAAATGAACAACGCCTCCGTGGCAAAGAATATAGATTCCTAGTGTATGTCAATCAGTCGATGTCTATGGGATTCAAAAGTGAGACACTTGCGATAAGCCCGGCGTAGTAGCCGACCTTCTTCTCGTCCCCGCCAGTGATGTCAAGTTCACTTATGAGCTGGTGAAAATAAGCTGTTGGGTCATGAGAATACGTTGGTTATATGTATGGCCCACCTGGTTGATGAACGGAAAGATAACGTGCGAAGTCATTGGCTCTGCGAGATGCAGCAGCATTAGGATCGCAATCTGAAATTTGGGGAGAGGCGTTGGCTTCTTCCGCTTCCCTGCCTCGCTGCATGGGAGCAGCGGCTGCCGTTCATCCTCCGCACTGGGAATACTCATATTTTGGTCCTGGTTGTGGATGGGCGTGCGGGAGGTGCGTTGCAGGACGTACTGACCACGCGAGCTTTTAAGCTGCTAACGCCCAGTCTAGAACTCACGATTGAGTCATTCTTGTCCGCCCGGCGCCTTTGGGCCAGGCTTTTGGTACCGATGCGATCACATGTGCACCTCGTACGATTTATCTTCCACGATTTCTTCTTTGCATACACAACGTCGGCGCTGCTAAGTATGAGGCTGGGGTCGCTTCTGCACTTGTTTAGTCAGTCGTTCGGTTTTCCCAGTGGATAAGAGTGAGGCGCCGATGTATGAATCAGCACGATTATGTCTTCCGCCGCCGGGTATTCCGAGTATGCGGTACATATGTAGAACTCTTCCTCCAAGTTGAGGCCATAAGAATTCTCTAACTATTCAGTTATTGCTTTTGAACCTTCCCCATATCCTCTACGAAAGATAAACAAGGTCGTCACCCTCGAGTGCCAGACACGTAAGAACGCATCCCGGTTTCTCCAGCCTCATCCCGTAGCAGGTCAGGGCAAGGTCAGAGGTAACCTGGATCGACGAATATTGTGGACTGTGGGACACCTGCAGTTAGTCTCCGTAGCGAACGTGCGCTGTCCTTGCAGAGGGGGTATGGGTATGGTAGTCAAGCGGGCCCTGCAGTATTCTGCATTGCACGGTGCCTATCGTCGAATTGCATTGAGTAGCGTCATGCTACACGGCATGCGTTACGTGTAGGTGTGTTGAAGGCTGTCTGTATTGTGGTTCAAACGATTAGTCCGCCGCACGAAATGTGTCTCCCGTCTTTGGCCTCGATCAGCGGGCTGAATGGGCGCATTCGAGTGCTGGTAGCGGCATATGTCAGGCTCTCGGCTTCCAGCACCCTGAGCTGACCATGCGTCCGGATTAGGACAGCATTTGAGACCACGTCAGGGAAACCAGGGCTAGCAAAAAGGAAAATTGTATCTATGTGGAGGAAGGGTTAGTAAAGGACGGCGTATGACGGTTTCACCTTTCCAAGTCCTCCTGAGCTTGAGGTGCGTATCCTAGTCTGACGTCAGCACTCGTGGATGTGGATGCCCTTGTTTCCTATCTGTTGGAACAGGCTAAAGGAGGTCTGTAGGGCAGCGAAAGCGAGTAGACTCCGGTTGTCCTGTACCGGTCGTCGTGGTAAAGAGGCAAAGGGATGAGGCACTGACAAAAACACAACCGCACGTTGTTTGTACGTCGGAAACTCCCGACGAGCAAGCGCTCGCTTCCTCAAAAACCATGTTTCAACCATATCGACTGAGAAATGCAGGAGGGAGCGTACAGCAAGGAAAGCAGAACATATGCCATGTATATGATAGAGTGTAGTATAGGATCAGCGGCACGCCAGTTGCACCCACTGCAGCATAAATTTTCGTTCTCCAGAAAACACGGTCTCTTCTTGGAAGCTCTTTGACTCGCCTCCAGGGCTCTCTTCCCGCCCCCGCCGCCCTCGGTCAAGAACTACCAACTTAGCGACCCTCAACCCATCATTGTCTGGGACCTGGTTTGCGATGCAATCCTGCGGCAGTGAATTACTCCCGCAGCGGTTGCTGTCTGCCACGGAGGATAAGTATATCGCCGCCTCGGGCTAGCGCTTATTCCTGTCGAGCGAGCTGATCGTTATCATTTATAATTTTTAGTAACTTGCCCTGGAGGCTGGAATCCATCCCTCCTCTGCAGCGTACCTCGACACCGCAGATATCATATATGGCGGCCCGGCGACCCATCACGATCCTCATAGTCAACCCGAACTCGTCCGTGTCGATGACGGAGGGCCTCGAGCCCGTCCTCGTCGACCTCCTGCACCCCCACCTCGCCGTCAGGTACCTGACGGGCCCGCAGGCATCCCCGCCATCCGTGAACGACCTCACGACGTCCGTCCTCTCCGCCGCACACACCCTCCCCTCCGCGCTCGCGGCCCTCAGCTCCGAAGGGGCGCGGGTCCCCGGGCCCGATGCGGTCCTCGTCGCGTGCTTCTCGGACCACCCCCTCGTAGGGATGCTCAAGGAACACACGGGCAAGCCCGTGCTCGGCATCTTCGAGGCGTCCGTCATGCACGCGCTGGGGCTCGGGCAGCCGTTCGGCATCGTGACGACGGGGAAAGTACTGGGAGGGGGCACTCACCGCAGGGGTGGAGAGGATGTTCGGGTCGGGGGGTCTGGGCGGGGCGTTCGTCGGGGTCGAGAGCACAGGCATGACCACGCTCGAGCTGCACGACAAGCCGCCGGATGCGGTAGCGGCGGGGATCTCGGCTGCCGCTTCCAGGATAGTCGCGAGGGGCGCGAGGACGATCATCATGGGATGTGCGGGCATGAGCGGGATGGCGGAGGCGGTGCGCGAGGGGTGTGGTGGGGAGCGGGTGCAGATCGTCGATGCGGTGAGGAGTGGTGTCACGATGCTGGAGGGCTTGGTTAGGGCGCAGACAGCGTGAATGGGACTATTCGGTCGTCCGTTCTTCAGTCGGATACATTCTTCGAATGACGTTGTCGATGGGTAGTATGTGAAACGGGGTTCCATAGCAAGGAACCAAGGGGTCTCCGGAAACGTAGCAAAACCAGAGATTGAGGCGGTTGTGTAGTTGGAGGGATTCGGGGAAGAATTGTGCTCCGTGACTACTCACCGTTGTTTACTCTTCAGCGCCACTCGTTCAACTGTACAGTACAGCAGTCAACGCGAATACCGGGAATGAGGTTGTTCCATACCTACCGGATGGCGATGTCGGCGCTGAAGGGAGGAACGGATATCTTATGATATGCGGGAGAAGTCAATGCTGCATGCTGTGGTGGCGGCTGGTCAATTGCCTGCGTCTCAACTCGGAAGCATCCAAGATTCCCACCTTGATCGACATTGGGGAAGCGGCTAAGTTAGTTCGTGAGGCATCAAGTATGTAACCTGGGCTACACTGACAGTGATAGGATGTGGGAGAAATCAAGGAAGCAGAGTAAGATGCGGGTTGGATGCGGGGCCGGTGATGAATTCATCGGGAGCGCGGGAACCTGCATCATATCCCCATGAAGTAGAGTCCGTCCGTCAAGCCATTGAGCGGAACACACGGTCAGAGTCCATGAATAGTCTGACACTGACACATATGATTTGTTCTTCAATGTTCTGATACAGGGTTCATCGTTACTCACGGCAGCATGCTAAAGTTGCTATCGGGTGCCATGATTGCAGCGAAGAGAGCGTCTGCTCCCTATTGCTACACACAGCTTGCGTCCCCGAGACGGACAATAATGCTTACAGGTATGGCACAACGACCGGAGACTTCACAGCTTGCGGATATTGACGCAACATTGGCACCTTCGTGGATGCGATTTTGGCATTTCGAGCAGCATATTATACAGCGCCTGATGTTTCTACCTGGAGAGAAAAGTCAGGCTCAGACTTCCTGGAGCAAGAATGCGGCACAGAAGCTGCTAGGATGAGAACGCACCTCTGCACAGCCTATGTTTTCTCGGCGAGCACATTCGGGCCGCTTCTTGGCCCGCTCGAGCTCGGACCGAGTGTCATCCTGGCGACTTGCCCCTCCGCATCCTGTATCTCCACCTCCACGCTCTCGACGCCCTCGGCTGCCTGACCTTCCTCCTCTACATCAGCCGTCTCGGCCTTGGCGTTCTCATCCAGGTTCATCACCTCGACGAACCATCGCGCGCCGTCCTCCCATCCCGCATTCTCCGCTTCGCCGAGGGGTGAGCGGCCGGTGGAATTTTTGATGTCGATGAGATCAACGCCGGGTCCCCCGGGATGCTGGATGAGCTTCTTCGCGACGTCGAGATGTGAGTTGAGCGCGGCCCAGTGCAGCGCCGTCGAGCCCGCGTTATTCCGCGCCGCGAGGAGGGAGGAGGGGACGAGGGGGAGGATGAGGTCTAGGGCATCTGTGGCCGACCTTGCGCAGATCAGGGCCGAGTCGTGGCGGAGAGAAGAGAAAAAAATTAAATCGTACCTGTGTGCCCGTTGCCTGCGACCATGTGCAGAATGCTGTTCCCGTTGTCGTCGCGGGCGGTCGCGAGGGCATCGGAGCCGAACTTGTCGACGAACTGTTGGATATCGTCGACATCGCCGTAGCGGGCGGAGAGCAAGAGTTCCTCGAGATCGTCGGGTGTGGGTGTCGAGAGGGACATTGTCGGAGCGAAGTGGTGAAAATGAGAGGTGACGGCGAAGGATGGATTGATTGCCCTTGAGCGCCTCAATAGAGCCGAGAGTAAGGATGTAGGTAAGTCGATAAGTGTGCTAGTAAGCAAGTAAGCATGCATGTAACAACGTACTGTACTAAATCACTCAGTCCGACATGTCACGCATCACAGGCCGCCCGATCCGCCGGATCTTGGGCGCTAGTTACGGGTCACAGAGACTGCCGTCGAATTCGCCGCCGTGCTAGGCCGGGCGCTTGTAGGAGGCGCGCGACAGCGCGCCCTCAAACTGGCGGAAATCCGGGGGATGTCACAGGCTCTGGGGCCGCCTGCCAAATTTTGCTCGAGTTTGCGGAGTGTCACAGGTCACAGGGGGTGTCGAACTGAGTGATTTAGTACAGTAAATCCATACGCTCCAAACATTCTCTCCTCCTCGTGTCATCGCCCTGAAACCCCATCTACGCATCCAAAACATAACTCCCTCGCTTGTCCTTCCCACCACTCGGCCTCTACGCCCCCACCGCCTCGCCACGTTTCCGCCTGTTTCCACTCTCCACAAGCTGTGGGGTGTTGGCGCACAACCATGCGCTGATTGTGGCTTGTCGGTCTCGTTGCAGCTGCAGTGGGCGGCAACGGACTGATGGCCCTTCCACCTTGGCTGTTTGACGAGAAGACAAGATATTGCTGCGGCGACGGGCTCGGCGAGTCGGAGGACCGAGCAGGGGCTGATGCCCATGGTCACGGCGACTTCTCGCTTTCGGCGTCATCTTGATGTGTTTGATGTGCACCATGTGCAACTGATTCCTGTTTCTTGCGACAAACATGGAGGTCCCTGGACACACATATTAATATTATCCCCACCCCCCGCTGGTGACCGGCGAGGCCCCAGCTACACCGTTCTCATTTGCTTCCACGACCTTCGAGGACTTCGCCAAGTCCACCCTCCCCGAGCTACGCTGTAGCGCACAGGAGCCTCTTTAAATGTGAGTGTACCTCATCTGCACCTTCTTCTCTTCCCATCTTCGAAATCGTGCGATTGGCCTCTCGGCAAAGTTCAATAGCCGTCGCTGCCCAAGTCGTCTTCCATTCCCCTCCAGACACTCCATGCCATGCGCGAGCCATTTTCTCCGCAAAAGAGCTCCGAGACAACGGATAAAAACAGGAGGACTGTATGGGATTCATGGGCGGGGGTTGATTTGGAACGGACACCCGGGGGTGCGTTTTGGATTCATGTCGTTCGCAAACCATCTTGGTTTGCTACCGCCAGGCATCCCAAACGCTAAAGCCTCCCCGCACTGCTTCTCATGCTACGGACCTGAAATCCCCGGGGCGCTCATGATTAGAATGGAACTTATCCACTCGGATAGTTCCCCCGGCATCTGCGGTAAAAGAGTGGCGCGGGATGTTTGCCATAGATGTAGTTGAAACCCAACTGCCGAATCGCGGGTCAGGCCAACGAAG
>CM035304.1:2216549-2255295 GCA_002900995.3 Ganoderma boninense
CAAGAACACCGGCACCCCAGGGAACTCCGCCCTCGCATGGCGCACCCACCACTCGATGTCGCCCAGCTGCGCGCGCCACGACGTCCGCCCGTACCCGCCGCCCGCGCTCCGGTGCGCCTTGTCGAGGGCCGTGCGCCCGAACCCGCGCTGGTCGTACGCGAAGACCGCGACCCCGCGCGCGGCGTACACGCCGTGCGCCCAGGCGTACCGCGCGGCGTGCTCCGCGAAGCCGTGCACGAACACCAGCACCGCGCGCGGCGCGCTGGCGGCGGGGTACGTCCGCGTATAGAACTGCGTCCCGTCGGGCCCCGGGAGCCACGCCTCGGTGAAGGCGGGTGGGGCTGGTGCGGCGGGGGTGTCGTTTGTCGCTGCGGGGGTGTCATTTGTCACTGCGGTGGATTCGGGGGTGGTCATCGTGTCGGTCAGTTCCAGTCGTGTTCAATGTTGTCAATGTGGGAGAAGACGGGGGTGCTTTGTGCGAGGAGGGAGGGTTGAAGGCGAGAATGGAGGCGGGGTGAAAGGGGGTGTCCCTGTTAAGTGTCCGGCACAGGTCCGGATGACATGCGGTCACGGATGTCGGGAAATGCTCAGTTCGGAGGACGTGGAGGACGGCTGCGGCCTCGCGTGGGACGATGCGACATTTGAACGACGTTGGTACTTACTAGAGAGCGTTTATGATGCATTAAGATCCATGTTTAGCTGGCGTTATTCACTCGGAACTCCCTTCAAAGAGGGCTGACAAATTCCTGGTCACGTGAGTGAACCGGGTCTACCTTGCAGTAAATACGAGTCCATGTAAACGGTGCCATCAACACGTGGAGGATACCGCATTGGGTAATTGGATCAAAGGGACCCTTGGCACCCCTGGCCTCCTCGGCGAAGTTTCGATTGCGTTGCTGACATCTCTCCGACGTCCTCCACCTCGCTTTCGTGACCTCGCTGTCGCGTAAGCAACAGTGGAAGCCAGGGGGTTGATTCGAGTGTCTGCGTATACATCGACCGGCTTCGCAGTAGTTGACCCTGGACCCACCGACTCCACAGTCATCACGGGCATGACACTCCTCGTCGATGCCACCGACGCCTACATAAGGCAGTCAAACGTTATGACGCCGAGTTCACCAAGTGCGTCGCGATATGATGCTCACGCAGTAGTTGCAGACAGGAGGCTTGTGACATGAACAAATGTCTGGAACAAGCCGTGTAGACAAAGTGAAAGGGAAAGTACAGCCATGACTGCACTTGTCCGATGCACTTTGCGTGGTGGGATGCAGGTAATCGGTCTTTCGTGGAGTAATGGTCGCACTAGCAGAGAAAAGGAAGCTTTTCCGGCGATGGATGGAGAAGGGGATGAAGCGTGATAATTGTGCTTGTCGCACCGAACAAGCTTTAGCACCGCAATGGTTGCTGGCGTCTGGCTTTCCGATAGGTACCATCCACTGGGACTGGGTATGCACGGGACATATCGGAGCTCATTCTACGAAGTATCGAATAGTGCCTGTCCATACATAAATACATGCCATTGTACGAATCATATCCGGGTCGCAACCCAAACCGACGTCGTGGAAGATGGGGCGATTAGACAGAATAAGAACGGGGTCTTCCACCTCGAACGCCACCTCCGGGCCCGACGCTCCCTGTATAGTGGTCAGACACTACATTACGAAGTTCTCCGAAAGGATCCCTCTTTAAGAGAATAGGCACAGACGTTACCCCCTCCTCAAGGACCTCGTCAAAGTAGTCACAACCCTCCTCGCAGTCGAAAGTGGAATTGAGGCGCCAAACTGCCATCGGGCCGAAGGGCGCGATGTTGTTCCCGACGCAGTGGGACTCGTCCCCCCCCAGGGGATCGAAGAAGTCGTAGAACGTGCCTCGGTCACCGAAGTAGCGTCCTTGCGATGGACACACATATTGGTCCCGCCAACATTCTTTCGGGACTACGCGCTCGTCCGCGGGGTCGACTACTTCGCCATCTTGGGCGATCTCGGTGTAACTGAGCTCCGACGGGGCTTCGGTGTCCTGGAGGACAAGGGAGGGTCGCCGGAACTCGGGCCACGCTGCCGGTGATACTGCGAAGGAAAACTCGTGCTTGAGTAAATGGTCTAGAAGAGCGTGGTCGGATGGCCTAAGGAAAGGCAGGTCCTGATCTGCCAAGAGCGCTCGACGCGACAGGGTAAGAGATGGGTGGCTGCACCCCCAACCGAAGGGAGTCACGAAGTTGGAAAGTGCCGTACAAGGAGCACGGGTTATAGGTGCAGCCGCAGACGTCGTGTATGACCGGTGAACGATGATGGTCCGTCCGTTCGCCATGTGAAGAATCATCGACGCTGAGATGAGACGCCGAAGGGAGTCGCCGGTGTTGTTCAATATGTCGGTGCGCCCCTCAATACGTTCGCCGATCGAGGGTTCGTCGGTCAGCGCGTCGCAGAGTACCTCGAAGTCGAAGTGGCCCGCGAAGATCTCGAGGTCTTTGGGGCGGTAATAAGCATCCCTCAGGATAAACGCCAACGCCAATTCCCCTCCGAAGACGGCGTGATGTTCGGCTACGATATCGAGTAGAGTTCGCGGATAGGGAACGAAGTGGTTCAAGAGCTTCGTGAGCGAACGAGTGATGGAGCCTTTCGCCTCGCTGTAGTTGGTCTTGCACGTCGCGCGCCACTTCGTGAGAGACAGGAGGTCCATATGGTCTGCGAGCATCCCCCGTATCTCGGGCTGGATGCTTCGGTACATGCGGGTCAGCGCGGTGATAGGTCAGTGGCGGACTACACACACCGAAGGACGCGAGGCTTGTACAGCAGGTTACGAGGTGGCCTGGTGCAGGCCATATAGTTGTGCAGCACTGTTTGACGCATAAGTACAACGAAAAGCCGGGATGGGGACGAGGGGCGCAAAGCGGAAGCTTGAGTATGTGACCGACAAATATAATCGACTTACTGCGGTCCATGAATACGCCGTGATCAGTCCGTCGCCAGGTAAGGTGAAGTCGACAGATGTTGCAGGGTGGATGAGGCTGTCTGCGGGGAACGACAGGTATGGGACACAGGCGATCGCGTGAGGACTGTGATCAAGAGGATTGGGTTCGGGTGAAGTATCTCTACCTGGATGCCACGATGAATTTGCTTACTGCTTTCATCAGCGGATCTGACACCCTCCGCTCCTGAGATACATGTTGCTCCCTTTGACAGTGAGAGTTCTGGTGAATCGTGATCGGATCATGAGTACATGTAAGTGGGGGTCTTACCATTGGCTCAATTGTAACGGGAGACTTCCTGCCCTGTAGACGACAAACTGCGTCGGAATGCTGCGGCTTCGCGGCGAGAAGGCTGGATAAGGTTGCGGAACAGCCGGTTTCGCGCTTGTGTAGAGCGGCCCCAACCTGTGTTGTTCCTGAAGTTAAGGTACCCGGCTTCTGCGCCCGGACATTACCTACATCGCCATCTCTGGTGAGGATGTGCGATCCGCTCCGACCGTGAGGTCACTCGAGTCATTGGCAACGTGCCGACTTCTGTCATATAGATTCTAGTTGGCGGCTATGGCGTGGACGCTACAGCTGGGTGCGAATCATGGTCTGGTGGTGACGCAATGTACGTCAGCTTTTCACAGGCCTGTTTGCAGCCTGTGCGCGTGGCTCGGATGTATTGGATTCCCCGCTCTAGCCTCGTGCCATCTCCGTCGTGCCCTCTCCGTACCCTTCTCGTTTCCTTTGACCTCAACTTGTCCATCGGGCGCCGACTATAACCCTTCGTATAAGTGTCGGTATATGTCGCCTCGTGCCGGAGCAGACGGTCGTCCGTAGATAGGGCTCTGGCTTCGGCACGCGACTATACAAAAACCTATGGAAACTTGGTGAGTATTCAGTCCAGCTGCACTGGGTTGCCAAATATGGACTGGAAGTTCGAGTGTGTCTCTACGTCGAGGGCATTCAACCTCTGCAATTCGGTGCGAAGTTCTTGGGATAGTCGTTGCTCTATTTTGCCGACTTTGAACGGCCTTAGAATCGCTAGTCCTTGGAGTGCGCGAACCCTTGATAACATGACATATATGCCTTGAATGGACGTCGCGCTCGCGGGGTCGACGATTGCTGTGTCTAATGATCGCCCCTGCGACTTGTAGTCGGTATATGCATAAGCAGGCAGCAAGGGCAACTGCAATCGAGATATTGATATCTGCCTTGGTCGCCCGTCCACAGACCGGACCCATACGAACGATGTCCACTCCGGAAATATGGGGACTACATCATCCACTGCGTTGGTACATATGTTCCCGGCTCCAGGTATGTGCACGTACACTACGACGGGGTAGCGCCTTCCATCTTCCTCCTCGTATATGATGTCTCTGACTGTCCCTTCTGTCCCGTTGACGACGCGACTGCTGAATGCCAGATTCTCTTGTACCATTACTTTCATCCCTGGGAATAGGGGAAGCTTCCCTAAACTGTCGTGAGTCACCGTTGAGGACAACTTCCACAGTTGGCTACTCTCGTCTGCTGACACTGCTTGACCTGCTATCTTATCCTTCGCGTGGTAGATATGCACTGTTGCGTTAAGTCTCATTGCCTGATGGCCCATTATCCGGAGATTTAGCAAATCCCGAATCTTTTTTCCTCCCCACTATGATGGGTGTATCCTGGAAGGTCTGCAGGATGTGCGGGTCGTTGGCGGCTAGTCGATCGGCGTATCTGGATTTAAGCAAGTTGAAATCGGTAGGTGTGCCATCTGCATTTGTCGTCTTTGCTTTACCGACGCGGACGCGGCTGAGGAGCTCGGCGTATACTTTGTCGCCCGCCTGTCTTTGATTAATTTTGAGCAGTACAACTTTGTTTACTCTTCTCCACAGATACGCGCCCATCAAGGCGCTGATACCGCTCTTGCCTCGACACGACTCCAGTCCAGGGTTTGCTACAAGGGAGTGGCTGTACAATGGTGGGTCTAGGACTGGCCGGAGTTGTCCAAAATCCCCGGTGAATATAACGTTCACCCCTCCAAATGGCAAGTTCGAGCTGCTCTCCTCATACCCCTTAGCCCGGGTCAATCGTGCGTTGAGCTGACTGAGGAACTTCGCGCCTATCATAGATACCTCATCAAGTATCAGGTAATCTACGCCTTCCCAGATTTTACACAGCTCTTGCAAGTCGCGACCTGGGCCATCCGGCAACATGGTGAGCGAATGAATGGTGTGTCCTCCGATTAATAATGCGGCAGCTCCAGTCGGGGCCCCTACCAATATGTTTTTTCGCCTTCCCAGTAACGTGAAAAGGCGAAGAATTGAGTTAACTACATGGGACTTGCCCGTCCCACCGACTCCGCCGACGTACATCAGCAACTGCGCCCCTCCTTGTGTTACGTGCTTGCTGACAATCTCGAATGCTCTCAACTGCTCCGGGTTTGATCGTAAGTTCTTTTCGAGGATAACCTGGTATACCACGTCCTGCGGATCGTAAACTGACATATGTTGTGCAGATGAGCTCGTGCGGTCGCCCAGTTGTGACCTAGTGTCTAGATTCATTATATCGAGGACAGGAGGCCGGTTGAACCAGGGCCGGATGTTCCTGTCTGAATGCTGTACAGACTCGTATCCATCGTCAGGACGTCTTTTCCGTTTCAGCTGACGCATTGTTGCGTGGTCGGTGGCGATGTCGGCTCGCATCTCGTCTGTCAGCTCCTTAGATGTCCCGTATGCCTGTGGATTGTGCTGTTGCGAGTGGGCATACTGAGAGAAACATTTGTCCACAGCATTTCGGAACCTCGTCCCCAGATTCTTGTCAAGCTCATGGAGAAGAGTTGATTGCCGCAAGTCTTCTTCGTCTACGCCCTCTTCGGCTGACCGGGCGGGAGCACGCCCTTGCAGGTGGTTATCGAACACGTCGAAAGGATCAGGCGATGGTGCCCTATCGCTGTGTATTGGTATAGGTATCTTGGCTTGTTTACGGGCCAGACTCGCTTTGTCTCTTGCGTCCTTGCATTCACTCAAGACTGTCATGTTATGTATGATGGACATGTGTTCTGGTGCGATGGTTGGGGCATGACGTTCATATGCATCGTACCATGATTCTAATTCCTCCTTCAAGTCTCTTGGGTGGCGCCAAGGGATGAATAAGGTCAGTACGGTACGAGCCCATTGTTCACGCTCCTCATCGCTTCGGTCAGGTCGAGGGATCCGATCTCCAAGAAGTACCGGGATGACCCAAGTGGTACGTTTTCTAACAATGTGCGTTTCGTGTTGTGGATGTTCGGGGTGGAATTCTGCTCTAGCTTCCTCAGGTCGTCCTCTCGTTTGCGTGGATGTACCGGGAAACTGCCTTCGCAGAATTCGCCGGGATTCGCCGTTTTTGGTTATTTTTTCTGTCATCCCAAAATATTCGTACAGTCCCATGTTTGCGAAGGGGTCGTCTAACGGTCTATATAGATAGTCCTGCTGTTGATTGACGGCTGATATGGATCCTGCCCCCAGGAATAATGTTACATCATCATCCGCACGTCTGAGTGTCTCGTAACATGCCAATGTAACGTCCTGGACGTCGTTGGCGGGCCCATTTGCTTCCACATTCTCTTCCTCTACTGACTGTCGGCCCTGTGCGCTTGTAGTCGGGTCGGTTTGCCCTCGATTGTCGCCCTCGTCGCTCAGCCAGTGACGTAAGACAAGGCGTTCGAACCCACCGTGATGTAATACTCTAAACTTGTCGCTCTTGTACTGATCTCCGCCACCAACTAGGTAGCTCATCACCTGCTGGTGGGAGATTTCCTGCCTTGCCATCATGCTATTAACCACAATCGTCAAAGCACCTGACGATCGCGTCTCTTGCCAATTTGGTACGTCAGAGTACTTGTCGTGTGTCCGATTGATGGCATACAGGAGAGCTGTGAGCCCCGACATGGGCCGGCAACGATGCTTTGGTTATGTAGTCTGTTATATAGTATATAAGAGCTTTCGCACCCTCACCGGAACCAATATGTTTTATCTCCATATTTGCCCTGATGAGAAATATGATCAGGTCGTTGTAGTTGGCAATACGAGGGTGCAGTCTCCGCAACAGGATGCCCCCTGTATCTTCATCCACCGTGGTTTGTGCTCTTGTAGACCCATCTATCCGCATACGGCAATTCTCGTCCGTCTTGGCTTCTCCACGCCTAAGATGTTTCCAGCATGTTTCAGTGTGCTGATGCCAGTTGGTGTGCGAGACGATGTCATTTACGTCGCTAGCAAATCTCAGCCAGAATTGGTCTTGACTGACCTCCGTTATGCTGGGCCCTAGAGTGGTCGATGGGTTTACATAGTTGTCTGTAACTGGGAACGTTGGGCGTGGCAGAGCTCCTGCGGTTTCCTGTACAACCATCGTTGTGCCTAACAGCTCACATTTTTATGATACTCTCTAGCCATGTGAACAAGTCGGCCTGGAACTGTTCGGAGTCCACCATCATATCGCGCATTTTCTGAGGCGACGGGTGCCCTTCAAGCCATACAAGCATATGACAATGTAGGGTCCCTCGTCCTTGCGTCTCTACCGTCCCATAATATGCAGTACATTTGCCCAGGAGACCTCTTCCAGACTTCCCATGTCTCAAGACTATAGATACGAACGACGAAATCATTGTATGGAAAAACTTAGCACACGCAGCTGGGTTGCGTGCGACCAATTGCATTCGTTGCCACTGCGTGAGCTCCTGACCCTGTTCAAGGTACTCCAATTGGATATCATGGCCCGCGAACAACCTCACGAGGGGATGATAGATATCTGACGGGTTTAAAGTAATGAAGAATGCCGGTGTACCTCTCATGTTCACAAGGGACCTGATTTCGTTCCGCATCTTCAGCTTGTATCCTGCTGTTCCCGGTAGGTCGTGGAGCATGGTTCCAACTTTGTTCACAAGTGATACCAACCGTGCCTGGTCTTGCGTTTCCGGCTCGTACCTAGGGTTCGATTTGAACTTCGCAATCAGTCGCTCGAGCTCACCTTTGTCTACAGTTAACAGTTCGCGAATTACCCGGGTTTGTTCGGCAACCTTTACTCGGAACCGGACCGAATCACATACTGCTTTCTTCTGAATAATGTTGTAGTAAACAAATGCGAAGTTAGGGTCTCGCTCAAAGGGACTGTCTTGGAGTTCCAGGAGATACTTCACCTGCTCTTCCATGGCGATTGGAACCTCTCGTGCAGGCTCATGGAATCCTCCGATTCCCCAGGGATCAAGGTGAGGAAAAAGCCATGTAAGAAGGCTCGGGTTCTCAAAATCAGGCACAAAGCGGTCTCCTGCTTGAGACCGCATGAAACGTCCCCCCCCCAGACAGTGCGACAGCGCCTTCATCTTCATGTCTCGATATGATACAGGCGCCTCGTCCCCCAAAGTGTATCCCACATTGTCCATCAGGAGCGTGTCACTGCCGGGAGGAACACTGACCTCCAGTTCGTTACGACCTGTATAATCCGCGACTGATGCCCGGATAGCCTCGCTGTCTTCAAGGTACCCAATCTCCAATGCGCAAGGGACACCTTCATCCTGGTTCTCAGTTCTGGGCCCAAATAGTGCATCAAGATTACGCTGACTAAACCCATGGAACCCTGAGTCGCAGGAATAGTGTGGGTTCTCCCTGGTTATGAACTGTATGAGTGGAAGAATACGTGACTTCCTGACAAGGATAGGCCCACATTTCCCTATAGTGTCCTTAGTGGGCTTGGCCTTGGCGACAAAGACCGCGCACACTGAATCCCGGATAACTTCGGGGGTGGTGGGAGTACATTGTTCATATGCGTCGAGTCCTGAGGCATAACAAGAACGTTACCCTTCGTGCACCTCTGACTTCGCGAATGCATCCCACCGTTGTCGTCAGGTACGTGCGAGGCCTCGAAGCCGTCAACGTCGTCTTGCCTCTTCCGAAGCTCGGTAAACCGATAAGATATCCTGCTGCATCTCGCACGGGCAAGAAGAATACGTTCAGTGCTCGTAGAAGTCTTGAAGGCGCGTTTGACTTCTGCAGGTAGCTCGTCGCACCCGTAATATAGCCAGTTTGCCAGACAAAGTCGGGGCATCCGCTGCTTTATGACCAGGTCGCGACGACACACCTCACACATTCTCACATCCTTCACCTGCCATCTATCCACTAAACCCTTAGGATGTAACAGGGCACATTGATAGGCGGCGAATGCGTACGTCGTTGGTCTGACTTTATCCGGCAAACCTTCATTCCTAAGGAGGGTAAGATCGAAGTCAGCAGGGGATACGCACGTTATTTGCTGTGACGGGGTCTTCCTGCCACACGGTCCACACACTAGGGTCTGGAATCGGTCGGTCGTAAAGGCCTCCTGCCATTCTTTGATGATCGTGCGCTGGAGCTCTTCGCTCGCTACTTGCGTGTACGCGTCGCCGCGAGGGTTGTCGGCCGTGTGTCGCACTCGCAACCTGTTTCGCTGAACCTGAGCCTGTGTGCGGTTCCGCTGGAGAGGTCGAAAGATAACGAGCACCGTGGGGCATGTGCGCTTGCACAAGTGAGCATCTATGCGTTCGAAAAGTGTGTGAGCAGTGTCTCTGGTTGTAACAGTAAGTTCATGTGCGTGCGCGATCTCACGGAGGTCGCTTGCCCTCCACTGGCTGTAGGTCGACAGGAGGGTCGATGGAGTCGCGTTGACAATAAGGTCACCTTCCGTCAATTCTACATGGCCCCACCCTTGGTCACTATCTGTGATCGTCAAGGTACTGTGCACAAGGTGTGAAATATCCAGGTCAGCTGTATGAGCTTCATGCCATTCTAGCTCGACGTTGCCTGAGGTTACCTGCACGACGCGCACTGCAGGCAACGTAGACCGTCTCGTCAACGAGTGCGCATTATACACAATAGATACCGAACTTACCCCACGCAGGTCCGCTTGCTTCTGAAGGGGGGGCGACGAGGGTCCGGAATATATCCGAGTTAGTGTTTACTACGAATGATGGAGTTAGCGATCAAAGCCCGGAGCACCTTGGTTGTGGCAGGACATACACTCGACAGCCTCGTGCCCAACAGTGGCCTGCTGACGAGTCGTGCTCCGGTCGGTCAAAGACCCGTCGGGCGCATCGAGTAATACTGTGATAGACGTGAAGTAAGTGTCGGGAAGTGCTCCAGGAACGGACGAACGCTACCCACTCTCATCAGCCAGAGCCCTGCTGTGTGTGGCCTGCAACTGGAGGATATCCTCCAGCACCGTATCCAAATCGGGTGTCATGGAATTTGGAGTATGCGGTGGTGTTCCCTGTGGATACGGCGAGGCTCAACTCTCGTGTGGGGGGTTTCTGACTCCGAGACAACACCTCCTCGGGATTTCAAGCATAGACGTTGGCGCTAACCCTGGCATGAGCTTACGTAACGTCAGCTTGCGGCTCGACCGCAGCGGACCCATGCTATGGTCTTGTCCACACCCTCTGCATTTGCCTGTGGGAAGCACACCTGCTCGTGTTGGCCTCCTCTATCTCAAGCGCGGGTGACCACGCCTTCCTGAGATCCGATGCGTCACCGGTGACTTTCCTGCAGACTTGTGATCCGCATCGCGACTTACATTGCTCACCTTCTTCAGGCATCTACGCAATTTGCGATGCAACATGTCACCCGGGTGCGGAGTGCTGTGCGCGGTGTATGTGCGTGATGGCCCTTGGTTGGTGCCCCTGGCCGTCGAGACGAATTTGCTAGGTATATAACCACGTTTCTCTCCTCTCACGGCCAACTCATCTACTCCGTGCACGACCGACTCCACACTAGTTCAGGCGCGACGCATACACTTATGGCTTCCAATGAAGCTGTCTTACGTGTCGATAACAATCGCTTCGTCTTATTCCCCATCCGCTATCCTACGGTACGTGTCGAGTTGTCGTTTATGTTCCCGTGCCAACTGTTTGCAGCTATGGGACGCGTACAAACAGGCCCAGATGTCGTTCTGGACGACTGAGGAGATCGATTTCTCCGGCGACCTTCCGGATTGGACGAATGCGCTTACGCATGCGGAGCGTTCTCTGCTATCTGTCATTCTGGCGTTCTTTGCGTCGTCTGATGGGATTGTAGCAGAGAACCTCGTGCAGCAATTCTGCGCTGAAGTCCAGGCACCCGAAGCTCGATGCTTTTATGGCTTCCAGATAATGATGTGGGTGTTGTTGCTCGGAATGTGTCGATGTCTTTACTTACATGTGATCCGCAGGGAAAACGTCCATGCTGAAACGTACGCTCGCTTCCTCCAAGAACTCATCTTGGACGAGGATGAGCTACGTAGGCTGTTCGGTGCTGTCGACACCATTCCGTCGGTCCGTCGGAAGGCAGAATGGTGCCTCAAGTGGTTCGACAAGGGGGCCTATTCGTTCGGGACTCGCTTGATCGCGTTTGCCATCGTCGAAGGCGTATTCTTCTCTTCGTCGTTCGCCGCGATATTCTGGGTGCGGTCCCGCGGCCTCCTGCCTGGTCTCTGCCACTCGAACGAGCTCATTATGCGCGATGAAGGCTTGCATACGGAGTTTGCCTGCAAGTTGTATCGTATCTTGGACGAGGATGTCCCCGTGGAGGTTATCTATGGGATGGTTAGCGACGCCGTCGCCCTTGAGCAGTCGTTCTTTGCCTGTGAGTTTGTAGGTCGGATTATTGACAGCCGAACGCTAACCCCTTGAAAGCGGCCCTTCCGACCGGCCTCCGCGGGCTAAACGCTGCGTTGATGAACCAGTATGTCGAATACGTCGCCGATTTCTTGTTATGGCGGCTCGGATACCCGTCCCTGTTCGGGAAGACAAACCCGGTTAGTCGTTGTTAGATGCATTTACCAGAGGCACTTGCTCGTTGACTGACAATTGTGTCCCAGTTCCCGTTCATGGAAGGCACTGCTATCCCTGCTCGCGCAAACTTCTTCGAGCGCCCCGTATCTGACTACCACGGTGCAGCCGTCTGTCAAGCTGGTGGTGGTAACGCCGAGTTCCTATAAGGATATGTGGCCATATGGACACAGTGTCCTCTGACCCAACTTTGAGTGTCGGCATCTGTCTGATGTGTCAAGCGCGGTCTGTTGAGCGTGTATGTGTGTATTTATGTATGTCCGTCGTGCGAGGCTTTGTGGATATTTGTATTGCTGTCGTCGTCAGTCGACGTGTCCGTATGTTCAGATGGATGGATTGCGTTCACACGTGTGATCATCGTGGTTCCCTGTGCCCCGGTTTGCGGTAAGCTGCTGTCTGGTAGTGCTGATGCCCACGGGCAATCTGAGTGCATGTTTCCAGAGTGATCTGGCGCGTCAATACAATTGTCTTCAGACTGCGTGTGCGTGTCTACCGCTGTCAGGTTAGCTAATTCGGTGCCCTTATAATTCCGGGGTACCTGATACTGGTACGACTCGAGCCGTGTTACTCGAGTAACTACAAAACGTGTCCGAGATTCAGGCCATACAAGGTCAAATGATGGTTTCGACTGCATCTGTCTTGTAGTAAATTCCATACCGGTCGTAATTACTATGCAAGTAATAGATGATAAACCCTTCTTCAGAATCCCCCTATATGACTGTGAGGCCTGGGTCGTGTTCCGTTGCCTAGGCAAAATCTGCCTGTGTTGGTGACTATGCCTGTGCAAGTGCAATGAGGTGAAGACTAGCAGTGAGAGCAGATGAATGAGAAAGGAATATCAGTAGCATACGCGGACGGGTATGGCATTAGGGCAGATGTTATCTACATACTTCAACTCGAGTGCGCCCTCCATCAGCCCCCTTCGTAGTCTAGAGCACCGCAGCGCCTGTAAGGACCGTGTTCCACGACTGGCCCCAATCCTGCGCTGGATCTCGAACCCCGCATCCACGAACAGCTCGTTGACGCGGTTCGCGTAGGCACAGCGCGCATCATGCCGGACCACCGGCACCTGAAAGGCACATGCGGCGTCTTGCGCACAAGGTACCTCGAGCACGACAGCTCGTAGAGTTCCTCATTTGGGGGCCAACCAGAGCCGATGGGGAGCACCTCGCCGTGCACCCTCGACAGAGAACGAGGGAACTTGAAGATCTCCGACAAATGCCAGGTAATCTCCGTCACGATGGGGTCGTAACCCCCGGCGAGGAAGGTCGTGACTCATATAACATAATGTTTGTCAGCAAATACACAGCACGGTCGGGTAGGGCACGCTGGGCCGGCAACCCATGTCCTCTTCGTCACTCAGACGCAGGTCCTCTGGCACGTTCAACACCACGTTGGTCTCAATGAGGCGGAGGGTGGATATCGCGGCCATCACAGTGAATCTACTCGCCGGATCCGGTGTTCTCACCACAAAGATCCGAGCCGCCTTCTCAATGATCATTTGCGTGCCGAACCTCGTCGTCGCCGTCGTCGAGTTCGTGACAGACCTGGTATATTCAGTAAGCTAACATACACAGAATGATACTAATGTATAAGGCTTACATACTTCTACGGGTCTGAACACGTGTATAAGGTCTTCGCGCGTAGCTCTTGCTGCAGTGCAGCCGTTTTGGAACCCCAACTGGTCCTTGTACGGGTACGACGAGCGGATCCGCCGGCCGTTGTCTGTAAATCTTTGTGACGGGGCGGATGTGTGAAGCTCTCGCACCTTGTCAATTCACCACAGCGGCGGTCATGGGCCTACGCTTGCTGGCCAACAGTAGCACGGTAAAAGTGGTAGACACATATGAATTTCGTAGAGAACTTCGTACCTGTTGGAGCTGTGTACGGAAACAAGATATGTCGACGGTACCGACTTTCCTAAGTGCACACAGAGATTCGAGAGCAGACGGTGCCACTTCGCAAAGCCTGTTCAATGCCCAGGACGTGATATCCGACGCTGAAGCACGGATGGTAAAGTCTAAGGTCTAAGGTATGGGTCACCGACACGATGCAACCGCCAGCTGACATTGAACATCAAACTCCGCGTGAACTTAATCTTCTCTGGACTACGCTTCCTGGCGCTGCCCAGGCTGCCGCTCTACGCCCACCACTTTCCCTCCAGCTGCCTTCCTTGGCACGATATCGACCCTATCGACCGAGTACTTCCTCTCAGAGCGACCTACGTGACACGACATCTCCAACGTACGCAAGATTGCCACTAGTACGCCGAGCCTGTATTGGTTGGCCACCTAGTAGCGAGGGGCCAGAGCCGGACACAACAGTTCAACACACTTCGGAGCTAGTATGGGATTAACCCCAAGTTGCCGAGCGGATGGGGACATACGGTCTGTGCCTTTTTTGGACCATTTCCTTGTGCCGTGAGACAGTCGGTCACAAGTATCGGCAGAGTCAGCATCAGATGCGGAACGCGGTGGGTCTTCTCGACGTTTCCGACGTAGAAACATCTGTAATTTCATGCACAGGTGGCGATGTCGGCAACTGCGTCTTCTACAAATACCGACCTGTGTGTGCGCCTAGACGTCTGCATCCTCATGGACGAATTTCGTACCCGTGGTTTCCGTGTGAACGCCCAGGGGTACTGCGCCCCCAGGTTACGCAGCGTTCCGCACTGTGTTTCTCATCTCACCGTTTAGAGAAAAAGCGCACGGATGCAACACTGGGTCCCTTCGTGGTTTTCTTACCACGTAGTGTTTCTGTCCTAGGTAACGCCTGCGTAGTTGAAGGCTCTCAAGGCCCAGTAGCCCGGAGTTTCCTATATATACTGGCACAGGTACGCATCTCGACTGATATGTCCTCATACTACCTCGCAATGTCGCCCATGCTGATTTCCTCTCTCCGTCGCGCCGCTACCCCGCCGTCTCCCTCCTTCCCTGTGACCCCTGACACCACAGGGCATGTGGTTCCGACACCAAATGGTCTTGCCTCCTACGCTCTCGATGAACCGCGCAATACTACCGGTGTAACTTTCCGAACTCCCTCGCCGCTGGACACGATGTACGGGTCGGACGACGACGATGGGCCACCTAGTACACAGCAACGCCCGACCCGGTGGCTACTCCCCGAAGCCCCCCCTGCGTCTCCTGCGCATGGGGCCCGTGAATGGTCTATGGAGCAGTATATCTGCTTTGTGTACCGTAACGATGCTGTAAGTTGCATACTTCTTGTATGGTCAGCATTCTCAATCCTTCCAGATCTGGCTTCGTATCACAGTCCAAATGGAGGAGACAGCTCGAGGCCATACGACCCCTCACGTTGTGGTCCGTTTCGTCACTCGATTCCGGGAAGATGATCCTGCCCTGGAGCGTATCGGCATGGTTATCGAACGGGAGTTGCAGGAGGGGATGAGACGGGAAATTCTGTCGGCAATCCGCCGTGCCGTTCGGATCCGGATGTCCGAGTGAGCCTTCCTGTGTTGACCGCGATGCGCTGATGCTAAGTCCGTGTAGCGATGACTTGTAGGTGATTTGCGTCTGGCGTAAGTGAATATACTCTGCCTTCCTTTGCGGGGTGACTTACTTCACCTTATCAGGCTCGGCGAGCACGTTGCGGAATTTCGATTGGCGGTCGTACATCGGCTGCAGCACGGATTGCAGAACCTGGACGTCGTGTTCGTGAGACCGCGGGGTGAGGCGTCGATTTTCTCGTAGGAACTCCAGTGGCGTCGTGCCTCTTCTGGTCAACGTGGCTTCGGATGACTGATTTGCACGCACGCCTCTTTTTCGGGTCGGTCACCTTGTGTAAAGCGATTTTGTAATATTGGTTCCGGGTATCTATCAGCTTCTGTTTCTCATGGACTTGTGAGTCTTCGTGTTGAGTGGGTGTCGCGGTTGCTGTGGACAGAATGCACGATCTTCTCGGGCGGCTTTCTTGTGGTATTTATGGGTTTTGCTGGTCACGGTCATGTAGATTCTACAACACCCATACGTCCGTCCACCTTCCCTCTGCGCCTCTATGAGTACTCTCTCCATCACCACCATCGATCCTCCGACCCGTCTGCCCTCGCACCCGATCGAATGCCTTCGTATCATCGAACTTCCAAGATGTGCCATCTGCGCCAAGCGGACCATATATTACTGCGGCGGGTGCCGGGCCAGTCCTGCTTTCTGCTCCGCGGCGCACTTCATGGCGGTACGCGTCGTATGTCCCTCAATCTGCGGTTGCTAACCGCTAGTGACCATAGTACTGGCCAGTCCACTCTCGGACGTGCGACCGCGACGCCGCATTGTTTGCGGAGAGGTTCCCAGACCTCAACGCGACTGCATCGCATCCATATTCCGGCATTGTCTCTCTCCGGGCGAGGAGTGCCATCGAGTCTCCCCTCCCCTGTCCTGGTCTTCCCTCGACTCGGCTTCTCACTGCCAGGCAGCCATACGACTGCAATGTGACTGCGTTGTATGCAAAGCACGATGGTCGTACGTACCTTTCCAATGCCAACGCGCGACTACGTACTGATCTGTACTTCGTTAGTCGCATGTAGATTCATTACCATCAACCTTTCTCTGAATCCCGTCTCCGCGGACACGGCGGTCTCGCTGCTTGACTGCTTCTCCCGTAACTCTAACGTCAAGTCGTTCGTGATTCGTCGTGGCATTACTCTCAATAGCCTTGCGTCGCCTTTTCACGTGTTCTACTGTTCCGATTCGTACGAGGGCAGATACAACCCTAACCGTGCACTTGCTCGTCTGACCAGTACCTTGAATGTTTTGTCCTGTGGTCCCTGGTACGGCACCGTGCTTGTGTTCAAGTTCGGTAATGATACTTGCCAACAGTACGTAGACATGAGAGTCGACGACGTACTTCTTGTCCGTGACTACTTCGCTTACTATGCCTAGGTTCTTGGCTGCGTAGTGACTCAACTTTGCCTGTATCTAAACCAGTATATCTGTCTATCGGCATGTCTGTTGTATTTACGAGCCTTCTGTCTCCAAATGCATCACACCTGTCTTCAGAATCGCACATGTCAATATCATGTCTAGCAAACTGGCTGTTCTGGAGTGTACGGATTAGAGTACTAGTTACATTGCGGGGCTACAATATTCCCAGTCTAAGCGTGAAACCTCATCTTATATAACAACAATTTCCCCTGGGTCCCATGTGAATGGGTGCTGCATACCGCTATACCATAGCAGTCGCTTTCCTGTACTAGCCCGTCGTCCAACATGCTGTTCATTGTGTCCCATCCTGCCTGCCCTCCATGGTCAGCATGTCTTCCTACGCCGCAGTGCCTTGGACTGCGGCTCCTTCAAAGGCAATTGTCTGTCATTTCATCGGTACTGCACTGATCGGATCATTGGCAAGCATGCACATGGTGTGGCTAGCACTTCGGACGCTAAGACAGAACACATGTCAGCCTAGTGCTTCCTCCCCAGTCTTTTCGCACACACAGTAGGTCAGATGTCAGGATCGATGTGATCCAATACAGTACTTGTTCACACAGGTTCGGTGTTTACGTACAAACGGAGATGAAAATTTCAGTTGCGGATGCTTTAAAAATTCAAGGAAGCAAGAATGCTGCCTAGATTAAGGGTTGTGCTGCAACGTGCTGCATGGGTCTACTTTGTTCTGGAATGCAACCTTCACATCAGCAGTGGGATGACACATGCATTGGTCCAGCAATGCAGCAAGGTTCACACTTACAAGGTGACTTCCAGTGTTTTGGTAGTACATTTGTTACTTTGCTCAGTCGCCAGTATTGAATGGGCTTCAGTGTCTAGATCCTCATCAGCCTGGCAACGAATGGAACAGTAGACTTGCCTGCCTTACCTTATTCAGTGGCATAGCTCTAAGAACCATTCGTAGGCGGCCGAAGGATTGGAAGTACCCTCTCTGACGTGTGTGTCGCATGCCTTGCTATCCTGTGAGTTTGTAAGGATCATTGGACGGGACGGGCAGCGTACCGAAGATCTGCATCTTTGTGAGAGTCCCGCGTTGGACACCGATGTCAATTTATATGTCGCCATCGCATAACGGCGGAGTTGGATTTCGGGCTGCGGACGTCTGGCGGAAGCCATCGGAAACAACGCGGGATTTCCGGCCATCGAGTGCACATTTCGCCTACCTAGCCCCTGTGCAGGTATATCCTTGCCAATGTCGACGGGCTACCGGGGTCTCTTCCCTCTGACTCTGTATATTATCAGGGCGTGTCTTCACGCTGACGTGAAATTAGACCGATTCTGCTGCGGAAAGAGGGAAATCTGGGCATCGACCCAGCTTACTGACTCGTGACGAGAGATGGATAGGTACCCGGGATAGGACAAGTTCGGCCTCTCCGTACCCGACCGGGACGGATGCCCATGTATATGACAAATTAGGTGAGCTTTCTTGTGAAACCGGCGACATTATCTCAATCACGACGTACTTACGCAACCATGACGTCTCGCGAACATCTGTCGCTTCGGGCTCCGCGGCCGGGCAAGCATGTTCCACTTGGCATACAGGAAAGTCGGTTTCTCACCAGCGGTTAGTTTTACGGTCACGCGATATGTCACAACGTGAGGTCTCACGCCACCACCGTCGTCCACCTTCCTCTTTCGCACCAACTCCTGCCCCACCTCCCGCGCTCAGTGACTGCTCCCCTTCTTATCTATACGTAAGTAGCATTCTTGACATTGTCCTCGTCTTCTATAGCCAGGCGCTTGCTGTCATTAGTCTTCCTTCCACGGGATTGTTATCCAAGGCAAGGGATCGGCGCATGCGGCTTTGGACACCTTTGGGCTAGGGGGAGGCATACCGATCAGATGCCGCAAGCAGTAAGGTTCATATTCGGGGGCATCTTGAGTACACAGTCACGGAAGACCGCAGCCCATATTTTCCCCTGAAACTTACTTAGTCCTCCAGAACGGGGACCGTAAAGCCTCCGGATGCGAGAAGCGCTTCAGACGCCTGCGCCCATTCTCACCGCATTCTTCCCCTGGGCACAGGACTGTGTCTCACGTAACTCCCCGCATCTGAGCAGGGTCGGCGGGGAGCTGGGTCTTAAGTACCGTCATAAATGCCCACTAGTGCCCGTTTGGTTGGCGCGCTGCCGTGCGTTCGTACGTCCTCTATCTCCCCCTTGCCAACACGACTTTACGTGCCGAATTGTCGTCGCGCCCTCAGGCCGTTTGGGTCCCCCCGCCGCCTACTTTTATTAGTATGTGTTTTTATCATCTCTCAGCCTACTCGAACGATCCGCTAACCTGTGGAAAATCTGCTCAGCGGCCACGAGCGAGTCCTTTGGCACGACCTCCCCATTGCCTCAATCACCTATCGACTGTTTACTCCACCATGACGTTCAATCGCCTCCGTCTCGGTGGTTACAACAGCCCGTAAGCATGGCATCATTCACCTCATCCGACCTCTAACCTAACGTCTGCAGACGAGTTGCACTTGCAGGACAGCTTGTATTCGCCTACATGTCTATGGCTTCACTCCTTGCCTGGCGAGGAACCTGCCGCATCAATCTCGACCTGGTTAACAAAGAGCTTCGCGAGTCCCTGGAAGCCCTCGTCGGCAAGTTCTTCCCAGAACCTGCGGTATTCCTGGACGTGATTACACCGTGGAACGCCCTCATCGTGGGTGAAGCCGCCCTCTCCCATATCCTTCGCCACCCCGCCGTATGCAAAACCTCGCTGGAAATCGCCATCGGCAATCTGTATTTTACCCCGTTCTTGGACAGTCTGTCCCGCCTCCTTCCGTATGACACCGTCCTCGCATCCCGCGTAATCAAGCCGCCCCCTCCCGGGTTCCAGTACCATCGGCATATCACCCGCGTCGCTGAGTATCGTCTAACGTCAGGCATGCTCATCATCGTATACGAGTCATGTACCCCTTCCGCATGCGACGTCGTCAGTGGGTATTGGACGACGGCCCTCATGAATTTCGTCAACAGCCACTCCATCGGTTGCGCCTATCCACGCCTCACTTTAAATCATTGTACCCTCTTGTGCGACACTCGATCATCTACGATGGACTGGGCGGACCATACGATGTCAGTTACGCTGGATCGCCTTGGATTCGAGAAGGACCTCGTCTCTCGGAACTGGCCGCTATACGCCCGAGGTCCGACTTCGCCATGTCCTGCAGTAGAAGGCTGCGGTAGAAACCTGTACGTTTGCCCTCATCAGGGCAGATTCTTCGGAGACCGCGGTTCGCTTGTTGTGTTCGTGCACAACTTACCCACTGGCATGAAGGATATACGGGAGTTGTCGGTAGCACCTTACGGACCCATGGTGGCTTGGCGTCTGCCTTCTACCGGCTTATGCGAGGGGGGCTGTCTCGTGTACGACAAGGTCCTTCCGCCGTACGTTGTCTCTATGTTGACTCAATTTTGCGACCGTAGTTTTGTGTTATCGCACTTGGATGCCTCGGCCCGTACTGTTTCGCAACAACCCTCGTGGCACCTGAATGAAATGTCTCCTTTAGCCAGAGGTGGACGTCGCTACTCCTTATGACCCGTATAACCTTACTTACCTCCTTTGCCCACGTACTCCTGTGATTTGATGTTAGAGCGCATATGCCTAGGGTACCGTTGCATGTTACATCGTCGTCAGGACCTTACAACGTATACGTACGCCGGCCTCACAGCCGTTTTCGAAGCATGTCACCTCTGCAATACAGCTACGGGCCTCATAACGTACAACTGCGAGCACTGACGTGCCACACTCACGACTCTCCTGCTCAGGTAGGTTTTTAGGTAAAGCTGGACGGAGACGGAGTTAATAGACCGACTACGCTATGACAAATAGCTCAGGTAACTAGGTGGAAGTAGGTACCTCGCCGGCCCGTAGATAAAGACGCTGATGTAATAGTAGGGTTGATGTAATAGTAGGGCGAAATTCAGAGCAGATGGGTGAGATGAGATGGCAAAGATATGGGGGGAGGATCGCGAGGACGGAAAGGATTCGTAGCGCGCTTGTAGGAACCCCAAATGCGAGCTGGACAGGCACTGTGCGTGAGCACCGGCGCTTGATTATATAACACCCTTTGCCGATTTTTGGCACCAAAGTCCTGCCGTCAGCCCCCGCTGTAGCCTTACCCTATCCATGTCTACCAGCTCATTCACCTCACATCTGCTGGTCCCATGCATCCTGAGACACCTTCTACACTGCGTTCTTGATTCTCGACCGGCGGTAGCGGTACTCCACTAGGACTCGAGCTGTACAGCCCAGCTACGAAACGCGTTCCGCAACTGGTACTACTAGGCCCTATCAAGCATAACAGTCGTCAATGTTGTGATCGTCCACGCAGCCCGACACCGAGTTTATCCTTTCACCGGTGGCAGACGCCTCTCGCGACGGGAGCTGGGCATTCTCAGAGAGCCGCTCCACACCAACCGGTGAAATCAACTCCCTCCCACCTTCGCCGTCACCCTCTGCCTCCTTCTTAACCTCACGTTTGTGACCATCGTCTTGTACACGGTGCTGTGCCACTGACTCTTCTTGCCTCCTACCCAGTGACTCTGGAGGCCCAACGGAGTCGCCCCTTCTCCGCATCTCCTCGACAAAGGACCTCTCCGCCTCCTCTATCTCAACCGGGTCGACACCCCTGTCGTCCGCATCGAACTCCGGTACCATGCTTCCAACACCAATTTCCGCCGAGTAACTCGTCCTGCACCTCGTGTTCTTGGTGAGAGCCACATCCACTGCTATTCCGTCCACTCCGGTGAAATTATCTTGCCGAACGGTTACCGTAACTAGAAGCCCCGGCTTCAGCCCCGTCAGTTTTTTTCAGTGCTCACGTAAACGCATACTTACACGAATCCGCCTGCTGTTGACATAGTTGATGACCAAGTACACCGGGTTTGCCATCGCGTTTGGCGGCATAAATACCGTTATGCCAGAGACGACGTGCGGTCTGTTGACGTCGGGCTCCCCATCGCCCGGACACTGGCTCGACGCGTAGACAATGCTCCACTGCGTCTTGAGCCTCACGTCGCTATGACCGACCCGCTCGAGTGTTATTTGCACTAGAGCGTGTCGCTTAGAAGGTACGTCGGTCTTATTAGCGTACTGCATGCAACGACAAGAATCGCTTATCTCACCTTCGTCCTTGTGCCAGGATGACACGGCAGCGCGATGTACAGTGGAGTCGACAGGATCACCCGTGGAGCACGCCCCATTGCGGCGGTAGGCTTGTGTATCGCTTGTATGCCACCCTCCCCATTTATCTATGTATACATGACTAAGTTTCGGTGCGGACAACAGCTCGACATCTCGAATTTGCAATTCCAATCATCGGATGCGGATCAGTCGCATCGAAGCGGCGTAGTACTCCGCCGACTACGCAGCGTATTGCCTATACGAAGCGGTGCGTCCTATTCACCGTGTTAGATACGTCTCACAGCTCACGTCAGACCTCCGCACGATTCCTGTGCGAATATTGCCACTGTCCGTCATGCTTCCGCCAACCGCCCGACCGGCACAAGTTCGAGGAACACAGTACATCAAGCGCCGTGGCCGTGTTGACGCCTACGAGCCAGTTATATTTGCTGTGAGTCGCGGTCAGAAATGTCTCCTGCATAACGGACCCCTCACACTTCACTATCTTACACTCGACGATTCCTACAGACCACATAAGTCGGACCATCCCCGCACTGTCGACTGCTGGCGTGCGCTGCTGGTCGTTTCATGCTACCCACGTGCGTGACGTCACACCGCCTAACAGGCACCATACTTACGCGGGCTACATAGGCCAGACCATTCGACTACAGACGCTTGGGCACACGTCCTCGCGATATGCAACACTACAACCCTCCTTTCCTGTGCTCGTACGGGCCACGTGTTACGGAATGCAGTCGCTGCCGAACTACGGGCCCGGGTGTTCAACCTGTTCGAGCAAGTTTTTGCGCGACACTTTCGTCACTTTACCGGCCTCCTCCGCCTCCACGATGCGATTGTATCAGGCTCTACCGCATTAGCCTTCTTTTTGTCACCCGTCGATTGGGAGCCTGGCGATCTCGACGTCTATGTCGCAGACAGCGCGTACGCCGACTTCGTATGTGATTTCGAGCGCATATTCCCTGTTATCCTGGACGACGACACAACCTCTCGGTATCCTGATCGGTACACGGGAATCCGGGGGGTTCGACGGTATCGTACCGCTGCTGGGAAGCGTATCGACGTCATCCGGAGCAACTGTCCCAACGCCGCTGCTCCTCTACTCTATTTTTGGTCCAGCGTGGTGGTGAACTTCATCACCTCCCGCGGTGCCGTATGCGCCTTCCCGAAGACCACCCTCTCCTGCGAAGGTCTCGTCGTCGACGGCGGGCTACCACAGAAGGCATGCCACGCGCGAGACAAGTATCAAAGCCGCGGCGTTAGGTTTTCCGAGGTGGCCTCGTGGCGGCCTGATCAGGGTTTGCAAGAGGACCACCCTCGGACCTTTTCCTCAGACGATATATTGATCCTCGACTTCTATACCGTGTGGCCGAGTTCTCTTCCATTGCCCATCTCCCGCACCGGGTCCGCATGGGTCATTAAACCGCCGTCCAATATGAGCATTTCAAGTGAGAAGCATCTGCACTCTTCCCGCGAGTGTCCCGTTCTCACGTTTTGCCCCTTGTAGCATCCACCCTGACGGTGTGTCAGAATTCGATGCCAGACCACTCCGCGTCGCTCGACAGACCGCAGTGTTCCGCCTCTCGCGGCGCGATTGATGTAGAATCAGAAGCCCGCACTTTCCTTATATAGATGACTCTGCATTCGTTGCGTAGCGATCATTGACAACCGACCTTTGTATGTACGAGACTCAGGAACTGCCGTCGCGTACGAGAACGACCTTGTTAATTCTATTGGGCCCCGTCGACGTTCATCTGTGCGCGCACCATATTCCGATACGGTCTCTTACCTGAAACTCCGATAGACTATCCGACACCCCGCCTCCATACATCGAAGTTGGAACCATTTTCCGCTGAGCGTCTTTCCCCACATGAATTTCACTGCCTCTGGTGTCAACCATGCGGCACGGCCTCCGATTCGTACCCGCCTCTTCCTTTCGTCAAAAGGGAATCGCAGGCCCTGACTAGCCGCGAAAAGGCGGAGCGCCGGGTACCAGCCCACATGGCACCTCGGCACCTCTCTGCTACATCGGATTGTACGTATCTCGATCATGTCCACCGTCCTCCTTGCCTGCTTCTTCTTCTCTCTTCTACTTACGAACCAGCCGAATAGCCATCCGCAGATGCCTCCAGGTCGCATCAGCCGGCAGACGGAAATTTGTATCTAGCTGACACGCATGCTTCCATCATCACCGCGTCTGCACGCCCTGTAGTCCTTTGTTGGCCGGATTTGTAGCTCGAGTTTCTCCCTGTGAACTTTGCCTTCGACATTTGCTGCCACGAAGGCTTCCCTAGGCAGTGGCGATGATTGCCAATCGACCATTTTCAGGCGACTCGTAGATGAATCACCAATCGGCGTTCCTCCTTACATTTATTAGGCCGGCTGCTTTGCCTCGAATTTCCCGTCGGTCCTCCCACCCACCCATACACCCTTGCTTATGCTCCAAGTCCCTCCGCCAACTGGCTCAGGATCCAACGGTGCGTCCTTGCCTTCTATCATGTCACCCTGCCCCTTGCTCACATGGCACACCTCGTCTATAGGTAATGATGAAGGTGGTCAGCACGTTCCCTACGGTTCTGGTCCTTCACGAGCAACTAACGTCTACCTGATTATACCCCTCCAACCCTGCGTCGACGCTCAGGCGACGATGCCGTCCCGTCATTCTACGTGCGGAAAAAAAAGAAAGCGGTGAGGGCGTGTTTGAGGTGTCGAAAGTACAAACGCGGCGTACGCACTGCCCTTCCGTTGACATATGGGTCCAACTGACCGCCTCTGCATAGTGCTCTGCTAACCCCTGCCACCATTGCGTAAGGGCGGGCGTCGCGTGCGAGTGGCTCGCGATCCCGGATCGACCGCCTCCCGTCCAAGACACGTTCATTCCTCCAACATCAGCCGCCGCCAGCTCTCAAGGTCAATACGGCAGGTCGCAGGTATGCAAACCCCGTCGGATGAATCTTGAGTTGTCTCTGACTCGGTCTCGCAGTTACCTGGCTCGCTCCCTTCCGGGCCACATGAGACTCACGGCATCGAGGTCGACTATCCCATAGAACCACGCCCACCTGTACCTGGTCAAGGAACGCTTTCTGCTATGCACCAGGTCTTTGGCGCATTTTCACAGGCAGACAGTGTCGATTTCGAAGTTTCGGAAGGAGCGCCAGGGAACTATCTAACAGTACCATCCGTCGTCCACACGCTTGGCCCCCAGTCAGATACCCCGATCGTTGCGGGGACCCCGTTTTACCCGAATTCGCCCCTCCCATGGTCGACCCTCAGTCCTACCCATGTCGCTCAACACGTAGACTCCTCCCCCGGCCGCGGGCCTCTCTTATATCCCGTCGATTTGGATGCGCACCTCGCTACCATTCAAGGTCAGTGTTTCCAACTCCTGTCTGTTCTAATGTATCTGACGCATATCGTGCATCCGTCTACAAGGCCGTTTCGACAGGGCCGAGGCTGCCCGTTCATTGGCTCAGGAGGGATGGGATCGTACCATTTCAGAAGCCGCGCCGTATGCCCTTCTCCGTGATGCGGCTCCTCCGGTTCGTATTCGCCAACCTCTCTGTCGCGTATACGACTTCGTACATACTAATGTCGTTGCCAGGTATATACGTCGGCTCGTCTTTCAGGCGTGCCGCCCACCTATGCGGCACAGTCCCTTGACGACGCAGACATGTCGCTTCCGATGCCCGAGACGTCGACTGCTTCTCAGTTCGCCGACTTCGGTCCATCTGATCCTGGTCTCGAAGGCACGCGTCCGTTCCCCGACGCTGGGTTCCACGTCGGAAATCCCACGATTCCTTCCTTGGTGCCCGTCACAGTACCCCTCTTTCCTGGCGAAGGTGGCGACAGCTCACAAGAAGACGCAGTTTCGTCGTCGATCGACATTGACTTCCATGGCGCGGATCCTGTTCTTACGTCGATCTTTCCGCGGGACGCACCTCTTCTCGTTGATCATGGCCTGAACGATGGGTCCTACATCCGTGGTTTTTCAGCCAACGGTACCGGCGCGTCAGCCTCAGACTCTGGGCTTCCATCGGGTCTGGTGCCGTGCGCGATCCCGATCATAGACCCCCGTTTCCAATCCGCCTTTCCTGACAGTCTTTTCGCCGCCTCCGACATGGGTATGTGCCCTCCCCAGGTTGTGCTCTCCGTTCCTTCTCCACTCGCCATGCGTCAGTCGTACAACCACATCACGGATACGGCCACGCCGACCGGGCAGTTCACGACCTCCACCGCCGATTTCTATGACGCGAATGTCCAGCACATGATGCATGCTGCCTCCCCTCCGGACGCCTTTATACCTCAAGGGTTGGGTCCTTCCCACTCGATCGACGCCACCTTCGTTAACAGGGCGGACGTCTACGAGTCAGATGCATTTGCTTCCCCTGTGGACCAGGCTACCTCTGCGTCTACGGTCACCTACAGACCGAACGCCTTTGACCCAGATGGCCCTTTCACTTTCACAGACGCTGACTTGTACAACGGCGAGGCTCTTCCGCCGTCAAGCTATCCTTCCTCGGTCGAACAGCCTGGTCACCGGCTCGGGTATGCTTCGCCAGATAACGCGACGCCGATCGTCGACGCAGAGTTCCATGCGTGGTTGGCCGCCGGCGCGCAGGTAAGTGACGGCCACATGGGCTTACCCCGTAGTCCTCGCTGACCGTAGACCAGATCCCTTCCTTCGACATAGATGACACGTTCGATTTTCGCGTTTAGTATTCCACTGTGGCCAAGTCCGGACGCTTTCGGATGCCAATATCGCCGCCGAGTGGAGTAGATGCTGCGTGAAACGTCCTCGTCGGTGCATGGAGCCATGAGGAATTGATGTCGACTCCTATACCGCGGTTCCGGTCGTTTGGGACTAGTACGCTTCTATCATGTATTGGCCGACTGAATTGGCTTGTCCCTTCCTTGGCTCTCCGACTTCCCTCCCGCCCATTGTCCAGCGTATACGACGTGTATGTTCTGGTCTCGTTGGTATGCTCCATACATGTCACCCCCTATCCAGGTGTAGCACGCTCGTTTTATCAGTCAGGTCCTCTCGTAACCCATCATAGTCCACTGCTTGAACTTTCCGATGTACACCGCGTTCGAAGAGATCGCCAACAACACCTTCGTTCAGACGTACCCACAGCAAATATATCAGTGGACACATGCCCTTCATACCATTCACGATTCACCAACAAGCACAGACCTCGACGATAAATTAGTACAGAACAGACTACACCTGTACGCAAAACACGCGCAAGGCACCTCCTCCCAATAAATAAGTACATTCCGCCACAACTGAATAACAGTTCACCGCAGTACCGACGTCCGGCACAACCAATCGGTCCAGAGCGACGAAGCTCCGTACTCAGCGACTAGCTAAGAGCAGCCGGCCCTTAAGATCGCCTACGCGAGGCGCGCACAGTTCGGCCGCGCTTGTCCTCGTCTCCTGATGCCCCGATAGTCCCCAGCATGTTCTGACCGTCCTCTTTACCCTCCTCGTCACGTTGGATGACGTCGAAGTCTGACAGACAGGTTAGCAGTCTTCACCTCCCCCTACCAACTCAGTCTCTCACCTGCAATGTCCACATCGTCCCGCAACCTCTGCGTATTATCGTCTCCTCGACGGCCATCGACGTCCATCGAATCCTGGACTCCAGCGACCTCTGCCTTCTCAACCCATGGCTCTTTAGCCCCCTCAACCTCCACTCCGTCCATACCCTTCGCATGTGCCTCGACATTACCCCCAGGCAACGCTGCGACGACACCAAGCTGATCATCGGTTTCCACTGCCGAACGAGTAGCCGTGCCAACAATGATATAGTCAGTATCTGCTCCCAGTTGTCAAAACACGCACACTTACTGCTATCCCCTGCTTGGTCACAGAACACCGGGGGCGGTAGGCTGTGTAAGTCTAAGGCCGGAGCGCCGTAGTCGGTGGCATCGACGTCGGCGCGCTTGAACAAGACCAGGTCAACCGGGTGGAACTGTGGAAACCAATTCGCCCCCGTAACATGGTAAGTCGTCAAGAACGAAACCCCAACGACGTCCCCGCGGCGAAGGATGGTACAGTTGCTTTCGGCGATAGGTAATGTGCGGTTCCCTTCCTTTACCCACACCCTCGGACGGTCCGGGTTCGCTCGATAGTCCTTCGAGGACCGATCTCCATCCAGTATCCAGTCGTGCAAATGCTTCGGCGGCGCAACCCGGCCATCCTTCGCTCCTCGTTTCAGAAATACCGGTGTCTGCATCCAGAACTTCGTGCGATACCGAGCCTCTTGACCGGATAAGTACGGACGACGCGGTAGATTGCCACTGTTGAATCCATCCAATCCCCTCATGTAGTCGTCGAGTACCTGAATCAAGGTGAGTACCCGCTCAAACAAGCCTGCCATTGACTTACCCATTGACCCTCGTACAGGCTCAAGTCAATGGAGCTGTCAAACTTGTACGTGTAGAAGCATTTCCCGTTCGGACGGCGTTGTCTATAACCACCGCGTCAGGACATCGGACGTGAGACACGGGAGAGACTCGTACACGGATTTCGCATCTACTCCGGCCGGTACATCTTGTCCATATGGTACGTAATTTCCCGTGTCGATGTCGTCCGTCTCCGCGATTAACGCCGCATGGCTGAATATTGCAGGACGCTTTGTCTTCGCGTCGCATATCTACGAGGTGTCTCAGTACAGTCAAGGCGCAGGCACAATCGTATACCCACAATCCAGCGCTGACGGCCAGCATCTTCGGCACTGATGACAGGCCACGGGGTATCGAGACTCTTCAGGGCAGCTTTGAATGGGAGCAACCCTTTGGCAAACGGGTGTTTCTGATATTTCTCCAGCAACACCTCGGCAGACTCCGTCGGCGGGGTAGTACTCATGATGTAGCAGGTTGCAAGGAAGACAAGGTCGCACAGGGAGGTGGCTGGTGTGAGACGGCATTGTTCCAATTCACCTTTTATACCACCAACTGCCTCGTGTCTGCCGTCGTCAATGATCTGACAACCGGCCTAGCATGCTCGTATTTCGTACCGTGCGCGTCAAATCGCTTTAACCGAAAGCGGACCCGACATGTTCGCGCAGTTCAACTACTTGGAGTGATCCGCCAGCTCACCTACATGTGCCTATCAAGTATGTATGTTGCTTCAAACTGTTTGGATCAGCTAATTCCCGTCAGGCCATGTGGCTGGTTCCCCTACGCGGTCGGCACAACGTCCCCACGGCCAAGCTCGCCGCCGACGTATTGCGTCACCTCATACTACCACCGCACCCCTGTCTCGTACGTCGCTCCTCCATAACGGAACAATTCTCTCACTGAGTCACATCCTTTCGTAGTCAATAGCCATGCTTGTACCCATTGAACTCCGCACCTTTGTCGGCTATAACATCGTACGTACTCTTACCGTTCACTTTTCCGCTATCTACTCCTCTGCACTCCACATTCCACTCCTTTCCACATCCTCTGCTCGATCTCTCGTACCCTTTGGTAAATCCGTCTGACCACGACATTGTCCATCCCTATGCTGATCGGTGCTCCACAACAACCGCTTAGCCTCTTTCCGTACACTGCCAATGGCGAAGGCCCGCCGTCAGGCCACACGTGCAGTTCCTAATGCTGTCACCCGGTGGAACAATGCCATGCTGAACAGTATTCGCTTGGTACGAATAGTTTTCTCTAAACCACCACATGCATCCTACTAAGTTAGTCTGTAGGGCTTGGTTCGCCGACATGTCGTGGCACTGTTGTACCCAATGTGCGGCGGACCCACTCGCCTTGTCAAGCTCCCTGCAGACAGTCCATTCACTGAAGAACCTGGGTCTGATGTTTGGCCCGAAGACCTCTCTACCAGACGTTGGTACACTCGCGGCTCTCAGCGTACTAGAATTTCCACCCTCCCGAACGACATAACCTTCACCCTCCCAAACAACTATTCTCTGATTACGTCCAAATGCTCATCTACGGCCACCGTAAACCGCACCATATACGATTCTTGGGGCTTAACCGTTCGTGGGCATGTCATCGTGATCCGCCATGCCGCTGCGAACCGCATGCGTGTCACCAACGTCGTCCAAGCAGAGCGGCCATTCATCGACTACCTAGTTAGAAGGTATAATAGCTCGCATACTTCCGTCACTGTGGGCTGATGACACACGCGTCAGCTACTTTGTCCGCTCGGCGTTATTGGCTAGATCGGACGACTAGGTATCAATGTCACCTACGACCAATGTCTTCCCGGGGTTCACCTGTATATTATATTATATTTGTCCATTGTCATTATTGGATGCGTCGTGTCATAAGTGACTTCCCATCTGTCGCCTCGGAGACGTATTATCGTCTTGTCGCCTACAACCCGATGAATTCTACCCATACCTGGTTGCAATCCTACTAGGGTCTCACTCTGTTCCAAGGCCCGGTTCCCTCCCGCTTGCGGTCCCCCTTTCAGTCCAGCCTCGATGAGCAGATCTTGTCATTGCCATCGGTCCATGTCCCCGTTTCACTGCTTCTCTACGCTGTCGCGATCCGCCTATACATATTGCCTTCCGCACAACGGCACATATGCTGTGCACCCGAAGGCTGACCTTAATCTGGTCGGAACACTGATCGGCGCTCGGCGGTTGGTAGCGGATTCATGCGCTGTCTCCATGTGCTGTGATCCCCCGCACTGTGATCCGCACCTCAAAGATCCGCACTCAGCAATGAGCCAACGCCAACGCCAATGCCAACTTCACTTCAGACCTTGGATCCACACGGACTCTAATCCGAATGTAGGCACTCGTTGCGACACATCTGTCTGCTGCCAGCCCTCACCGGCAACCGCGGACTGCGCGTGGCTACAAGACATGGGTCCTCCTTCCGGTCTGCTTTAAAAGTCGCAGTCCTTGATGCGTCGTTCCGTCCACGCCCCCATCAACCCTCCAACCTGATCAACTCTGTTGCACTTGCCACACCATACCTTTCAACATGTCGACTATATCTGCGCCTGTATCTACGCTTATTCGAAAGCGAGGTTAGCTTCTATCCCTTCGTTTCCTGTCTATGATATCTCACATCATGGTTTGTAGATGGGTGTGTCATCCCTCCTCAGCCTTCCGTATATTACATCGATTTAACAAAGGCATACTTCTTTAATTGCCTCGACAGGCGTCTTGAACCTTTCGACCGTCTCAAGGTGCGCGCCGCTTCCTTGTCATCTTGAACAATCCCTGTCGCTGATTCTCGTGCGCAGGCAGAGGCTTGTCTCCAGAGGGTTCGCTTATGCGTTTTCAATTGTTCTTGTGCTAAGAAATATGCAGCTGTCATGGAACCTCGACCGCGATTTTGTGGACATACCTGAGTGCGTGTCCTTGGCCCCCCGTCTTCTTGCGTTTTCCCTGACGCCTTGTACATAGGGTACTGGAGAATCTTGTGCTTCGACTCCCTCAGGACCTTATGGACGCAGAGGCTTTCCAGGTCAGTGACGCCTTCACATCCCTGTACGTGCTGACCGTTTGCAGCTTTTCCTCGCGGAGGTCGTATCGACGTTTTCTGCCCGTCATCCTGACTACTCGATCCTGGCTGGCCGAGTCTACGTTGGGTACATGCATAAACGTGTCCCTAAGTGTTTCAGTGCTTGGGTCCGCTCACGAGAAGAAGGTACGTTATGTGGATAGTATATCGCACTCCTCGCCTTATACCTTCTCGCACCTAGAAACCCCATCGATCTTTGTGTGCGACTTCTTAGACAACGTCCGTGCCAGTTCGGACACGATCGACTCCGCCATAGTCCATCACAGGGACTTCAATTTTACCTAGTACGTTATCTATCTGTTCTCTTCAAGTTTATCTCGTCTGATGTGGATATGCAGCCACGCGTTGCAAACCTTTGAACGATCTTATCTAATCCGGTCAAACGGTGAACTTGCCGAACGACTTCAGTTTCTCTATATGCGCGTTGCTGTAGGGCTCTATGGACGCGAAATAGAGAGGGTCCTTGAGACCTACGAACTCCTGTCCACTGGCAAGATGTCTCTGGCTTCGCCCGTCTTATGGAACGGTGGTCTCGCAAATCGCCATTTCGCGTCTTGCTTCATCTTCGATCCCTCAGCGACGGAGGCCCATGACGTCGTTAGCAACCTCGCAAACCTGTCGGCCCTGTGGGCGGCGGGGGGCGGTGTGGGTATACACGCCGGCGAAGTTCCTGCTACTCGGTATGTGTCCAATGCATGAACTGCGTACCCGTCCTTAATTCGTACCAACGATCAGCGCTGCCCATGACGGAGGTCACCCTGGCCTAATGCCCTTACTGCGTGTTTACGAGTCCCTGGCCGGTTATTGGTCGCGCGCGAGCCCGCACCGTTCATCGTCCGCCGCGGTGTACGTCCCAATCTGGCACGCAGACGTCCGAAAATTCGTGGTATCTAGGACCAATAGGGTATCGAGCGGGCATCGGTTCAAGCACCTGTTCCCTGCCTTATGGATCCCACATTTATTGTAAGCCCGGAGCTCCTACTTGATTTACTGGTTTACTGACTCAATGTCTTCGTCGCGGTCGGCTCGCACGGGGCAGCATGCGACGTCTCGAGGCAAACCAGCCTTGGAGTTTGTTTGACCCTGTTGACGTCCCGCACCTCACCGATCTAGTAGGAGAGGCATTCGTGGCTGCTTACGAGGAAGAGGAGCACGAAGGGCGTGCCCTTGCTACCGTCCCCGCGAGACAATTATGGGACACGATATCCAGTGCTTTGAGGGAGAGTGGGTGTCCGTTCCTAATGTTTTCTGATAACATCAACGGTGCGTCGTGCCAGTCATCTACTTCCGCATGGACCTTCATCCTCCTTCGGATACACAGCGCGAAACAATCAGAGGCATCTGGGGGTCATAAAAGCGTCCAACCTATGCACGGAGATTGTCCAGCACTCGACAACTTCAGAGACGGCCGTGTGCACGCTGGGAGCCCTCTGCCTCCCTCGGTACGTTCGCCAGGACGGCACTTTCAACTATCCCGAACTCCATCGCGTAACCAAGATACTTGTTCGTAATCTCGACGCCGCCATCGACCGATGCGAATTCCCTACCGCAGACGCCGCTATCTCTTCTTACAAGACCAGACCCCTCGGTGTTGGCGTCCAGGGGCTTGCCGACGTCTATGCGATGATGGAGGTGCCTTACACCTCCGCCGCGGCCCGGGAGATCAACGTCTGCATCGCCGAGACAGTGTATCATGCCTGTCTCGAAGCCAGTTGCGAGCTTTCAGAGCGTCTCGGGCCGTATGACATGTGGGAAGGTTCACCCGCGTCCCGCCATGTCCTTCAGCATGATATGTGGGACGCTGAACCGACGGATCGCTACGACTTCGATTTGCTCCGCGACAGGATTGAGATCCACGGCCTGCGCAATTCCGTACTTACTGCACAAATGCCCACCGCATCCACCGCTCACCTTCTCGGGAATTCAGAAGGTGTGGAACCGTATACAAGGTGCGTGCCCCTTCCGCCGTTCGTCCGAGTTAGCCTCTAATATGCTACATATGGCGGCGTAGCAATATCATCCAATATAGGGTGCTCAGTGGTACCTTCAATGAACTATCGCGTCATCTCGTCAACGCTCTTCAGAAACGCGGTATCTGGTCGGAGCAGGTTCGAAGTGCCATCCTGGCAGCTCATGGCAAGGCATCATGTCCCGCTGCTTTACCACGTACTGACCTTTCCCTACAGGCTCTCTTCAAGCCGTCGAGGGAATTCCCGACGACGTGAAACAAGTGTTTCGTACCGTATTCGAGCTCGATCCTCACGACCTAATCGACATGGCGGCCGAACGCGCCCCGTTTGTTGATCAGAGTCAATCGTTCAGTCTCTTCGTGGCCCAGCCCACTCCCTCCGTCCTCGTGAGTGTTTCCGATGTCCGTGTTGTGCCATCTAAAGAGGACTTGCAGATGGATCTCGCGCTACATGGGTGGAGGGCCGGGCTCAAGACCGGTGCGTACTACGTGCGCAGCAAGCCTCCGTCGGAACCGCAGCCTTTTGGTGTAAGCCGCGACTCCCTGATGGCGCCGAGTCCTCCCGTGGCGCAGACTTCTAACGTCTCCGTGTCAGTCGCCACCGTCGTATGCCCCTGTGATGTTTAATGAGTTCTACTATATTCACCCGATCAGTTTCGTATTCCGTATTTTCTTGCTTGCTTATGTTGCTTGTTACGTGTTGTCGACCTTCTGACTTATTTATTGATTCTCGTACCATCGTCCATGTCATGTTCGTATTTATGCCTGTCATTTGTGTTACGTCGACGCGTAGCTACTGTTCACGTACCCTCCCTCCCTCGCTGGCGATATGTGTCTTGACAGTTACCTCTGTATTTGTATTTGTATTCTAACATAATGTACCCCGTATATGATCGCTTATGACGAGCCCTATTTGGTAGATGTCCACGTGGCCAGGTTCGCCCGGAGGGGCCCTGTCTATGAATATTAGTGTGATAAATGCTGGTCAATCTCGATTCAGCACGCGACTTTAGTGTCCGAGTTCTTGTGACCCCAACTAGCACTTGCATCGCCGCTGTACGGTAAGCGGAGGACGCCTTCAACGCAGACTGTGGGCGAACAAAAAGAGTGCGAGGGGCAGTCGTACTCACTTCGAAGCTGCCAGGGACCGAACCAAGGAGAGACAGACTTACAGGTCCGCTTTGACCTAGCCAATTCTCACCGACGCAGCGCCAGAACGATCGGAAACAAATGCATGCACCCATTTCATCCCGAATCCCGACGACTCGGGTGCTGGGTCTTCAAGAATCGCTCAGGTATGTCTGAGTATCCAAGATATACACTCGTCCATGAACTTTTCCTTCACGCCATCGGGCTCGTACGCCAGCTCATGGAAGCCATCCTGCCGTTATGCAGGTCAGGTTAAACCTTCGTGTTCACAAGGCCCAAGTTGTCGTACCTGGAATGGTTTGAACTCCTTGTCCTCAGCCTTGATCCTGTAGAAGAGCTCTTCGGAGCCCTTGAACGACGCGACCTGTGGAAGGGATCACAATGGGTCGTTATAAGACATTGGACGAGGTTATCTCCATTATATCAAGTGCTCTGATGAAAACACACCAGAACACTCGAGGAGAAAAGATACCGACTTACCTTATCTGCCGTTCCGTGCACGATGATCAGCTGGAAGCATTGTGAGATCTGCCCTGCTCAAATGTATGCCGTCACTTACCGGAAGTTTCTGTGGCCAATGTTTGTACTCCTTCCATAACAACTGTTCGCCCTGGCATATGAATGCGGAGATCAGTGCGAGATGGTAATTGCGCAGCGTCGGAGGCTGACTCACCCCGCTGAGCATATCGTTCAGACACCGCAGCGAGCCCTTGTGAATGATCCGGGGGTCTCTCGCGTTAGCCTCGTTCTTCGCAGAGTCATGCGACAAGTTCTGCAGGGCATCAGCATCTCTGCACCTGCGTCCACGGCTCGCCATCCCATCCAGTCGGGAAACTCACGCTGGAATTGGTCGGTGTGCGGACAACGTAGTTGGGCGAGACCAGGCTCGACAACCAGCCGAAGAAGCGCACATGTCGGGCGTTCGGCGTCGCGCGCAGAATAAACGGGCTCGACGCGACAACCCCGGCGAGCGACGCTACGGTCCCCTTTGCAGGCGGACCTGACCTGCGCGTCGCAAATGCCAGCGCTAGTGCGCCGCCCTAGCAATCCATAACTCCAACTTGTGTCAGCACTTCGTACACACGGGCGGCTCACGTACTGTCGAGTGTCCCATAAGAAACACAGGAAGCGCAGGATAGCGCTCCTGGACGTGCTTGATCCACCATTCGACGTCCGCCAGCTGCTGACGCCAGCTGGTCTTCCCATAGAGCTCGACCGTGACCTTCCGGCCAGGCTTCGCCTCCGCGTCCAGCGCGGTCCGTCCGAAACCCCGCTGGTCATATGCGAACACGGTTATGCCTCTCGCGGCGTACACCCCGTGCATCCACTCGTAGCGCACGCAGTGGCCGGGGAAGCCGTGCACGAACAGGACGACGGCGCGGGGGTCCGACGCGGCGTATGTCCTGGTGTAGAACTCGGTGCCGTCGGGGCCGGGGAGCCAGGCCTCGGTCACGTTGTCGGGGACGGGACTTGTCATAGCCTATAGGGCTGGTAGCTATAGGATGCTGGTCCACGGAGGAGCAGCTCGGAGGGAGGCAAGTTTGGGTGGAAGCAAGTGGTCGTCGCAAGGAATCGCCGGTGATGTTCCCAAGATGGGCGTGAATTGTGGCGCTTGGCTGAGTTGGTATATGCGCCGAAGGGGTGCGATCTGGAGCTTCTGAAAGGGAATAAAGGTAATTTTGTCAGTCAGTGTTGGTGTTTGCTAATATCAGAAGCCAGGTACAGTGTATTGATCTCGTAGATGGAATGAAGTTCCAATCTCTTCGGTCATATCAAGAGAAGGGGATGGGCGGCCCTCAAGTGATCTGGACGCGGTGATGAGTTTGAAGTCCTCTCCATCGTACTGTGTCTTGGGCGGTGGAAGATGCTGCATCTCTTGTAACCGTGGCGAATGCGGCTGTCTGGGTCTGAGATAAAATGGATGGCCGCTTGGGGTCTGGGATGCCAACGCCGGAGCACACCTACGCAGAATCGCCCACTTGATGTGGTACCCCGGCTTCCTCTGTCCATCCAAGGCTGACGTGGGACGGTGATGAGCATGAACGTGACGCCGAAGACTGCTGGCGCACACCCAATGCCAATGACCTGGAGGTTCAATCATAGTCCATGCATACAGTATGGGCAACGTCGAGCACGGGAAACACGCCCCAGTAGCTGCCGTCCTGCCAAGTTCATGAACCGCAGAGGATAGAGTTATGCATTCCCGGGGGCACTGGCAGAGCAGATACGTACGTGTAAAACACTGCGCAAAATAGAGCCAGTTCTTCCGTTTGCGTTGAAAAATCAAAATGAATCGCGATTTCAGATAACGCGGCAAAGGCAGACAGAGTGGTGGCCAGCGATTGGGATGTTCGGTGAATGTGCAAAGCCTTCTGGCCATGACCGTCCGGATCTGGCCGAAGTCCGTCCCACCAGCGCCTATACGATTTTGTCTCTTGCTCTTCCATTCACCGAACAGTCTGAATATGCTCTCCAGCTCATTCCGTCATGCTCTCAATCTCAAATGTGCGTATACTTTATAGGTATATGTTCAACTCCAGCGTGCATCACGATCTTATCTTTGGGCGTAATAGCAGGCCTACGAGTTCCAACCTCGAACTCACGACAGCTATCGCACAAGTCAACGAAACTGCCGTGAGTTCCGAAGGATGCTCTTCTAGGTTACAAAATGAAGCATTAGACCTGCCCCCATTCCAGCCTGTAGAAGCATGGCGCATCAAGCTGTCAGCACAAGGTCGACGATGAATATAGTCAGCTGCCTGTAACTCTGTGAAACGTTCACAACTCAAAGGCCGGATCACACGTCGCCTTCGGTCGGAGTCGAGGAGTCGAGGATGCTCGCGCGTCGTGGACTGGCAGGCCGAGCCACCCGTCGTCCACAGGAAGCGAGAATCCGAGAGACAGCAAACACCATGCAATACATTATTTTCGGACACGACGGAACGCGGTAATCATGCAGGCAACTCGAACTTCTGTCCTTGGAGCACCCTAGACACGGCACGAACGTCATTGTTAGCACGACGGCAGACATACGTGCACGCAGTGAAAAACACGCACTTCGTAAAGTAGACATAGAAGAAGTCGAGGTACAGCGCCGTCTGCACGAGGCCAGCAGTCACAGCGATAACGTCGATCCTGTGCTCGGTCTCCGTAAAGTATCTGGGTAGGTAACAACGATCAGCAAAACGGACATCAAGCTCCGAGCCCGGACAGAGCAGTTAGGCAACTCTGTCCCAGGCGAGGTAAGGTGCAGCGCAAAATTTTCCTCGTCGCAAGGCAACCTCGCCGGTAGTGACGGGATTGGAAAAACACCATGGTGCAAACGCGCTGAAAGGAAAAGCCATGACGCACCTGTAGATCCAATTAGGAATATAGAGCGCCCTGTATGCGCCGAGGGCGGCAAGGTAGTGCGTTGTGATCGTCTCCGCCTCGCCCATCCGCTGGAGCATGAACAGTTGTGGAAGAATCGCGACGGCCTCGAGGAAGATGGAGAACGACCACAATAGTTCGGAGACGCTGAAGTTGTAGTGGAAGAGGAGCGCGAGTACGACACACGGGCCGGCGATGTATTCCACGCGGAAGGTGTCTATGGATGGATCGTTTGTTGGACTGTGCGTCATGATATATATTATGTTGACAGGAGAGGGTGGAAGGTTGAGGGTTGAGAAGGCGCGAGAAGAGACCGGGTGTGATGTGAGAAGAAGAGCAGAACGAGGAATAAGGAATGGACGCACCGGTACTTGACCTTCATGAGATAGAGGATGTAGGAGCTGCTCGCGATGAAGAAAACCTTCATGACGAAGTTGTAGAGCGACACCCAGTCCCAGAAGAGGTCAAGGTAGCGCGTAATGAACACGGTCGCGTACAGCGCCTGCGTCTTGAACGAGAGACCTGGAGAATTGTCAGTGACATTGGTCGCAAAAGATGCCCGAGAGAGCAGGATGCCAGCCCAACCCCAGCCGAACAAGCCTTCTCTCCCATCCCCCGCGCCCATATACCCTCTACCCAATGCCAGAAGCCCCAATACCTCTCCGTGAAAGACACAGGCTAATGAACGACGTACCTCGACATGACCTGGTCGACTGAATCTTCTGCAGCAATATAAATATGGACGCCAAATGGGACAAGTCCCCTAGATGCGGGTCGCGTGCTCAGTGGCGGTGGGGACGAGGAGCGATGGCGGGGACATACCGACAAGCCTGAAACAAGTTCATGAGCAAGAACGAAAGAGGGTGCTGGTGGGAGAAGACAGTGCA
>CM035304.1:2255395-2325313 GCA_002900995.3 Ganoderma boninense
ACCCGCCGCGGAGCCAGACCCCGGGGGCGGTGTTCATGCCGAACAGGCGCGTCGGGCCGGGCATCGTGCTGCAGGGCCGCGTCGTGGACCCGACGCCCGCGCAGCTCACGGAGCGCGCGCTCGCGGCGCACGACGAGAGCATGAGCGGGGTGCACCCGTTCCTGCACAACTTCACTTCTCCGATTGGTGAGTGTGCTGTGTTATGTTTGTGCGCGCGTCTGTATGTGGGGCGGGGTGGCTGACGTTGGTGGTTGTGTGGCGCAGATATCATGGACGGCCCACCGAAGCGGTGGTACGTGAAGCGGCAGCATGCATCGCAGAACGTATGACCGTCGTTCGTTCTTCGTCCCGTTCCGTTCCCTGCCTGGACTTTCGTTCGCTGTGGGCGCCGCCGCCATGGCGTCGCCGTCGTCGAGGAGAGAAGTAGACCCCTCCGTGTATGATCAGTGCTCTCATTCGGATGACTCTTTCGCGGCCATACCCGTCGTAATGCGACACACGTTTCGAAGTCGCGCTCGGACGCCCAGCGGGAGGTGCACTCAATTTTTAGCCATCGGGGTAGGTACAGTAAGACTCAGACAGATGCTACGGGTGGACTCTCCCGAACCACGCATCGCCGGCCTCCTTCGCACTCCCGCCCCACCGCCTCTGCGGGACCACCGCGGCCTCCTCGTCCGTGATCAAGCGCGAAGCCTGAAACGCGCCCGTCCTCGACGACCACGAACTCCGCCCGGCCCACCGAAAGCTGCGAGTCGTAGAACTCGAACGGCGTCGTGTTCCTGCCGAAGCCCTCCGGGAAGAGCCGCGGCAGCGTGAGCGCGAACGAGTTGCCCGCGATGTGGCGGAGCCGGACATGGCTCGACCAGACGCGGGACCATGCTGCGAAGAGGCTGGGCCGAGAGTTCGAGTTCGACAGTGGCCGCGCCGCCGACTGCTCGATGGTCTCAATGGTCGCGAAGTCCGCGAGGACGCGCGCGCAGTAGCTATCGGGCGGCGGCGCGCGGGTCGGCGCGCAGAGGGTGATGTTGCCGTACGCGCCCTGTGGATCTGCGTACGTGCCGGCGTAGGCATCTATATCGAGACTCGGAGCTGGCGAGGGCTGTGTGTGCTCCGTAGTGACAGCGTGCGAGTGGCCACTGTGGTGGTGGGGATCTGTTCGCGTTCCTGTTTTGATCCTGGGTGGGATGTCGGCTAGTACGTGGTGGTGTGTTGGACGGATCACAGAGGTCGGACGGCTCCAGCGTCCGCAGGAGGCTAACGAGAATGGCAGCCCTGACTCCGGAAGGCCCAGGGCCAGTGCTTCATCGATGACTCTAAACAGGATGCCCATGTTGGTGTCTTGCTTCTCATCCATGTTTGCGAGGAGTACGGCGCCCAGGTTATCCTTGGGGAGGAAGGCGACGAGGGTCGAGAAGCCTGGAATCGCGCCGAAGTGCCAGACGACGTCATGCCCTCTGTAGGACACGCGGAACCACCCCATTCCGTACCCCATGATGGATAGAGGGTCGGCTGCGACCCCGCTGACGATTGCTCTAGCAGTGATCATCTCTTGGAACACTGAGACGGGGATGATCCTGGCGTTGGTCAGGGGGTCAACTCCTTCGTTGAGGAGGAGCGCCAACCATTTTGTCTGCAAGCACTGGTGAGCACAGAGAACTCAAAGTGGAACAGGTACCGAGAACGTACTATGTCTTCCGCGCTCGAGATGATGCCGCCAGCGCCGGCGAAGAGATCGGCTACTTCGTCGGAGAACCAGTAAGGAACGCGTCGAACACCTCGCGTCCATGTCTGAGTCAGTTGACCTGATCTCGCCGCTTGCGAAGGAGAGAATGTCGTGGAGGACATATTGAGGGGCACGAGGAGACGAGAAGATACGAAGGATGGGTAGCTCATGCCAGAGAGCTGTGAAACGATGTGTGCGCCGACCATGAACATCTACGACGAATACTTAGGGTCATATACATATAACGAGCATACTCGGTCGCTTGTCCGTACCTGGTTGTTGTACATCCAGTGCTCGCGCAGTTCGTAAGCGGGTGAGAGGTGCTTCAGTCGCCGAAGCACATCTGCAGCTGTGTCGCCTGGTTTATATGAATATTCATGTCTACATCAGCGGCATTGAGGTTAAGTCATATCGGCCGTGGCTTTTCATGCTCTTACCTGGGTAGACCAGAGAGGTGAGAGAATGCATCGCGCAAGCTGAGGCTCCTTTCTGCCCACTCGTCTCGCAAACCCCATTCACCCTGGAGCAGATCCCGAACCTTCGTGTCCCAATCGAACCGCGAGAGCCCAAATGGGAGCGGTGTTACGTTATATCCCCGGGCGAAGTCGTCCATGAGAAGCCCGACGGCAGTCACAAGGAACGCCTTGGAGCACGACGCCATAGCGAAGAGCGCCTGCGTGACGTAGCTGGTCAGTCAATGAGCCCGGGGGAAGGAAGCGTAAGATCAAACCTTCGGACTCAAGTCGTTCCCATCACCTTCCTCTGTCTGTCGTCCCCAGGCGGCCATTTCGACGATCGGGTTGGTGACTAGAGTTTAGACGGACGACTCCCATAGAGAGTCCAGGGATGGTAGATTCGACAAGTGCATCCTCGACGAAAGTAGAGACAGCTGGGGTGATGACTTGAGGCACTGGTGTGGGTTCCGCTGGCAGACTTGGCACGACCAATGCCATTTGGTCCCTCCATGAGGCCGTTACCATCGAGATGAAGGCTGTCCCTGCAGTGAAGTAAGCGAGTACAAATACCCTCATGATGGCTGGGTAGGCTGCCATGGAGCTGTGGAAGTGTAGTTAAGGCGACCGTGATCAGAGATGGGCAACGGCGATAGAACGGTACGCACCTTCGCAAGGTTAGACTTTACATCATGCACTCCTCATTCGAATCGCGCTTCGGATACCTCGGAACATGACCCATTCCTGCAAAGACGCTCTGGAATGCAATAAATCACAGTCAGACGTGGAGGAGCATAAAACTCGGAGTCTTACACTCCTGGGCATGGCGCGCATGGTTGTGCGACACCAAAAGCATGCGACAGACCCAAAATACCTGTAGCCCCGTCCTTAGCAGGACGAGATGCAAGCAAAGGAAAGCCGTACCGTGAAGCCGACCAACTTGAAGTTCTCCTCCAACAAGAGACAGTTTTCACTTTCCCACATTCGCAGCATCCAAGATCAATGGCGATTCCAAAGCGAGATATATTGCCTGGCAAACAATATTGTACTACGAAAGAATCCATCAGACATGCGCCCGACTCGCTGGTTCACTGCAGCACGTCTCCGAAGAGACGCACCGACAATGGACCAAACGTCCTCGAGACCGCGCAAGGCGGCCATGTTCTCGGTTATACGAGCGGGCGTTGGTGTCATCGACTGGATTTGAAGGATGTGGCATGTGTAAACATGCGAGACTCGAGTTAGTACCTATAAAATAGATCCTAGCTGAGTATGTTCTGAAGAAACAGCAGACGCAGGCAGCGAAGTTTTATAGGCGGTGAGTTTAGGGCAGGCTGGGTGCAGACGCCTGGTCCGTGCGCCGCTACCCGATTTGGTGACGGCGACTACCAAACGCCGCCGGCGCTGATCTGCACACCAGCACTCCGAGGCCCACACTGTAAACACCGTGTTCTTACGTGACAAATTCATCGGAGCGCATGAGAAGAGTTTACGGCATAAACAAGTAGAATTGATGTATGTACAACTAGAGCTACAGTTTCTACCGATACAAACGGTATGTAAGCGTTCATTGACTTCAGATCGACGCACGAAGCACGCCAGTTAGACATCTGTGGAAAAAGTCACATAACGGCGCGTCGAGCATGAAGTCGTGAGGTCGTAAAAAAGTCGTAGTACAAAAACATAAAACCCTACGAGACTCCAGGATACTCACCCAGAGAGTGCTGTTTCCGAACACGATTACGCCTGGAGGCGCACCGGAAATAATCTGACCAACCAGGAAATCCGCCACAACCACCAAAACCAAAACGCCTCCTCCGCCCTGCACGCACGCCTGAGTGACAAGCTCCAGGGGCAGTTCCATGCACGACGAGCGAGGCTCGCGTCGTGCCTCGACATACCCTTCCCAAACCGCGCCTTATCCGCGCGTTCTCCGTCCAGCAGACCTCGGGACCCATGGAAGGGGCCACTGGCAGTACCTTCTTCCGCCGCTTCTCCCAAGCCTATGGGCCACCAGACCGCCGCTTCGCACTGCTGCCTCCGCACGGCTCGCCCATGCACTGGTCCCCGTCCTGGTCCACACCGCTGTAGAACACGTTCACGTTCTCGTCGTGCCGGGGCGCGGCGTCGCGCATCGTGCGGATCGCCCCGCGCACTCTCCGGATCTCCTCGCGCAACAGACGGCGGCGCATGCGCTCCTCCTGGCGCGCCGCGCGCTCCTCGCGGCGACGGCGACGTTCCTCCACGGCCTCGACGCGCGCCCGGGTGTGCGCCCGCGCAAGCTCGGTCCGCAGGTCCAGCAGGCGCAGCTTCTCGTGCGAGACCTGCAGCGGAGATGAGTGGGTGTGAGCGCGTGCCTGCGTTCTGCCCCTGGATCGCCATCGCGACACCACGCGCGAACGCGTGCATCTGGAGGGAGGGGGAGAGGAGGAAGGGGAAAGGGACGCACCGAGATCCTGCGCGCGATGTCGGTGAACTTGGCCTGGTACGTCGCGAGCTTGTGGAGGACGCCCTCGAGGCGGTGGATGCGCGGCGGGCGGTCCTCGACGCGGCGCGCGAGCATGTGGAAGTGCTGCATGTTGCGCGAGAGCGAGTGCACGGCGTCGCAGTGGTTCGTGTACCACGTCTGCCGCGCCTCCGAACCGTCCATCACGAAGTCGCGTGGGGTGCCCTCCAGCGCGCGCTGCACCGTCGCGAACGCGCGCCGGAGATCGTCGCAGAGGATCGCGATCGCGCCCGGGTCCTGGAGCAGGCCGCAGGAGCGGAGGGACTGGCCGCGCGGGAAGTCAGCGCTGGGGAAACAACGGCACGACGGACGGAAGACGGCTTACTAAGGACGCGCGCGCGATGGTTCGGAGCACTTTTCCGCCCATAGGATGAGGCTCTCCGCGTCGAGCTCCCAGGTCAGGTCCGCGTGCTGGGGATATATTGGCTGGTCTTCTTCTCCCGCGGAGACAAGTTGTGGCGGCAGAGCAGGGGTATGATTCTCCGTGAACTCTGGAAGCGGGTTGCACTCCAGGCGCGGAAGCGGCGGTGGCGCAGCGTCGCGAGGCAGCCCTGGGGTTAGTTGTGAGAGGGTTCCGAAGACCTCGCCCGCAGCGGACCTGAGCGGCGTCGCGACCGGGTTCACGGAAGTGGTGTGTATTGACCGTTTCGCAGATTTCGGCGAGCGGAAAGGCGAGAAGGGACTGTCGAGAGCCCGGGACACGGTGTGGCGCCAGGTAAGCATGTTGACGTACCAAGTGTCCACGGTAGCCTCCGTCGGAGCTTGCGTTTGAGCGTCGTTGGCGTGGTTCTCAGATTCTCCAGAAGGGAAAGTGAGAGAGGTCGGAGCGGTGGACATAGTGGCTCTGGCAGAGGAGACGGTCGGGCCGGCAACACGATCGGTCTCAGATTGCGTGCAGTCGGCGCTAGGAATAGCAGGTAGGCGGTCAAGGTCAAACGTACAAGGCGGACCGGGGCAAGTGGCGAGCGGGACGTCGACGAAAACACCAGAGACGGGGGTGCGGCGCGGGTCGGCAGACGCAGGAGCTGAGACCAAGGGAGACGCAGCAGGGGTGAGGAGGGCTGTGCTACGCGTGTGCGGCGTGAGCTGCAAGGGCGTTGGAGCCAGGCGTCGCAGCCTCCGGGAGTACCGCGATTGTGATCGCGAGGCGGCGTGGGGGTGTGCATGAGGATCGGGGTATGGGCGCGACTGTGGTGCCGGGCTGGGGGTCAAGCCGAGCACCAGGCCGAGCCCCGGTTTTCGGAAAGTGCCCTCATACACCCGCTCATCCACGTCCACATCCACATCCATCCTCACGTTCGCGTGAGCGAAAGAGGGTCCAGGATCTTGGCGAGGGTAGTAGCCGTCATCTGCACCCCAGTACTGGAGGACCGCCGCGAGGGGAATGCGGGGGGCGGGCGCCGCGACCTTGAATGACAACGTCGACTTGGGGGTCGGGCGGATGCGGATGCGATAAGAGGAAAAATGGGACCGTTGTGTTGACGTCAAAGGAGGGTGCATTGCGTGTAGCGGTGGAGGTGTGGAGCAAGAGTGATTAGGTGCGGGGATTGCGCGGGGGTCGTGAGCGGGAACGAAGGCATTCGATAGCGCGAAATCGTCGAGTTCGAAGGGCTGCATAGAGATCGTTAGTGTTTGCGAATACATGAGGATGATCGCAGGGCCCGGTAAGCCAAGGTATGCACAACTCACCTCGCCGAAGGAAAAGAAGGGGAATGGATTCTCTGGGAATGATACCGTGTCTAAGGGAGAGAGCAAAGGCGTAGAAAGTGAAGGACGTCGTTGGAGGAGCTCACAATCAGAGAGGGAGAACGAGTCGGCGGTCTCGCTGGTGGAAGGAGTGTCGGAGGAGGGTGGTGTAAGAGGGAGAAAGTGGATCGGGTGTAAGGCGGCGAGGCGAGGCATGCTGCAAGCCGTCAGGTAGAGAGAACGGTCCGTGTGTGGTGAGAAGGTGAGAAGCACGGGGCAAGGGAAAACAGAGGGACTCGGGCTCCAGGCGCGCTCTGTGCGAAAAACTTGGAAGCCGTCTCCCCCTTGCTCGAGGATATAAGCCGGCTTGTGGGTCCTAGATTGGCTCCTGTTTGTCCTCGGTGGCACCTCCCATCTAGGAAAAACAAAAGCACATCGTCAAGGGGGATAGGGACGCTGTCCACGAAAGAAAAGAAATACAAAAGACCGTCGAGCGCATCACGTTTCCGATGAGCGTCTGCCTTGGAAGGTCGCGGCAAGGTTCAACAGATTTGGGTGGTCTTGTCCTCGTGTCATCGATTAAGGAAATCGAGAAAGTCCCGGCGGCGGAGGACATTCTCATGGATTGGGTACGGCACTCCCGACACGTGGGGACCTTGTTGGTTCAGCCCGAGTTGGGTGCCACTGATCCCGCTTGAGGGTCTAAGAAAGACCGACTGAAACTAGCATTCCGCCCGCAGGAAGAGTCGCAGTCTTCCTAATTTTACCTATTCCTTCTCTCTCATAGAGTCTGAGCGTCGAGTTTGGTGAACTTCAATATTGTCCATAGATCAACCTTGGGGCACGATGAGCAAGCTGACATCACCGCAGATATTGAGTGAATTACATCCGCTCACCTGTGGAGGGGTACGATGGCTATATGATTCAGAATAGTAGTCACAACTGCTCCTGCCGACATGATGATCTACGAGTCTAATGACAGAAGGTGTTAGAGGTCCAAGTTTTCACTTGTGCAATGATTGGCAGCCTTCTGTCGTCCAGTCCTTGAAGCTTGACTCCTTGCATGGCGCCGGCGTTCCCGATGCCCACCTGCATGTCGGGCGTGTTCCCGTCGCGCTGAAGACCCCTTTGATAAAATTATGCATCAATAATATTGTGCATTCACTAGTGACGAAGGAGAACGTTGATGGTGCAGAGGGATGGCGTAGACGACGGTGGTGGTTGAAGTTGTGAAGGATGCACACCCGGAACCAGTTTTGGTGGCAACAAGGGCGTCTGTGCTGCAACAGCTCGGAGCTTGCCCCCTCTCCTCCTCCTACCACCGTCCACGACACATCCGCTCTGCGACACCCTTCCCTCTCATACACTGCGGAATGCCTCACGAACGCCTCAACGCTCTCTTAGCTTCGTTCATACCCTTGATACCTCTTCTTTTCCAGCCCGGAGTTCAGGATATCGGCTGGGGTCGAGTTGTCATCGACAGCAAACCATTTGCCCCCAGGTATCTTCCACCCGTTCTAGAACTTCCCAAGGACGAAGCCCTCTCCCACTTGTATAGCCATGCTGATGATCTCAACTTCATGCCTGGTCTCGGGTGGCTGCTGGATACTATTTCGCAGCCTTTGAACACGTCTCTTCTCGTCGCCGACGCTCTCCGAGCCCTCCGCTCTCACTTTCAGGTGAACGCCGTTACATCGTCGCTCTTATTGTGGGTTGTCGGTCTACTGTTTTTAGCCATAGTGTCGTTCTTGTATCCTGCAGATATACAGACGTCGAGTCCTGGAGTGGTCACTTCATCCTCCAACACGTCAACCCAAGTCTCTTCGGCGAATGCGTGCCCCACCTACACGTTGGCCCCCAGGGAGACCGTCAAATCAGAATACGCTCACGGTTGGCAACGGGAGTCCAACGACACAACGCCATTGCCATCCTTCGGGATTCCCTGGTCAACGCGCTTCCCGCTCACTCCGATCGCAGAGGAAGAGGAGATCCAGGACCAGACTACAACTTCTCCCTTGACGGGAGGCGCAGAAGCCAACGAGGTGGCGCCACTCCTTAGCCGTTCGTCTTCCAGTCATCTTTCGTCATCCCCATCCTCTCGGTCTTTGGATCACTCTCTTTTACCCAACCTTCCATCCAAATCCGATGTCATATTGACTCCGTCGCGCCCCTCAGAGGCAGATGTCGAAAAGCAGTTCCTCGCTTCACTAGATGGCATGGACTTATCTTACAACTCGTCCGATTTCGTTTTCACCGTCATCCCTCCGAGCACTTCGGACCTCGATGTTACTGCAGACCCTGACTCTCCCACCTCATCTCGGGGCGAAGGCCGCGAAACGGTCCCATCTACTACAATGTCTGATATCCCCTCTATCACGAGTTCCACGCAGCCCGCGCTTTCGTCACCATTGTTTCTTGCGTCCTTCGTCGGTCAACTCAGTGAGCATTTTCCAGTCGACGACCAGTTGGAAGAAGTACATGGACCAGGGTCCTCGCTAGAAGGCACAGACGGAGCAAAGAGAAACGGCGACCTCATCTACACAACAACCGCGGCTCCAACCCTCTGCGAAGAACCTCAGCCTGCAGTTGAAGGGCCCTGCCAGCCTCCTTCCCCCGCTCGCTCTTGGGCTCTCAGTAACATCACTGAGATCACCGAACCGAGCGACACTTCCAATTCATTGCCCGGGACGCCGCGAGTCGAATGGTTTTCCTCCATACATGGACAGCTCGCCAGCTTGGACCACCACGGTCTCACTCTCCAGGAGACTGCGGGAGTAGCTGACGAGGGAACCATGGCGTCTACTCCTGAAGTTGATGGAGAGTCTCATTGGTCGCTTGTCGATGTTCCTTCAAGCATGGACGACTTCTTGCCGCTCAGCACGTCCACTCCGAGCCTCCAATCAACGGTCAGCTGCCAGCTGGAGCAAACTGGCGACTCTCCCCTTGGAGATGCAACATTGTTGGTCGAAGAGGAGCCGTGTCCCGAGATGCCGGTCAGCGTCGACTTAAGCTTTGGTGGCCTCGCGAATGCAGCGACTCCAGAGCTTCCCGCCTCTCCAGAGCTGCTCGCCTCTCCTCTTGTGGTCCATGCAGGTGGCTTTGAGGCAGACGTTCCAACTTCACGCTCCTCTGGTGGCCACGTAGAGCTCAGGGAAGACAATGGGGACGGAACGACGCTGGACGAGACGACTATTCCGCTTCCTCTGGCTGTGTCAGTGGTGGATGTGAGTCCGGAAGCGCCGTGTTCGCCGCCACATCTTGTCTCCATGAATGCCGATCAGGCAACACCGAAGATATTTGACACAACCATTTCGTCGTCTCCTGTTGTACAATCCTGCCTGGAGAGCTTCTCAGCTGTTGATGTCTGCCCTTCGCTGGCTTCCTCCGAAGCTCCTGTCAGCCCTTCTCTTCCTGCAGCGAGCTCGCAGCCCCAAACGCCCACTCTCGTGGCACCCGACCGGCCATCACCTCCCACTACGTTCGCCCGTCGTGCCAGCAAGGCGAGTGATGTCGTGGACGTCTCTTCGTTATTGTACCTCGCGACGGGACTTCTGACGCCTTTGTCCAGGTCCTTGTCTCTCGGACGGGCATCGCTGGCCAACAGGTGTCGCTCACTGACGCCGGCCTCGCTCAGCTCGTTGCTCGGCTGGACAAGCCGCTTCTACTCGAGGAGGATGTGCGAGGTGAACGTCGTCGGATGGAACGAGTGACCAACGGCGCAGTGGCCGAGCACTCCGCAGACAGGTGCGTCAGCAATTGCTCCCACAATTTGTGGCAGCTGATCCCGGGTCTCGTCGAACCACTTTAGAGGCGAGCCGCGTCACGGAGGCCAGATGATGTACGAACCAGGGTACGTCAACGAACCCATCTCCGCCAGAGTCGAGCGCAACATCATCGACACGGCGCACCACCGCCCGCTCAAGAACGACCCGTACATCCGGATTCCAGTGTGTGAGGTGGGGAGGAGCCGGAGCTCCGGTCGTGTACGGTCCACGACCAACGTCGTGTTGGTCAGGAAGCCGTCCGTCTCGACTTCGCCGCAAGACGTTAGCGCTGTGGCTGCGAGTCCCCTGCTTCTGCCGCGGAATTGGGACCATCGCCGTGCTCAGTCTGAGGCGGTCACTCCTAGCCCTGCGCTGATCACTAGAGATCAGAGCCGTCGCCTATCGTACGTCTACCCTCCTTCCATCCTGTTACATGTTGTCTAACCACATGCACATTCAACCTAGATATGCAGCTGTCGCAGCGAAAGGGGTTTGAGCCAGCCACTTCCCCTTCCCGCGTCTCCAATGCCGTTGCCCAGTCGTCTGCTGCTCACGTCGCTTCCACTATCAAGGCGTAAGGTAGATCCCGTCGAGGTCAGGTTGCGCACCACATCGGCACCGGCTTTGTCGACATCACCGACCGACGTTCCGATCCGGCCAAGCCGACGTTGAGTTGGCTAGCTGGCGCAAAGGAAACAGATGGAGTGCGCTTGTGGCCCCGACGTCGGCGGAACTCCTTCCGTCAAACGCAAAGAGAGACGCGAGCGTGCCTTCGGGGATTTTCAATTCTTGACGGCCGTGACGACAGTGCGGAGAAACGGTGGCCCCAGTCTCGTCTCTTGAAAACCCCGACACGGGCCCCTACGCTTAGCGTATGGATGGCTTCGGAGTGGAGGGAAACGTGTCCATCGCCTCTGTCAAGCGGCAGAGCGAGAGAGGACGCCTATCGGTCTCCTGATTCTAGTTCTAACGGGATGCGCGGCAGCATGCTCTCGATCACAACTCGCGCGAAACTTCGCGATCTCGCACTCTCCGCTCAGCAAAACACGGTCGACCCACGTCCTGTTCCTGTGCCTGCGCCGTCTCCGTCTCCCTGTCTTGTCCGGTCTGACTCTAATCTTGGCTCCGGCTCCGGCTCCGGTGATTCTCTTGGCTCTGGAGCGATCTCAGCTTCCTCCGGTTTTAGCTCCTCTGGTTCTGAGGCTATCGTCAACTGTTCTGGTGCTACGGATGTTCCTGCATCTTTTGCTGAGCCTGAGCTGATTGTGGCTGACGAGGCGCCTGCGGAACGTTCGCCACCAGGCGACTTGCCAGAAGCTGGTGCTGATCCTCTAGCGACGTCGTCGTCTCGTGCTGCCCAATCCTGTCCAGACGACATGCCGCCACCGCAGTCTGTCTTGCTGCTTCCGGATTCACTCAACTATCGACGTGCACTCCACCACCCTAGACGAACCTCGACCTAGTGATCGTCAGTCAACAGTGCCGGTCACCCTCGCCCACTGAGGATTGCCCGCCCGTCGTGCGGCTGAACACGTTGTCTAGACCGAGCCGATGGTGCCGTCATTCTCGTTCTGTCCTGTAGCACCTGTCGTCGACTGGACCCTTCGTACGTCGTTCATGGTCGTCCCGTCTTACCGCCCGTCAGCCGTGGTCCCATCCCGACACGACTTCGCCCCGGAAGGCATTGCAGTCCCGATGATGCCGACGCGGGATCCGACCGCTGGTTTTGACACGGCAAGACTCCTGATCCTAAGCTTCGAGAGGCCCATCCGCCCACTTCCCGGACATGGGCGAGCGATGTCTGCCGCCGTTCTTGAACAGGAGCAACGGTCTATGGGAGCTGCCGAGTTCGAAGTTCGCTCGGTGGAGTAGGCCACAGACTTGAGAAGGAACGGAAAGCCGTTCGCATCCGTAGGGCAGGATCGCATGGAAACGATCTATTTTGTATTCGTTACATCACTATCAATTTAATCGTCTCGCAGATCCAGAAGTAGACTGAGGAGATCAGAAGTACGGGAACAATCTCAAGCAAGTGGAGGTTCCGCCGAGATTACCACATGGACAAGAGGGAAGAGCCATGGACATAAGATGGACGAATTCATCTATTGTGCCGTCTGAATATGTGCGCTGCTGCCGCTTCAAGTATGCCTCTGAGTAGTGGCATCAGGACGGCGCAACGCAGCAAATTGAAGTTTTGAGTTGACAGAGAGGTGCTGGATTACTGGAGAGAGAAAGGTGTTAGTCTGTGCGATCTGCGAATGAATGGGCGGAGATTTATTTCTTTATCTCCGATTGAAGTGGTCGGGAGTCAGTACCTTTTCCCAAGGCCTGCGGTCTGTCCTGGACTGTCCATCGGTTACTACTTACCTGCGGTCGGTAAGTCGCTTTGAATTTAATTTAATTTTTCAGTGGCGACGGTGTCGGGATGCAAGCCTGTGTTGAGGGACAGCCTCTTTCCCGCGAGGGCGACTAGGACAAAGCATCCATGTGAACAACTGCGTGCCCACTTCTTCTCTTCCCATTCCTCCATCTACTACCTTTGCCTTCACATGTTCACGTCCAGATGCCTTCCAAGCTGGTTCTTCGTAGTTTCTCTATTCGCTGTTGATGTGGCTCTTGGCAAGCCTGCAAGGCCCTTGGAACAGGTACGCTGAAATTTCAAGCCTCGGAGCTGTACTGACTCTACCTGAACAAAACCAGATAGCTTTCAATGCACCTACCGTGACACACAGAGCTCATCCGGTGGCATGCCGCCTCCAATATCAATATCTGCCCGTCAATGGCAACAAATATCAATGCGGGGTGTTTGAAGTCCCACTCGACTACCAGAACGCCTCAGCGGGGAATGGCCAAATCTACTACGCAAGGTTGCCCGCGACCGAAGGCGTTCGGAAGGGCACGATATTCGTTGACCCAGGTAACTGCTCTCCCGTTCTACACGGTCTCGATCATGTACTGAACCTGCCGCGCCATAGGCTTTCCCTCTGCCACCGTGGCGGATCTTTCTCCTCCCTTATGGCTGCTCATGAGGGGCGACGCTCTGCACAACCGCACGCGTGGGGAGTACGACGTCGTCGTCTGGGTCGCGCGGGGCAAGGGCGTCCCATCGCAATCACTCACCATGTGCGTACACGCCATGACTTGTGACTCGTCCCGTCCAGCGCGATCGCGCCCAGCAGCCTATCGGCGCAGCGTGCTAACAACGATCCGATTTATGTCACTTATCATACGCAGCCCAGGCGCCGTGACCTGCTTCGCCAACACGACCGAGCGCAACGAGTTCTACGCCCGCGCCGCGGCTGAACTCGGCTTCGCCCCGAAGTGGGACCACAACCTGGAATACGAGCATCTGCAGGACGACAAGGATATTGGGCAGTGGCACGCGGTCCAGAAGAAGGCCGTCGAACACTGCATCCGGAGCACAGGCACTTCGATGCTGCCGTACGTGGGCACTGCGGCCTCGGCGCGCGACTTGGTTGCGATGGCGGATGCGTTCGACGGGCCTGGGAGCCCTGATCAACTTCTGGGGCATTGGACATGGGAGCTTGATCGGAAGCTATTTACTGAAGAGTGAGCGTCCTCGCCCCCCAAGTTGTCCGTGAATTCACCAGCTGACCGTCGTCCTTTGTCTACGCCCGTTACAGTGTTTCCCGAGGTATGTAGGTGTCCGTTGTCGGCTATTACACAGAGCTAACATACGCAGCGTGCCGGCCGAGTATCCTAGACGATCCCGTGGACCCTGTCATATATTCAGGGGAAGATCCGTATCGCGTGCGTTGCCTCAGTGAACATGTTCGCTCTGCTTTTGCTCATGACGTATATTGTAGCGATGGAGAAGTGACGTACAATGGGCCAACACGGCTTTGGCGCGGTTCCGCAAGGGGTGTATCGAGGACCGTCAAACCGGGTGCCGTCTGGCTTACCAACCCGATCCCGAAGATGCAGAAACAGACTGGACTGTCGAATCCGTCAACATAGCAGTCGCGGTGCGTCGAGCCCTTGTTGAAGGATTCTCATCGCCCTTTCTCATGCTAGCATTCCAGCTCGCTCAAACCGCTTATAGCGGGTGGAAGTAAGCCCAGACATTATATTTGCTCTCCTTCCTACTCCACTTGCTGACTTGAAACGTGTTTGACCCAGGCAACAGTTGGCTGTCGAGGTCAATAACTACGAATATTACTCGCTCCTCGCGACCATCTACAAGCATGACGGACTCGGCGACACGCCCGAGGCCAAGCACTTCGCACGCCTGAATCAGCTCAGTAGGGGAAATGAGTACCTCACCCTGGATCTCATGCCAATCTACTGCGGAGACCTCGACCTCGAGCACGACTCGGAAACCATGCTCGCCAGGGGACGCAAGATGCCCGGCGAGCTGACAGCGAGCCAGGCAGACGCCCCCATCCTCTGTGAGCCAGCGCGCGTCCCTCCGATTTCGAGTTCAAGTCTGGTTCTCTCGGGCTCAATGCTAACGGCGACGACTTCCTCAGCTCAGACGGCATTCCCGTCTTTGCCGTACATGTGCCATCTGTGGCCTCTTCGCGCGGTCGAACGGTACTCCGATCTCACAGCTGTCCCCCGGCGGCGAGCACAAACGCCCGCGAACCCTGTGCTTGTTCTAGCGAGCGAGCTCAACCCGCTGTCCGACCCACAATACGCGCACTCCGTGTTGCGGTCCCTCCGCGGCCCCGACGACAAGTATCACGACGACGCCGACATCGTCCTGCAAGCGCAGTTCGGGGTAGGCTTCCTTCCGGGTCCGTTCGGCTAGTAACTGTTACTTGTGCTGAGAAGTGGGATCCACATAGGTGTCGGCGTTCGGCCATGGTCGGTGCGTGAGCGACGTGATATCCGACTACCTCCGGAACGGCACGGTGAGTCTGCGTCATGCGGGTCTGGAGTACTAGGCACCCTTGGTCCCTAACGTTGCTTTCCATCTTCGCAGATGCCTGCCCGGCACCTCTGCTACGGCAATGGCATCCGCAAGAGTTGGCGCGTGCCCGAGCCACGGACGAAAGCGACGCCATTCCCCGTATCTATATCCGTCCACCAGCAAGCGCAAGCGTACCCTCCGATCCCGTCGTGCCCGCACGCCGACGGACCGCTCCCCGCTGGGTGGACCGCGAGCGACGGGCAACCTGTGTTGTTCTACGGTATGAGATTATCCCATCAGCGGCATCCTTCACGAGCATGCTCTAACGACATACGACATATTCACTGCTGCAGTCAAGGCCATGATCCTGTATCACGCACTGGACTCGTCGCTCGAAGAGATCGAAATGCGCGAGGGCGACATCGTCGGCGTCACTGTGCTCCGTGAAGACGGTCTGGCGATGGGGGAGCTCGTCGACGTAACTCGACAGCAGCCTGGGATGTTCCTATTCTCGTTGGATTTTGTGTGCTTACTCTGAAGTTGACAGTCTACGAGGCAGAAGACAGGCCGGGGGGGGGCGCTCGGTGCTAGGATTGCAACTGTTGAAGGGCCTTCCGCTGGTGTCACACAGTCCAGCGCATCCTCTCGGGTACATCCAATACATACCTGCTAGGCTAGGAGAATCAGGCTGTCTCGTTCCAACCGAGGGGGCCAAGCGCATGTCAATGATAGAGCAATCTACATTCTCTTGCAACAAAAAGAGTTGTCAAGCCTCATACGGAGAGGTGCTACCAGGGTTCGAACCTGGGTTTCGGGAAAGTAGCAATCAAAATCCCGAGTGATAACCACTACACTATAGCACCATGCCTCGGAAGGGCCATTTGATATATCTAAGTTGGCTGTTGATAGGGATATCGCCCCTCCGGGCAGTCCTGGTCACGCGGTTCAGGATACTCAAAAAAGCGGGTTAGCATCCCGTTGCTGTTGTCAATGACGGGTATACCTTCAAGCTTGAATGGCGGCTATGGCTCCGATGGTGGGCATGCCTCCAGTTATTGACGCATCGACTCGGAGTGCAAGCGGCTGCATATATTATTGAGTCTTCCATCTGAGTTAAGTATTGAATGTCCGAAGTCCCTCAAGCACATCGCACTTCGGGCGGGCATAAGCCCGCCCGAAGGCGTCGTGCACCCCTTCCCCCAGCAATGGAACTAGAGAGTCTGAGCTGAAATGAGTATAAACATCAAGCTTCAAGACTGTAAGTAACTCCAGATACAAGGGGATCATGTACGCAAAGCTGAGTTCCGATATCGAGCAGGGCGTCTACGAATCTCCGAACTGGCCGGCTCCAAGTGCCAGGGGTCTCTCTAATTAAATCTCCAAATATGGCAGTTACCACGTTTTGATGGCACCGCTACATGGACTCGATTTACTGCTGCACAGACCTAGTTCACTAAAGTGACCAGGAATTGAGCCAACTTCCCCAGCCACTGAGCGAAATCGTACCACTCCTCCTCGCAATTCGAATTCTCGAGCAACCCCCACGATGGCGCCCGCTCAAAAGCTCAAGCTCGTCTTCTTCGTCCCCCGCGCCTCCACCCAAACCGTCCTCCGCCACCTCTTCGCCCGCTTCCCCAACCATGTCGGCCGCATCGGCGCGTACGCTGGCTGCGCGTTCGTCTCCCCCGGCGTAGGTGCGCGCGTCCCGTCCATCCGATCCATCCATCTTGTCCATCTATCTATCTATCTCTCCATCTTGCTGCATGAACCCAAACTCACTGGCGCGTGGCGGAAAACCGCCTCTGCCTCCGGCGCGCGGGTGCACAGGCCAATTCCTGCCGCTCGAGGGCGCGAACCCCGCGATCGGGGAGGTCGGGCGGCCGGAGCACGTCGAGGAGGACCGCGTCGAGGTGCTCGTCCTCGGAGCGCGGGGCCCTGGCGGACAAGACTCAGATTCAGAACCGTCCGTCGCTCATCGAGACGCCGCGAACGGGACCGGAGCTGGGACTGGGACCGGGGTGGAGATGGGGGCGGTACTGGAGGAACTGAAGAAGGTGCGTGTCCGAGTCGGATCGTCGTCTCTGTGGGACTGGCGCGCGAGACGGTGGGCGACGATCTGCAGGTCCATCCGTACGAGGAGGTTGCGTATGATGTGTACCGGCTGGAGGACTTTTAGGGGGGATGGGTGCAATGCGATAAGCTTTTCCAGGTTTCTGCTCAACGTAGTGCGGCGTCTTGTGAGAGACATCTAGGGAGTTTTGGATGGGTATGTCTCAGGCCTCAGGTCTTGGTCTGGGCCTGACTGTATGCGGTGCGTTCTCCCCTACATGCTTCTCTCTCCTCCGTCCATTTTCGCGCGTCTTGTGGGTCCGGCGCGGGTCCGGGACCTGTGGCAATTCTCCGGGTTGCGGGTATTGCGGCGTCTCGCGTTTTGGCACTCGGCGTTCGATATTAATGGATGCGCTGCGTTGCGCTGCTTGGAAAGTGATCCTCAAACTGCGCGCGCCCCGGTCTTAGGCTTTTAGGACGTACGGAGAGGTTGTCTCCGAGTTGACTTGGGGCTCCGTCGGTATATTCAGGTTCATGTCCACCCGCGAACGGAGGCGTCCATTTTTGCTCGTCTGCAGCACGGCGAACTCCGTAAGGGCGACGCTGGATGCGCAGATACAGTGGATGTGACGTACAAGGACGTACGTTATGCATTGATCAGGACGCGAACCGTCGCCGCACGTCAGACGTCCAAGCATTGCAGACACGTTGTCCGGGAGATTTGCGCCAGGGAGGACCCTGTCGGGCCTGAACGTTTGAACTTGGCCTGCACTCGGCGTGTCCTCATTGTTGGGGGTGTTCTGGACCCGGTGGTTACTGAAGTGTGAGGCATCAGCCAATGAGGTTGAACAGATGATCCGAATATGCGACAATCACAAGCCTCATATACCCCATCTTTCCTTTTGTGTCGTGCTCGAGTTTCAGCACACGCCAGCCTACGCCAGCGCGCCTGCTCCTGCTTCCCATCTGGCAATCGCCTTCCCTTCGTCTTCCCTTCACTCCTGCCCCTTATATCTTCCTGCGCGTTCCCCACCCCCAGCCCCTCGTCGCCCCGTCTGTCCACAACGTCATCGCCGCCCCCATTGGCATCTCATCGTCCTTGTTGTCGTACCGGCCACACGGGTGCAGTCCTTGCCACTAGTCTCTCCCTGACAAGCCTCGCCTTGACCTTCATCTCCGATCTCTCCGGCATCCGCACGCAACAGCCAGCGGCGCTCACTACTGCACTATAAGACCCACTCCCTCCCTTCCTCATCTCCATCCGCATCGATCGCGCTTTTCCGGACTGCCCCTGCTCTCGCGTCCTCCACCTCACCTACACCCGTCCCCACCAACACAACACAATGCGTGCCTACACGTCCATGTACGAGGAGCCGACCTTCGAGGACCCCACTGTCAAGGAGCAGTCGGTCGTGTATGCGGCCCTCGGTGCTGCGGCAGTCGCCGTCGCGTCCACTGTCGCTGCCCTTCAGATGCACGGTGCCCCATCTTGGTTGACCGCAGCGTACGTCCATACCCTCATAACTATATTCTCGTCGCCTAGTGTTGCTGACTCTCTCCTTATCTTCTCCCCCTTCTCGTGCATTCATGTCGTCCGAATCTCGTGCGCAGGTTTGCAAGCGGCCACTGATCGGCGCGATTTGTCGCTCGCTTGGCGTCCCACCCTCCGAGTGAGCGGCCGTGGCGCCGCCACCGTCTCCTCACGCCCCTTCCCCGTTGGACGCGCGAACCGCCGTCGCGTCCCTCTAAGCCCAAGGTTCGTCCCTCCACCGTTTGCTGCTTACTGTGCGACGGTCATGCTGATGCTGCGACCCATCGTGTAGGCTTTAGCACGCCTTGCCACCCATCTGTCAGAGTCTACATCGTGCTTTGATGTCCGTCCTCTTTTCTGTATGGTTCCTCCCACTCCACCTCTGTGCATCCGCTTTTCCTCGGCTCCGATTCCTACCAAACATATAGCGTCATCTATTTATCGGGTGTGCCCGCTCTCCTTGGTCATCGCTACCACGATCCTTATCCTCTTCGTCTTCTCTGGTCTTCTCGATTCGATCACCGTCGTCGCTCTCTCATCGCCTTCCCTTCTTCCATCTCTCTCCTCTCTTCTCCATCTGTACATGTCGCCGTTCCATCTGTATCACCACCACTGCCCACTACTTAGCTCCCGCTCTCTCTAGAGTTCGTACTGCCTCTCGTTCGTTCCCTCTCTCCCTCCCTCGCGTTCCGTGCTTGGTCCTTTCTTGGATTCCCACCTTCCGCATCACGCCGCGCTCTCCCCACCACACCTCCGCCGACCCCGGAACAATCGTTATGACGTCATGACCTGTAGTTTGTATGCGCGCTGTAGGATACGTACATGGCCTGCTTGGCCGATGTACAGATGTTGATACCATACTATCCACATAATATTGCACAAGTTCCTTGGATCTCAGTATTGTTTTCAGCTTTACGTGTGAAAAGCTTCATTCAATGGTGGTGCCTTCAGCAAGTCCATATATCTGCTTCGAATTATAAGAGCTTTCCATCGCCGAAGCGAACGGCGTGGATGACGCTAGTACTGGTGTGTCATTCCTCACCAGTGCGATGTTGAGCTGAAGGAGCGTCAACGCAGGCTTTGCTGGCATGAAACGAGCTGCACGTGACCGGGCGGCCGCTTCCTATTTCAGGCGCGCCTCCGATTCACTGGCGCTAGACGGACGCCCTGTGGCTGCTCTTGGCCGTCGACTCTGGGACCACATCCTTACACATAACTGTACATCACACCTCCCTGTGCAGGACACCCCTTACTCCTCTGCGCTCTCCCACATCCTACACACACATCGACAGCGAGCCTCGTAGCACTATTGTAACATGTCGGACGGCACAGAGCGCGACAGACCGAGTGACCCCCAACGACACGACAGATAAGTTCAGGCGCCCGAGGGCGCTTAAAACGATTGGACGACCTGAGGTTGAGTGCGCACGCTCAGCCCAGGTCGCGTTCTACGCTCGCCTCGTGAAGCGCCGCGCACATGCCTCGTAGCCTGGGTTTAAAAATCACCGTTTATTTCCTCTTGTTCAAGCCCGCTCGAGTACTGGGTGTCGATGCAATCGTCAACGCACGCTTTCCTTTTAGCGCATTCACTGGCGCCGAGCTGCTCTTGGCCGCGACTCGCTTAACAAAGATCGTCCACCCCCCCTTCCCTCTGCGCTCTCCCATCCTACACACACATCGGGCCTCGTGGAACTAGTACTATGGACGTCACAGAGCGCGACAGACCGAGAGGACACGACAGGCCGAGGCGCGACAGCGATAGCCTGCGAGCGTCGAAGCCCGCGCTCGCGTCGAGGTCGCCACGCAGGCGTTCTCCGAGCCTTCGCGCACGAAGGAGGTCGTATTCGAGGTCTGGGTCCCCTGCGGACAGGAGGGACGATAGGCGGTCGGATCAGGGAGACAGAGGGGCGGGGATAAAGACAGGGACGGAGGCAGAGGACAGAGACAGGGATGGGGAGCGGCGGCGGCGGTCGCGGTCGCGGTCACGGTCGTCGTCGGGCTCGTCGGATTCAGAGGAGGAGAGGGAGAAGGAGAGGGAGAGGCGGCATAGGCGGAAGAAGGACAAGCACCGGAAGCGCGGCGAGAGCAGGAGCCGCGAGCGGGATCGGGACAGGAAGGAGAAGAAGAAAAAGAGCAAGAAGGACAAGAAGGTGCGTGGCGATGGCGGAGCGGGACTCGGCGGGGCTGATGCGCTGTATCGTATGTGTGGTGCACACTACACGCTGCACACGGCACACAGCAGAAGCAGAAGAGCGGCGCGGTGGGGCACCACCAGTGGGGCAAGTACGGGATCATCAACGAGACCGAGTGCGTTCTTTTTTTTTCGAAATGTCCCAGTGATGCGGTCCTTTAATTGTGCTCACCGGGTGCGTGTATGCGGTGCAGTTTGTACAACAAGGAGCAGGAGTTCCGGGCGTGGCTCGTGGAGGAGCGCAAGATCAACCCCGAGACGATCACGAAGGACCAGACGAAGAAGGAGTTTGCGCGGTTTGCTGAGGATTACAACACTGGTGAGTCTTTTGTTGATTCTCGGATGTGTCCCGTGCTCTCGAGACGTGGAAGTACTCGCCGGGCCTACATCTTGAGGCGACCTGATCTGACGGCCATGTCTCGCTGGTACATGCCCGTGGACTTGAGTCACTTCGCGTGAAAATGAGGGCAAAACTGCGATGCATATAGTCCATATTGTGACGCATACACCCATGAGTATCGCCCATGACACTCATGCTAGGAAGCTCTGTTGAGCTGTCAGGTACTCATGGAATACGATCGTGCAGTTCCTGCACACTCACGGCTGAGCCTGTCCTAGCAGCATTGCACCACATCGAGCGGTGGACATTGCGCATCTGCGTTTGCTCCGTCATCCATAAGCCCCTCGTACGAACAAAGTTGGACTATTCTTTCCCTATCTCCCCCCACTTGACACTTGATCAAGCGCTAACCCACGCTCCCCTTTCCGCACAGCGACGCTCCCGCACGAAAAGTTCTACAACATGGACGAGTACGAGCGGCGCATGTCCGCGATGCGCGCGGGCGAGTACGTCCCGCCCGCAGACGACGGGTACGACCCCACGGCGGACATGCGCGCGCACGCGAGCACGCACAAGCGCCGCGCGGTCGAGCAGGACTCGTACATGAACAAGGAGCAGCTCATGGAGCTCCGCAAGGTGCAGAACGAGCGGATCCAGGTGCGTGTTGTGTTGCTTTCTCTGCCACGGGCGAGAGGGTGTGCTGATAGGAATGGGACGTGCGCGTGCGCGTGGGCAGGCGGGGAAGATGAAGCTGCTGGGCATGGAGATCAAGCAGAATATGGGTGTGCGGATGGACGGGACGATGTTCGACGGCTGAGGGCTGAGTGGCTGCGATGCGTCTGGCCTACTGCAGCTCTACTCCATAATCTCACGTTTGATCTCTGTATCTGTTGTATTCTGTCTTGGTTCAGCTTGTTGTCTCTGCCGTCGCTTAATCTCTCCCGTCTCTATCACGCCTGCTGTACTCGTCAACAGCGGTTGAAAATGTGGCGAAGAGGTGTATTATTGCCCTCCTGTAATCATTCGCATTAATCTTGCGATATCCGAGGCAAGGGACAGAATCGGTCTGCACGTTGGCCAAAGCCTTCCACAAGCGTGCGGCAAGACTCGATACGAGGTAACAACCGCAACATCGGTCTACTGAAGATGAGGACCAAGCCTAAGACTGACGCTCACCCTGAGCGATTCCTTCTGTGATCGATGATGCTGTGGGCCAGTGGCCCGAGTGTTCATCTAAAAATGAAGGACCTCGAGGCCTTGCTCATGGTGGGACTGCCTTGGCCGCCGATCCGAAGTAGGCCTCCTTGAGATCCCGGATATATCCTATGGCTGTTGAGCACGCTGTGGGGAAATGCTCAGTTAACCAGATTGTGTTATGAAGTTCAGCAATAATGTTGGCTAATGGGAAACACGAGACGATTGGTTACAGCAGATTCACAAATGCATGACGCATGTCGAAAAAATTTCGACGCGTTCGAATCTTCCAACCTATCTTTGTGTTACTTACAAGCGCCCGAAGCGGCGTCATGTTTTGGCTCCTCGCAGAAATGGGCTGCGTGTGTTGACAGCACGCTCGCAAATCGGGAAACACGCCGGCGATTGGACGATGGGCGTCTTGGTTGGAAGATTGGGTCGGAAGGTTGCTCGAAGATTGGGACGCACGAATCTGCGATCGACGAAAGCCACGCAGCTGTGACTTACCTATCGTCATCTAATCATCTTCAAAGGAAGCGCACGACACAGCGTGTGGATCGCCTTCCGACCTAGAGCATGGAGGCTGCGATACGCACGTCCGCCGAGTCGAATGTCGAGCAGGTGCGTCGCTCCCTCGTTCATACGCGTGAACGTCAGCTGCACGCTCCGGTTCGAGTCGCCGAACGTCTTCGTCCCGTTCGGCCACGCATCGACGCTGTTCTTGCCACAATCGAATCCGTGCTTCCAGTTTACGGACGGCTGCGGGATCGCTGGTGCCACAGCAGCAGGCCCAGTTGCATCCTCAGGCTGAGACGCCGCTCCCGGGATGATATTCGCAGTGGCCCACGGAGACCCGCCGCACTGACCAATCTGGATCCGGAACGCCTCCCCCGTCGCGCCGTGCGTGAACGTAAACCGCTGCAAGGAGCCCCCGCCCGACAGCTTGTCCGCGTCGGTGCGCGTCATGGGAGCGGCACGTCCGGCTCGAAGCCGACCTTCTTCAGCTCGACGGGCAGCCACCGCGGGAACACGAAGCGGAACGCGGCGTGCGTCGCTGCCGACGGCGGGCGCGCGGGCTTGCGCGACGCGGCGCGGTGCGAGATGTACAGCTGCTTCCACGCGGCGGCGATCGCGCTCTCCCCGAACGAGAGCGCGTGCGCGGCCCACTCGACCTGCGCCATGCGGTACCGCAGGCTGAGCCACTCGCGCATGCCCCTGACCGACACGCCGATGTGGTAGCGCGGGTACTTGAGCTTGCTCTCCTTGTAGCGGCGCCGGCGCAGGAGGAGGCCGACGCCGGACCCGGTCGACTCGTCGCGCACGGCGAGGACGGCGATCGCGAGCGCGAAGTCGCCCTTTGAGCTCTCGAGCACGAGCATGCGCGAGCGGACGCCTGCGGTCGTCACGGTGTAGTCGGGGAGCGGGATCGAGTAGGGGGATTGTTTGTCGGTCGCCTTGGCCTGAATTTTAATTCACAGTGTCAGAGATCGTTCGAAGCAGAATCAATCTCGCTCATACCTTTGCCTCCGGTGCGCCTTCAAGTTCGTTCGGGTGTATACCAAGGGTCGTGAGTGCGTTCTTGAAGGCGACGTGCACAGGGATCGTTGTCATATTGGCGGAGTTGCAGAATGCTGCTGGGGATGGCGCAAAGAGATGGCTGTCGTGGTGAAAGTTGCTGAAGGTGATACGCTCCCGGAGCGGGCTCGTCCGCACGGGGAGCACGTTCCCCCACGCAAACAGCGTCTGGTCTGACGTCCTTTTTAGGATCTCCTCCTGCAGCCGGGGGAACGCCCGCGCGCCCTCTCCGTAGATGGTCGGCATGTGGACCCCGAACAGGCCCATGAGCGAGTACGCCTCGTCCTCGATCCGCGTCGTCTTCCGCGTCGACGCCCACCACATGCGCCGCGCCACGCTCACGTCCGCGACGCTCCGCCGGAACGTCAGCACGTCGGCGTCGATGCCCGTGATCTCCTCGAGCAGGGACGCCAGGCTCGCCTTCGTGCCGATCATCGTCCAGTCCTGCGACATGAACACGAGGTTGCGCGGCGCGATGAGCTCCTGGAGCGTCCAGCCGCGCGTGAACCACCTGCTCGTCCGGAACGCAGACTCGCGCCGGTGCAGGCTGCCCGACGTCGGGACGTCGTAGAGGTACGCGTAGCAGACGTGCGCGCGCGCGAGTACCACGCGAACATGGAGTTGACGGCCTCGGAGAGCTCGGCGCTGCTCGAGCGGTCGATGCAGCAGGTGTCGATCCAGAGCCACTGGTAGCCGTGCGACGCGGCGAGCCTGCAGCACTCGCGGATCTTGGACGACGCGCGCGCGAGGAGGGTGTCCTGCGACGACGAGGGCTGCGCGCGGAGCGCCTGGAGCTCCTGGAACGACATCTCGGGCTGCTGCCAGACGTGGGAGAGGATGGCGTAGCCGCCTTTGACGTCGTCCGGGCTGTTGAAGTGCTCGAGCTCGCCCGTGCTCGTACGAAGGAGCCACATCCTTGCAGACCTGCAGATGGTGTTTAGGCGACTTCTGTTTTGACGGCGTCAATGGATTTCCTGGAGAATGCTCTGCGAAATAGGCTTACCAAAAGCACTGATACGCACAAGGAGTCGAAGGAGTCGAACTGGATGGCCGTAGAAGACCAACCATAGTTTTATACTCGTCGCCACGAGGCAGATTGATCAGCTCGAGGCTAGCCGAGGCGAGACGTCAAACATTTCCATCCGCAGTCATCAGAATCGAAAGGCGCTCACTAGGACCCTGCTAAGACCAACCTTAAGTACGCCCGACCTTGCCTCTCATTGCCCTCAACGCATCTTCACTAATCGATGTCGGGATAGCTAGAATGGTGTTTGCTCCCAAAGAGCGTTGTGGACGCTGATAGCTCGGATTCCGTGCACACTAACAACTGGAGTATCCGGGCATACCGTCCGAACTGCGTCGTGGACCCACTGCCCAGTTGGATGTTCTTAACCACAAGATGACAGCGCGGAGCTTTCATCGGCACCGGCCAAGAGGAGTGAAGGTCAAGCGATACAAAGTAGGGTCGTAGATGGGAGGTAGGGACAAGCTTCCGAGTATGGGAAAGAAAATCGAGCTTGAAGTTGTGGATTTAGCCTATCTGTGGCCGGAAGCCCGAGAATGAGAATGACGTCTTCGAGCCGAGACAAATCGTAGACTTGAAGGAAACTTGTGCCAATGGGTGCCCTATTCACTCTGCTCGCCGCAACCCGTCGCAGTAGGAGGTAGGGTATATGCGCCCAACGGGATAGTACTCAGGCTATCAGCCGTCACGAAACAAGGTGGACGGTCTAGTAGCGGGTTGTGTCCGACATGTTGAGACTGATTAGAGATGTCACGAGGGAGATGTATGCTGGCGAACGGATGGATCAGGAGTATTGGGAAATGGGCTGGGGCTTTATTTTGCTTGTCCTCCAGCCTTGACGTTGGACACCTACGTAAGTCCCTATGTCGCGCAAAGTGACTTCTGCAGGAGAGTAAGAATGCGACTCTTCCCGATGTAGAGTCAAATACGATAAAGCTGAGCTGTTACCTGCCTTGTATATGCTACTTAGCACCCCCTCAATGGTCACCACAGACAATGGCGGATACCACCACTCATATGATTGTAACAGGGCTGGAACTGGTCTCCTGTCACAATCATGTTCGGGACCGCAACTTCAGATAAGCGCAGTATAGAGCTCAGTAGCATCGGATGCTTACTCGATTGCTGAGATTAGGACAAATGACATGAGTTGTATGCATGACTACGCACCGGCATTTCATGCCTTGTCTTTTGGGATACCCAGCACCTTGAGGCGAGTGCCATTCGCGTGTAGTTTTTCCTTTCCTTTAAACGTCGCATGAAGTGGTTATATGCATGCTTCATGCCGTGTGGAACATGGCAAGAGTGCTGTATAGTAATGGAGAAGGGAGGTCCAGAAAGACTTGCGTGAAAGATGAGATTTGGGAGCAAGGCGCGCGCGTTCTGAAGCGCTCAAGCGTCTATGACAGGCATACTGCCGGCAAAAGCCGAAGGTGCCACGGTGGAATTGGAGGATACACGTCGCACTCGTTCCCTCGTCATCGTCCTCGCTACCCGGCCTGCACTGTCTTCTCCCACCAGCACCCTCTTTCGTTCTTGCTCATGAACTTGTTCAGGCTTGTCGGTATGTCCCCGCAGTCGCTCCTCGTCCCCACCGCCACTGAGCACGCGACCCGCATCTAGGGGACTTGTCCCATTTGGCGTCCATATTTATATTGCTGCAGAAGATTCAGTCGACCAGGTCATGTCGAGGTACGTCGTTCGTTAGCCTGTGTCTTTCACGGAGAGGTATTGGGGCTTCCGGCATTGGGTAGAGGGTATATGGGCGCGGGGGATGGGGGAGAAGGCTTGTTCGGCTGGGGTTGGACTGGCATCCTGCTCTCTCGGGCATCTTTTGCGACCAATGTCACTGACGATTCTGCAGGTCTCTCGTTCAAGACGCAGGCGCTGTACGCGACCGTGTTCATTACGCGCTACCTTGACCTCTTCTGGGACTGGGTGTCGCTCTACAACTTCGTCATGAAGGTTTTCTTCATCGCGAGCAGCTCCTACATCCTCTATCTCATGAAGGTCAAGTACCGGTGTGTCCATTCCTTATTCCTCGTTCTGCTCTTCTTCTCACATCACACCCGGTCTCTTCTCGTGTCTTCTCAACCCTCAACCCTCCACCCTCTCCTGTCAACATAATATATATCGTGACGCACAGTCCAACAAACGATCCGTCCATAGACACCTTCCGCGTGGAGTACATCGCCGGCCCGTGTGTCGTACTCGCCCTCCTCTTCCACTACAACTTCAGCGTCTCCGAACTCTTGTGGTCGTTTTCCATCTTCCTCGAGGCCGTCGCGATTCTTCCACAACTGTTCATGCTCCAGCGGATGGGCGAGGCGGAGACGATCACAACGCACTACCTTGCCGCCCTCGGCGCATACAGGGCGCTCTATATTCCTAATTGGATCTACAGGTGCGTCATGGCTTTTCCTTTCAGCGCGTTTGCACCAAGGTGTTTGTCCAATCCCGTCACTACCGGCGAGGTTGCCTTGCGACGAGGAAAATTTTGCGCTGCACCTTACCTCGCCTGGGACAGAGTTGCCCAACTGCTCTGTCCGGGCTCGGAGCTTGATGTCCGTTTTGCTGACCGTTGTTACCTACCCAGATACTTTACGGAGACCGAGCACAGGATCGACGTTATCGCAGTGACTGCTGGCCTCGTGCAGACGGCGCTGTACCTCGACTTCTTCTATGTCTACTTTACGAAGTGCGTGTTTTTCACTGCGTGCACGTATGTCTGCCGTCGTGCTAACAATGACGTTCGTGCCGTGTCTAGGGTGCTCCAAGGACAGAAGTTCGAGTTGCCTGCATGATTACCGCGTTCCGTCGTATCCGAAAATAATGTATTGCATGGTGTTTGCTGTCTCTCGGATTCTCGCTTTCTGCGGACAATAGGTGGCTCGGACCGCCAGTCCACGATGCGCGAGCATTCTCGACTCTGGAGGCGACGCGTGATTCCGCTTTTGAGTTGTCAGGAACAGTTAATCATGAAGCGTTACACAGTCTGGTCACAGCAACTGACTCCATTCGATCTTGTGCTAACAGCTTAATGCGTTATACTTCTACAGGCTCAGAGGGCAGGTCACATACTTCATTTCGTAACCTAGAAGAACATCCTCCGGGTTCACGCCAGTCTGAGTTTCGTTGACTTGTGCGATCGCAGTGCCCCAGATATGAGTTCGAGGTTGGGACTCGTAGACCTGCCATTGCTCCCACAAGATCGTGATGCAGGCTGGAGTTGAACACATACCTGATAAAGTAAACGCACATCAGAGATCAAGTGAATGATGGAGTGAGCTGGAGAACAGATTGAGACTGTTCGGTGAGTGGGACTGGAACCCCAGTCAGAACCCCTCCCATTCTCAACCATTTGGGGCCAATTCGAGCGAATGGGATCTTTTACCACTCATTTACGGTGTTCGATTGGCCTATTTTAGGATCGAAGCTATATACTTAGTGGTAGTTTGGATTACTTTATACAACAGCTTAGCTCACTGGCAATAGATAGAACTACTTTCGGTGCTTGACGCGCCATATGTCGAGAACTGTTAAGAGGTTCATAATGTCATGTTATACTTCCCTGAAGTTAGCATGTGCGTGATATCAATACCGCTGTGCTCATTTTCACCTTCCTCCCGATCCCGCCCCGACTCGCCGCCTATGACGCCATCGACATCCCCGACATATATAAGACGCGAAAACATTGCCCTCTGTCCTCTCACCTCTCTCTTTCTTTCCCCCACAATGCACTACGGTTCCTTCTCAGCGTACCCCACTCTTAGACTCTCCTACGAGGTGCGCTACTCCTTGATAATGCCCATGCCCGGAGTGATGCAGTAAGTACATGGCTATATGCCATCACCGCGTCAGAACAGGTGAGTGCGCGCGTATACTATACAGGTGCGCGATCCCTCGGTAATGATCGTTGTCCTAGAATTTGGTCGCGTGACAACAGGCGCGACGTGCGGACAGGTTTGTAAGGGATGCGCGCGTGTCAGGCGTACTAGTTAGGTGGCGGGCGCGAGCGCGAGCGGTGACGAGGGCGAGGCGCGAGGGCGCCGCGCGGGGGAGGCGCAGGGGCGGGGGCGGGAGTGGGGGCGGGAGCGTGCTTACCGGCCTTGTACATATCTATTTTTGTCCGTCCGAATGGAAGCCCTAGAACGGACCGAATAACACCCCAGGTGGTCACGATGATGGCAGCGTCCCAGGCTTCTTTTCTCGAGATCGAAACTTTTCTGTCTTTTTGAGGCGAGGAGGCAGCGGAATGTTGAGCAGTATCGAGCGAAAAAGATTCTATTATCTCTCAAAATGCGAAGTCCCCCATCTCGCTTTTTGTTTCTATAGCTAACCATTCCCGTCGATTGCTACTCATGACAGTCGAATTTGGCAAGTATATTGGACAGAAAAAGACCAGAACCGTCCGAAATGGACGGGGTTTTGACTGGGCTGGAACGCCGGTTGAATGCGACTTCGGCCAGTTCCGGACGGCCGTGGCTAGAAGGTTTGCCCACTCGCTGAACATCCCAATCGCTGGTGACCACCTTGTCTGCCTTTGCCGAGTTATCTGCAGTGGCGATTGATTTTCATTTTCCCACGCAAATGGAAGAACTGGCTCTATTGCGCATTGCTGTACACGTACGTATCCTCTGCGGTCCATGAACTTGGCAGAACGGCAGCTGCTGGGGCGTGTTTCTCGTGGTCGACATGGCCCATACTGTATGCATGGACTGCTATTGCACCTCCACGTCATTGGCATTGGGTGTGCGCCAGCAGTCGGCGCAACGTTCATGCTCATCACCGTCCCACGTCAGCCTTGGATGGACAGAGGAAGCCGGGGTACCACATCAGGTGGGCGATTCCGCGTAGGTATGCTCCCGGCGTTGGCATCCCAGACCCCAAGCGGCCATCCGTTTTACCTTAGACCCAGACAGCCGCATTCGCCACGGTTACGTGTACAAGAGACGCAGCATCTTCCACCGCCCAAGACACAGTACGATGGAGAGGACTTTCAAAGTCGTCACCGCGTCCAGATCACTTGAGGGCCGCCCATCCCCTTCTCTTGATACGACCGAAGAGATTGGACCTTTATTCCATCTACGAGATCAATACACCGTACCTGGCTTCTGATATCAGCAAACACTAACTCTGACAAAACTAAGTTTTCCTTCTCGGGAGCTCCGGGTCGCACCCTCGGGCGCATATACCAACCCAGCCAAGCGCCACAATGCACGCCCATCTCGGGAACATCATCGGCGACTCTTTGCGACAACCACTTGCTTCCACCCAAACTTGCCTCCCTCCGAATTGCTCCTCCGAGGAGCAGCATCCTATAGCCACCAGCCCTATAGGCTATGGCAAGTCCCGTCCCCGACAACGTGACCGAGGCCTGGCTCCCCGGGCCCAATGGCAGCGAGTTCTACACCAGGATATACGCCGCGGCGGACCCCCGCGCCGTCGTCCTGTTCGTGCACGGCTTCCCCGGCCACTGCGTGCGCTACGAGTGGATGCACGGGGTGTACGCCGCGAGAGGCATAACTGTGTTTGCATATGACCAGCGGGGTTTCGGACGGACCGCGCTGGATGCGGAGGCGAAGACTGGCCGGAAGCTCTATGGGAAGACCAGTTGGCGTCAACAGCTGGCGGACATCGAATGGTGGATCAAGCACGTCCAGGAGCGCTATCCTGCGCTTCCTGTGTTTCTTATGGGACACTCGACGGTACGTGAGCCGCCCGTGTGCACGAAGTGCTGACACAAGTTGGAGTTATGGATTGTTAGGGCGGCGCACTAGCGCTGACATTTGCGACTCGCGGGTCTGCCCCGCCTGCAAAGGGGACCGTAGGCGTAGCGTCGCTCGCCGGGGTTGTCGCGTCGAGCCCGTTTATTCTGCGCGCGACGCCGACCGCCCGACATGTGCGCTTCTTCGGCTGGTTGTCGAGCCTCGTCTTGCCCAACCACGTCGTCCACACACCGATCAATCCCAGCGTGAGTTTCCCGAGTCCCGACTGGTGGGATGGCCAGTCACGGATGCAGGTGCAGGGATGCTGATGCACTGCAGAATTTGTCGCATGACTCTGCGAAGAACGAGACCAGCGCGAGAGACCCCCGGATCATTCACAAGGGCTCGCTGCGGTGTCTGAACGATATGCTCAGCGGGGTGAGTCAGCCTTTGACGCTTCAGAAGTAAGTACCCGAGGGAAACTCTCGCACTGATCCCCGCATTCATGTGCCAGGGCGAACACTTGTTATGGAAGGACTACAAACATTGGCCACAGAAGCTGCCGGTAAGTGACGGCATACATTTGAGCAGGGCAGGTCTCACAATGCTTCCAGCTGATCATCGTGCACGGAACGGCAGATAAGGTAAGTCGGTATCTTTTCTCCTCAAGTGTTCTGGTGTGGTTTTCATCCGAACACTTGATCCCACGGGGATAACGTCGTCCAATGTGTCTTTTACTGCTGAGCATACCACGAACTGCCCATGGTGGTCCCTTCCACAGATTACTTCGTTCAAGGGCTCCGAAGAGCTCTTCTACAGGATCAAGGCCGAAGACAAGGTGTTCAAACCATTCCAGGTACGACAACTTGGGTCTTGTGAACACGACTGTTGAGCCTGACCTGCATAATGGCAGGATGGCTTCCATGAGCTGGCGTACGAGCCGGATGGCGTGAAGGAAAAGTTCATGGACGAGTGTATATCTTGGATACTCAGACATACCTGAGCGATTCCTGAGGACAGCCAGCATCCGAGTCGTCGGGACTCGGGATGAAATGGGTGCATGTGTTTGTTTCCGATCGTTCACGCGCTGAGTCGTTGAAAAGTCGCTGCCTCAAAACGGACGTGTAAGTCTCTCCTTGGTTCGCTTCCTGGCAGCTTCAGAATCGGTGCGACTGTCCCTCGCACTCTTTCCGTCGCGCACAGTCTACGTTGAAGGCATCCTCCGCTTGTTGGGTCACAAGAACTTGGACACGTTAAAGTCGCGTGTTGAAATCGAGATTGACCAGCATTTATCAAGCTCATTCATTTGTCAGCCCTCTTTGAAGGGACTGAATAACGCCAGCTGACATGGACCTTAATGCATCATAAACGCTTTCTACGCTATTCAATGTCGCATCGTCCCACACGAGGCCGCAGCCGTCCTCCACATCCCCCGAACTGAGCATTTCCCGACGTCCGTGACCGCATGTCATCCGGACCTGTGCCGGACACTTAACAGGGACACCCCCTTTCACCCCGCCTCCATTCTCGCCTTCATCCCTTCCTCCTCGCACAAAGCAGCACCTCGTCTTCCCCCACGACCAACTTGAACTGACGACGACCACAGCGACACCATGACCACCCCGAATCCACCGCAGCGGCAAACGACGCCCCCGCCGCGCCAGCGCCAACCCCACCCGCCTCCACGTGTACCGAGGCGTGGCTCCGGGGCCCGACGGCACGCAGTTCTACACCCGGACGTACCACGCCGCCAGCGCGCCGCGCGCGGTGCTGGTGTTCGTGCACGGCTTCGCGGAGCACGCCGCGCGGTACGCCTGGGCGCACGGCGTGTACGCCTCGCGCGGGGTCGCGGTCTTCGCGTACGACCAGCGCGGGTTCGGGCGCACGGCCCTCGACAAGGCGCACCGGAGCGCGGGGGCGGGTGGGGGCGGGTACGGGCGGACGTCGTGGCGCGCGCAGCTGGGCGACATCGAGTGGTGGGTGCGCCATGCGAAGGCGGAGTTCCCTGGGGTGCCGGTGTTCTTGATGGGGCATTCGATGGTGCGTGTCTCCTTTTTCTCCCGGGAAGGGGGGGGGTAGGGAGGACGAAGGTCACGCAAGGGATGCTGACGCGCGGGGGCAGGGCGGGGGGCTGGTGCTGGCGTTCGGGACGCGGGGGGCGCAGGCCCCCCCGGCGAGGGAGACGGTGTGTCGATGCTGGCAGGGGTCATCGCGTCGAGCCCGCTCGTGCTGCAGACGTTCCCGGCGTCGAAGGTGCTGCGGTTCCTCGGGGGCAAGGCGAGCGCGGTGTTGCCCAACATGCTCATCGACGCTCCTATTGCTGTTGAGGTGAGTGCTCGTGCGTTCATATCTGTGTCTGTGTCCATCTGTTTCACGTCGTGTATGCGGTCATTTCCGACGCATATAGTCTGCTTTCTTTCCCTTCTCGCGCTTTCGCTCAATTCGTTCCCCATTTCTGTGTGTTCGTCTATCACCTGCTCCCTGTCGTGGTCCATCTTCCTGACACATAGCCACTGCGCTCCCCGCTCGAAGCCATCATCCGCTCTCCATTTTGACGGCATATGGCTATTCGTGTTGATTTACTTTTCATGGCCGCTCCCCGTCCATCATGTTCCTTTTGCATCCGTCGCATTGACTACGCGCTCCTCGAATGGCCGCTAATCCTCCCAACATAGGACCTGTCGCACGACCCGGTCGCGAACGAGGCGAACGCCAACGACGAATTGTGCATCCAGAAGGGTTCTCTGAAGGGCATCCACGACATGCTTACCGGGGTACGTCCTCCGCGTTCATCTCCGTGTTTCCTTCTCCGATCCACCTGTGCTCACACAGGGCGAGCATCTCCTCGCGAACGATTACAAGCACTGGCCACAAAACCTCCCGGTACGTTGTTTCACTAAATCCTCTCCGCCATGCCTGCGATCGCTGACTGTGAGATCGCAGCTGCTCGTGGTGCACGGTGATGCGGACAAGGTGAGTGCCTGCTATGTCGTACTTGATTCCGTGTTTGTCTGGGCGCCGCAGCCCTGTTCTGTGTTCGGTTTCGCGGACACGTTACGGCCGCATATGGAACTTCCAGCACGCTACGGGAGGCGTTACGGTTCATGTTCGTGCCTGATTTGTTGCAGTCCGCGCTACTGCACGGAACACTTCGGCTTGCAGCAATGTTGTTGCTGCCGGCTTCGTAGACTAGAATCCACACGCATCTATTACCGTAGCTTCGTGCAGGCATCCGCACTATGTGATTCGTTTCGAAACTGCAGAACTCTTCATTTTGCACTACGCGCATATGTCTACATGGGACTTGGCGGGCGGAGTGGAGTGCTAACGGGATGGGGTGCGGCAGATCACGTCGTTCACGGCCGCAAAGGAACTGTTTGATAAGGTGGAGGCGGCGGATAAGACGTTCATGCCATTCGAGGTCAGTGCCGGGCCGCAGCTGCTTTGGGCGAGGGGAGTCTGACTGGAGTCTGACAGGGCGGGTTCCACGAGCTGGTGCACGAGCCAGAGGGGGTGAAGGAGCGGTTTGTGGACGAGTGCGTGTCGTGGGTGCTGAGGCGGGTGGAGGGCGGGTCGCGGTCGAAGCTGTGATGGACGAGAGAGGGCTATGCCTATGTCGGAAGTGGTCCGTGCGGTCGCGTGGGACGGTGATGGGCGGGGCGATCAGGAGGATTGGATGGAGCCGTGGGCTTAGTCTTAGTCTGCGCCTGTTCTCAGTCTGTCACCCGTTTCGCTGTCTCTTCCTTGAATTCTTGTGCGGGGTGGGCAGCCCAGTCGTCCTACTAGTTCGATTCCTTCGCAAGAGCCTTTTAAATATCCTCATCACACACCGCTCGCACTCGCTCCCTTTTTGTGCGTGTCTTTTTCTGCCACACTCCTTTGCCCGACGTTGCCCCCGTTGTCGAGCCACCTCTGCCTTCGCGCCCCACGCTCTCTGACACCCATTCTCTCCTTCTCCCCCTCTGCCCCTCTCCCCATCCCCTCCTTTGCCATGGAAGACTCCCAGACCGCCTTTGCCTCCCAGTACCAGCCCTACTCTGCCTTCGACATCGATATGATGAAGGTCAGCACCCTCTTCTCCCCATATCTCTCTCATCCCCCACAGCCAGCTCATCGGCCCTGCCCCACCCCGCCAGCAGAGGTCCATGGACACAGTCGGCGGCCCCGACGCTAAAAAGGCGCGCTGGTCTCCCACCTCCTTCAACGGCGCGAACGGTCTCGCCGCCAACGCCAGCGCATCCGCCGGCCCCACCCGCGACGCCTTCGCCAACTACGGCTACGGCCCCCAGGCAGCAGCCGCCGTCCAGAACGGCTTCAACGGCTCCCCGCCTGCGTCCAACTTCGCCGCCGCAAACGCCGCGCTCTACTCGACGCCCGCACTCAGCGTGAACACCGCCGTCGCAGGCGGGGGCATGGGCCAGCAGATGAGTCCCAACACCGCGGGCCCGTACACGCCGCAGAACCAGCAGCCGCCGTCCGCGAACCTGAACAGCGCGAACCCGTACGGCGGCTTCGGCGGGTACAACGTCCTCGGTATGGGCCTCCCCGCGATGGGCGTCCTCGGAGGGTTCCCGTACAACGGGCAGATGGCTGCGACCTTCGCCACGGTGAGTCTGTCGGATATCTCTTGGCGTTGTTATTGGTTGCGTTGTGGATTGCGGGTCCCGGTCGCGGATGCTCCCATTTTCCTCCTCGCTCGACCCGCTCCCATCGGGCGGCTGTTGCGGCGGGATCTTTTTCGGGCGCCGTGGGTTTCCTTCCCTGCCCGGCGCTCGCCAACGGTTCAGACGACCATTTCGCCCCGCTGGCCCCTTGTTCCAGTTCTGTCTGGCCGCGGGGGGTCTCCCAAACAGGGGCTGTTGCACTGGAGACGCATTACGTAAACCGCAATTTCCAGATGTTGGTCGAGAGGACAGACACTCGCGTCGGAAAGCGGTCTCTCTGATCCACGTTCTGGCGGATTGCCGGCGTCGCGATGCCTGGCCTTGCGGTTGCGTTTTCCGGTTGTCGGTCGTGGCGAGAGGTACAAACGGCGATGGATGAGGGCGGCTGCGACGGGGGGTAACAAGTGCGTGCGTTTGCTTCCTCGCCATTGCCGTTGTACGCTGGACGGTCACTTGCACGGTCCCACACGCTCTACTCTTCCTCTGAGCAGCGATTGCTGCGTTTCTCCGCTCTTCGTGTCTGCGTCTACTCGTTCTCGCACGTTATGATGATGCTGACCACAGTGCGCCTGCAGCAAACCCTCAACCAGCAGCGTCTGCCTTCACTCACGATTCCTCCTCCTTCCGCTGGCCCCTACTCCCCTGCTGCCCTTACCGCCGCGCTCTCTGCGCAGACCAACACCACCGCACGCACCGTTTACGTCGGTAACCTCCCTGCGACGGCGTCCGTCGATGAGCTCCTCAATCTTGTCCATTTCGGCCCGCTCGAGTCGATCCGCGTCCTTCCCGAGAAGTCGTGCGTATTCCTCTCGTTCCTCGACGGTGCGACCGCAGCGGCATTCCACGCGGATGCACTCATCAAGAAGCTCTCCCTGCACGGGCAGGAGCTCAAGATCGGCTGGGGCAAGCCGTCGCCCGTCCCCTCGCAGGTCGCGCTTGCCATTCAGCAGAGCAACGCGAGCCGCAACGTGTACCTCGGCGGGCTCGAAGAGACGATGACGGAGGAGCAGCTGCGCGACGACCTCTCGCGCTTCGGGCTCATCGACCAGGTGAAGATCGTGCGCGACAAGAACATCGGCTTCGTGCACTTCCTCTCGATCTCGACCGCGACCAAGGTCGTGAACACGCTTCCCACCGAGCCCGCGTGGGCAGGCAAGCGCGTCAACTACGGCAAGGACCGCTGCGCGTACATCCCCAAGAGCCAGCAGGCGGCGGCCCAGGCCGCACAGGCTGCCGCGGCGCAGAGCCTCGTCGCGCAGAGCGCGGCGGCGCTCTCGCCCCTCACCGCGGGGGTGGGGGGCAACCCGTTCGCGTCGCCGCTCACGCCGTACATGCCGTTCTCGCCCGACGCGCTGTCGAGCCTCGCGGGCGGACAGGGCCTCAACAGGACCGTGTACCTCGGCAACATCCACCCCGAGACGACGACGGAGGACCTGTGCAACGCGATCCGCGGCGGCGTCCTCCAGAGCTTGCGCTACATGCAGGACAAGCACATCGCCGTACGTGCCCGCATATATACGGTTTTTTTCTGCGTGTGCTGAATAAAGTGCTTGGGCAGTTCGTGACGTTCGTGGACCCGGCGGCGGCGCTGACGTTCTTCCAGGTGGCGTCGTACCAGGGCCTGACGCTGAACAACCGGAGGCTGAAGATCGGGTGGGGCAAGAACGCGGGGCCACTGCCGCCCGCACTTGCGCTCGCGGTGCACTCGGGCGCGACGCGGAACGTGTATGTGGGCAACATCGAGGACTTCGACACGTTCACGGAGGAGAAGCTCAAGCGCGACTTTGGCGAGTACGGCGAGATCGAGCTCGTTAACTTTTTGAAGGAGAAGTGCGTGTCTTCCTTCTCTCTTTTGGATGCTTTTCTTCGTCTTCTACGTCGATCCTCCGATGATTCGCTTCGCTACGCCTCGTTGTTTCGCTTGTGCAGAAGATCGCTTGCTGATTGTGATGTGCATCCAGGAACTGCGCATTCGTGAACTTCACGAACATCGCGAATGCGATCAAGGCGATCGATGGCGTGAAGAACAAGGCTGACTACGCGAACCTCCGCATCGCGCACGGCAAGGACAGGTGCGCGAACCCGCCACGTTCGGGCCCGCAGGGCGGCTCGAGCGGCCGCAGGGGCGGTGGAAGCAACTCGCAGCCGCCGAGCGCGATCGAGCCTCCCGAGGATGTCGCCAACGTGCTCATGGAGAGCACGACGCCGACGATCAAGGAGGAGGGTGCCGAGCTCAGCGCAGACATTCCGTCCGGCGAGGTCGAGGCGTCGGCGTGAGCACGCGGCGCGCGACAAGAGAAAATGCACATATGATCCCGACGTACACATACGCGTACACGACAAGACAACACCCCCATACCCCCCCTGCGATGCCACCCAACGTTGTATGATCCGGTGGCTGCTTGGATACCCTACCCCCATCCGTCCGTCCGTCCCGTCTCCGTCTCCGTCTGTATATCGTGCTCGCTCTCGTCTCTCGCTCGCTCCCGCTCCCGCTCCCGGACGCGTCTCACAATGCTCTGCCTCTGTACTACCTCGACCCCCGCCTTCGCTCCTTCCTCGTGGGCGTGGACGTGGACGTAGACCTCATCGGCCACGCTCCCGCTATTCCCCGCCGACCCCCCTCACTTCCTCCCTCCGCAAACTCGACACGGGTGTGCTTTCGTCCGGCGTCCGGGCTCGCGCGCGGACCTTGGGCTATTGGTTGCTCGTTGTTTATCAACTTGGCTTTTTCGTCTTCGCTCTTGCGTCTCGTAAACAAACTGTCGCTACACTGCCCTGTCCCACCCCAAACCTTTTCTTTCGTTTTTCTTTTCTTTCGTTCCCCTTCTATGCTCACCCTTCTCTTTCTATTTCTTCTTTCTTTCCTTTTCTATTTCGCGTGTCGCTCGCGTGTCCGTGCCCGTCGTCAACGTTGTGTGGGCTAGAGGCCGCCCCCCCTACCACCCGTCGGGGCATGCCTGCCCCCTTCGCTCCTTGCTTCGGCACGCACCACTGTGTACGCACGTCGTCCCCTCCCGCTCCCCCCCCCCCGCCTTGTGTCTCCTCTCTCTATCTCTATCTCTCTCAATATCCCCAATGTGCAACTCCTCTGATATCGGCTCTCCGAACCCCTACTACCCTCTGATACCGGTACCATAATCATTCCCCGCCGCCGCTGCCGCCGCCGAATTCCTCGGCCGTACATACGTATACGTACATACATACCTTGGTACTTGGTGCGATCGACGCGGGTGCTATAGCGATGCAGTAATCTTGCGTGTATCTCATGAGCCACACATTAGTCTCTACGTCGAAGTAGCAATGGAGTCTCCTTTTCCTCTCTCTCTCTCTCTTGCTCTTGGTGGATTCCCCCATCCCCTGCCCCCCATTGTGTGATGATGTGCGGAGGATTCGAGGCAGTCGAGCTCGACTTTACGTCGTCTCCAGTTGCAAACGAGGCCTGTACCGTCTAGATCTGTTGGTCGGCGGCGGAGCGGGAGACCAAACTGGTGGCAGTGGTAAGTATTTGAGGACACGCCTGTACTTACCGGGGACAATTCGCGGCCCTATCCAGCTGTTTCAACAAATTTTCGGTATCACGGGGTCGGTTGTTGGGAATGTCTAGCAGCTGGATGGCCATGACTACTTGTGGTGTATGTACATAGTACGCCGTGGTTAGTTCGTCGCGAGCCGTTTTCAATCAAGTAAACAGACTCGCATTGGTATCTTCGCTGGTATGTACTGCACAACCCTGCTGTGAAGAAGCACAGGCGAAAAAACATCGGGCATTTGGCACAGTGGTAGCGCGCACGCTTCGCATGCGTGAGGTCCAGGGTTCAATCCCCTGAATGTCCATCCGCGTATTTCTTTTTATTGCATGGTGCGTACACATTTCGTAACACTTTCGTGCGCGAGTACTACTCCAAGCTGACACCTACATTTGCATTTGGCTCGAAGCCGAAGCACGGGAGGAGGCCAGCGACTACCACCACCCGACACTCGCGCACATAAGTACTGGATGAACCCTGGGGTTTTGCGTTCCGATCCGCGCATACCAATAATTAATTAACCAACGGCCAAATCGCGTATGCACGTAAGGACAAGGATGCCGTGCAACCGTACTACAGCGTCAGGACAACGATAATACCCCCCAGCTCGGAGACAGCAACTCTGACGCCCGACGTCCACCTTACCACAGGGGGCCTAGAACCGCTTGCTGTCGTACCCGAAGCCCTGCATGGTGCGCCCGATGCCGCCGCCGACGCCGACGCCGCCCTGGCGCAGCGCGTACGTGCGGTAGCCGTAGAAGGCGCCGGCGAGGACGCCGGCGAGCGCGAAGAGCTTGATGAGCGTCCACGACCACGAGGAGGACTGCGTGAGGTGGTGCAGGCCGAGCTTCTTCGTGCCCGTCAGCTTGTCGCGCTGCGCGTCGGGGCTCGAGAGGATCGCCGAGTACGTCGTCACGCCGATGACGCTGTCAGACGGGGTGGGGTGGTCAGTGGTCAGCAGTCGGTGCAGAAAGGCGAGGAGAGGGAGACAGGGACGCACTCGTGGTTGTCCGCGACGTCGCCGGTGAGGGCGGTGAAGCCGACGTACGGCGCGAGCGGGAGCACGGCGCCGTACGCGGTGAAGCAGTCGGTCCAGTCGTCCCCTGCGTAGCGACACGATCGAAGTCAGCACCCGGGCGTGCATGTACGAGCACGGCGACTCGGAGAAGGAGGGGGGAGGGAAGAGAGCGACGCACAGGCCTTGTACTGGATCTTGACATTGAGGTACTGCTCGCGGATGTATGTGATCTTGAGCTTGGTGGCGACGTTCGTCCTGCGGAAGTTCGCCTGTGTGGGGGCGGGATCAATGGGAGGTGGTCAGTTATAGCCTGCCCCCTTCGTTGCACCGCAGGATGTACATTGGGGAGAAGAAACGTACCGAGCACGCGCCGAGGCTGTGCTTCTCGCCGTCGTTGTCGTTGTCGTAGGCCGTCTTGCCATCGCCGAGCATCGCGGTGATGCGGGGGAACGAGTATGGGTGCCGTGCGTTGGCGTACCTACGCGCCATGCCATTAGCTCCCCCTTCCATGTGCATATACCCACACCCTGTGCAGAACGTACGTGTCGAGGAACAGGCCGAGGCCTTCGAAGTTGTCTATGGCGCATTGACTAGGTGAGCGAATGGAAGACTGGATGTTGGAAGGCCGGGCTCACCCTTGCTGCCGAACACAGGCCCTGGTTCCGCACGATCTTTGGTTATCCAGATGGCCATGCCATCACCGAAGAGGTGGTTGTTTTCTCCTGAGACCTACTCGACGATGTAGGTTAAGCGCACACGACAGGGAGGTGCTCGTTGCGCACCTTGAATTCGAGCTCCAGGACGAAGTTTGATGCTGTGAGGGGAACGCGCGACCATAGCCAGCCCTGCGTGTTATGTGAGCTTCATGAGGACACGCGCGGGTGGCCGGAAGTCGTGCAACAGACCATTTGGGAGGGTTTATCACGGGTGAGGCGGATGTGCTTGTTCGTGTTCTACGCGGGTGGGCATACACTGAGTGCGTGAACGTTTATTGTGAAGGTAGGAACGTACCACGTATGCATCTGCGCCGAAGTCCCACCATCTGCAGCGCAAAGAATGATCAAGACCAAGCGCGCGTAGGTTCAGGATATAGGCAGACGTACCGATTTTGGAGGTCTTGGTCGATGTAAGGCGGGTGTATTGAGTGAGTCCGGAGGGAGACGGTCTAGAGAGGTATGTGAATGAGAAATTGGGACAACTGGAATGGGGACAATTGGAATGCGCGGCAAGGCGGCTTCCGCCAAAGATTGTCTAGATCTCCGCTGCAGAGGGGGAGCTGAAATATCAATGCCACGGAGCTCCTTGTTCTTTACAAGAAGGGGAAGCCTCGGAGGGACGTCATGTCTGCGAGAGTAGCCACCAGCACTCTTTCCCCATCCACTCGATGCAATGGAGGCGGCAGTCATACGACTGCTTCACGCATGTACTCTGCAGCTTTGCAATCGCTAGCGAGCTTGAAAAAAGGTGCGCTGGACAGCGCATACATTCCATTACACGGACAGATGTTGCGTCCGCGCGGCTCCCGGCTCCGCAAACCCGCATGCAGCTGGAAACAGGACGGAGACTCACCCTATCGATTGTCCTGTTCGCGAGCTTGGCCTTGTTATCCAGTGCGGCGAAGATTCCCAGGGGGAGGAGGGTAAGACAGCAGAGAAGAGCCTTGGAGAACATTGCGTGTATTAGACCGAGCGTGGAGACGTGTCGTAGCGCTTAGAGCGAGTCCACCCAGAGACGAGGAAAGAGCGAGGGAAGTCGAGCAATAGGTTAGTTAGAAATACACGCCAGGACCAGATGCGACAAGCTGGGCGGGGGCGAGGGCGTCGTACGACGAGTCGGAGGAGAGGTGTGAACGTCACCAGACGGCGTTGCAGCGTTGGCAGCCCGAGCAAGACAAATCTCAGATCTCCGGCCACTGCCCTGGTGTTCGGGGTCTCGATCTCCCTTCGACCTTGTCCCCGGGTCCCGCCCCGAGCAGTCGCCACTGGCCACATTCATTCTTGGCTGGTATCTCGGATAACCTCCCTTTCCCCATGACTCTTGCACCTCCGCGTCGACCCACATTCAGGCAATGGGAAGCGTTCCTCAAGTACTTCCACTATCAGAATCATCTGTTGTGGAAACCTCCCCCGACTGTGCATCCGCTGGTGCACTTATATCAAGGCATAGTGTGTACATGTGGCCCGGATACGAAGACAGGTCAGCGTATGCTCACAGAGGTCAGTGGAACCAGGAGGCATATTATCCCTCCAAGCTACCAGCGTGACTCCCCGGTTGACGTCCAGGGCTTGAGTGGAATTCGAAGTGGCATGCGCGCATATGCATATGCTCGCGTTAGAAATGCGTCTGCGAGACAAACCTAGAACTGCCTCCGCCTTCTTTTGTCGCCGCATTCCAAGCTGCCTCGCCTTGCTATTCGGTCCTCTGATAAGGTGTGTACCCCAGTTCTTCCAATGGCGTGCACTGTAACAAAGTTGACCACATCTCTGTCAGGCCTACGCCTACCACTAACTCTATCAGTCCAGCTCCTGTCGATGCGTGGCCTCCTCTCCCGCCACAACCTTTGATGATCTTTGTTGGTGCTTGCATGCCGAAGGTCAGAGTTCCTAGAAATGAAATCTTGCATGGCTGTGTACCACACACGAACCTTGTCAACGCATGCGGCACACCAGTCCCACTTACCCCCGCTTTAAAGTAGACAGAGAACTTCACTCCTCGGCCAGCTTACGGACACCCCACTGGCGTTCCCCCAGTCGCGCCATGATCGACTTCATCACCGCGAACCTCGTCTCCGGCTTTGTCGAGTTCACTCTCTTCGGCATCTTCATGCTCTTGTCTTCAGCATCGCTCGTGCTGCTGCTTCGCCGGCATCGCATAGTATACGGCGCGTCTCACGACTCGAAAGAACGCACCGCTCCTTGGCGCAAACTGGCCCTGACAATATGGGGCCTCAGGAGATCTCCGCTCATACTTGCCAACGTCTTGCTCATACTGACGGTCACAGTGGTGCGTCTCCGAGCCGACGATCTGGCTTTCGTCTCCCAAGAGTACTGATACTGATACTGACATGTGTGATGCTAGCACTTCGGTTTCTCGGCGGAGAGGCTTGTCCGGGCGATGGTCAATCAAGGCGGGGCCGACCAGTCTGTCGCCTTCCTCATCGATCTCAGGGAGAGAACTCAAGTCGCACGGCTCATTCTCCTTGTGATATCCATGTTCCTCGGCGATGTTGTCATCGTGCGTGTCTCTGGACTATGTCGAACCCACCTCCCAGCCTGACCCTGCAGACAGACCTACCGCGTGTGGCTGGTCTGGAGCACAACCATTGGATCACTCTGTTTCCAATGCTCACTGTAGCTGGGGTCATTGGTATGGATCACAACCCGGACTCAGTGCGACAACCCCGATCTGACTGAGTGTATGCGTTGATTTAGTGGCAGGGAGCGGCATGATACGCCAATTCACCGTCTCCCACTCGGATACAGGCGTGTTTACTGCCGCAGTGGGCCCTTGGATCACCGCAACCTGCGTCACGACAGTTTGGTACGTCTGTTGTGGTTCTGTAGCCTAAATCGATTGGCTTATGCATGCCTCTAGCACAAATTTCTACGGAACGGGTACGTAGCGTCATGTCATCTCCTAGCCTGAGCATTCCATCTCAGGGCATCACGAACATGCAGTGGTCATCGCCTATCGTGTATGGTCGTCGAACCGCCTCCTGAGAAGCACCGGAGTGTTGGAGGGCGGACGCAATCTCCTCGTGCGTACCTCTCGCTCCTCCCCACTTTAGCTTTGCCTGAGAAACGTCTGAATCCCAGGACAGCATAGCCATCTTCGTGGAGAGTGCCGCTCTGTGGACGTGCGTCCAATCCATTCTGCCTGCCGCATCCCCCTTATTTCTCATGGTTCTCATGGCGGGTCGTGCACGTCCAGCTTCTGGGTCATCCTCTATCTCATCTGGTACCTCACCGGTTCCAGACTGGAGACGATCGGGTCGGGCACCGGCCCAGTGGTCATCGGGATCACGTTCACGCTCATCACGGTGCGCGTCGGCCTCGGCTGGGGCCAGGAGACCAGAACGGCGACCGCCAGTCTGCGCTGGGCGGGCAACAACGCAACCTCAGCTACTGGCCTCAGCCACGACCCACAGCAGGGTCGGCGCAGGGCCGACCTTGCACGCCCGCAGGCGATATCGCTCACTGTGACACGGGGAAACATCGGAAGGCCTGGACAACGGCATCGAAGGCGAGCTGGGTTCGGTCGCAGACATAGAGATGTAGGGAAGGCGAAGCTCGATGGCGCGCCGCAGCGCTCCGGGGACACGTTCGGGGGGAGTGTCTAGTGGCGCACTTCAGGAAGTGTGCGGTTGTGATGAACCTTCTCCATCTGAATTTGGCGTCCGAGTCTGCGGTCTGAACGCTGCGAACGGATGTCCTTGTCCTTGTCCTTGTCCTTGTCCTGTCGTGACGCATGCTACGGTCCTGTCTTGGATGCCGGTTTCTCGTTCCTCTTGGCATTAGGCAGATGCATCATACCGTCTCCTTCTCTCGCCACTGATTCTTCCGGGCTCGGGTTCAAAATGGTTTTTCCTGAACAAACCATCTCCGCGTGCGACTCGAAGTCGTCAGAGAAGCTCGGTGACTGCCGTACTTCTCGTCGCCGGCACCCTTGAACTTAGAAGCATGTCTATGACCGTTTCTGTCTCCGTCCCTCCCCTGACGCTCCGCCTTGCATTGCATCTACACACAGCGATATCCCCCGACTCTGGTACTCTGATACGAACGCATCCTCTCCCCCGAAATAAAACAGCAAACAGCCACAGCGACGCAACCGCCCTCCCCCCGCTTGGACCGCCGCTCCCTTTATCCAAGTCTTGCCCCAAGCCGTCCTGACCCATCCAACGATGACGAGCCCCGAGGAGTCATCCCAAGCATCCTCCCCCCAAGCACCATCCACATTCACAGAGGAATGGCTCCCAGGCCCCGCCAGCACGCAGTTCTACACGCGCACATACGCCCCCGCCCCTGCCGCCTCCCCAGCGCGCGCCGTCGTGCTCTTCGTGCACGGCTTCGCCGAGTACGTCGGGCGGTACGCGTGGGCGCACGGCGTGTACGCCGCGCGGGGGATCGCCGTCGTCGCGTTCGACCAGCGCGGGTTCGGGCGCACGGGCATGGACGCGGCGCGCCGGAGCGCGGGGAGCGCGTACTGCAGGACGTCGTTTGCCGAGCAGCTCGCGGACATCGAGTGGGCGGTGCGGCTGGTGCAAGCGCGCATGCCCGGGCTGCCGCTGTTCCTCATGGGGCACTCCATGGTGCGTGCTGCGCCGATGTGGTTTTTATGTTTATCTCGGGGGATTTCCTCAGGCGTTAGTACAGTAGCGCGCTGCTGACATGAGCTGCAGGGCGGCGGTCTGGCGCTGGCGTTCGCTGCGCGGGCGGCCGCGCCGTCGACGTCGACGCGGGAGAGCATCGCGCTCCTGTCCTGGTGTCGTGGCGACGAGTCCGCTGCTCGTGCAGACGGCTCCGGTCCCGCGCCCGGTGCAGTTCGTTGCAGAGGATGGTAGCGAAGGTGTTTCCGATGCTGCTCGTCCCCGCGCCCGTCGACTCGAATGTGGGTTCTCGCAGACATTTTGCATTTGCCAGTGCATAGTTCGTGTGCTGACGAACCAAGCGACCAGACCCTGACTCATGATACGGCGGTGAATGAGGCGGCTGGAAAGGATCCGCTGTGTCCGCAGACGGTCTCGCTGGTCGCTCTCGGAAGCGTCCTTGGCGGTGTATGTACTCCTTCCGCTTCTGACGCGTCCGAGTCGGAGAAAGAGTAACTAAGGAGGGGTGTCCTCGGATAGTGCGAACAGGTGCTCCGGCAAGGCTACAAGCACTGGCCACAAAATCTTCCCGTCGTGCTACTTGCTTACTTCGCAGATAAATGCTGAATATAGTGCTCTCAGCTGCTCGTCGTCCATGGCACGGCCGACAAGGTGCGCGTACGCACATAACCTGAGTCACTTCTTCAGCCTAACGTCAGCATGTATAGGTGACTTCGTATGCCGCGTCGCAGGAGTTTTTCTCCAAGGTCGAAGTTCAAGACAAGGAGTTCAAGTCGTTCGAGGTAGCGTCCGTCCCCTCTGCCATCTAAGGAACATCGAAATCTCACGTTTGTGCAGGACGGATATCATGAGCTCGTACACGAGCCGAGTGGAGTGAAGGAGAAGTTCGTGGACGAGTGTATTGCGTGGATTCTCGCTCGCACGAGCTCAGTGATTCCTGAAAATATCTAGAACTTCTGCGGCTGCACAGAAAACTCATATCCACACGACACCTGCCCTACGTCTGAGCGAATGCAACGATGAGCTAACGACATAATAACAAAGAGAGTGCACTTGCAGTCGCCTAGATCCAACACAGAGGCTGTCGCGAACAGTCCGGATTACATCGACGCCTTCCCCTTCTCCCTTGCCTTCGTCTGTGTTTGACAGTCATCCGGTCCTTTCAGGCGTTCAGGCACTAGATTGCTTTTGTGAGTTAGACGGATGCTCGGATACAATATTGTGTAACGTATTGAGAGAGATCCAAATCCTAGAATCGAGCGCGCCCCACTTACTCCGCTCTCCTCCCAGACACGCACCCAGGACCAGTACTTCCGGTTAGCCTTCCGACGCCAGGTTACCCCTCGCCAGCCGGCACAGCTGCACCGCGCCCAAGACCCGCTTCCACGCGAAACCCGAATACACGTCCACGCCTACCGAGTTCACGTCCACATCCAGCTCCGGAAAGAGCCTGTCGAGCAGCAGCGCAAACGACGCGTACTCGCCATCGGGGCCCGGGCGGTCCACGATCAGGGTGCGCAGCCCGTGCCGGAGGAGCGGGAATCCGCGCACGTCCTCGAGACGCGGGGCCTGCACGCGGGGGATGCGGAGCGAGCGCAGGAGCGGGAACGCGCGCGCGAGCGCGAGGAGGGTGTGCGGCGAGGTGACCTGCGCCGCGGTGGCCTCTGCGCGGACGTCGGGGACGACGATGGAGAGCGTGGTGAGGCCCGGCCACGCCTTCCCGAGGGCGGCGAAGACGTCGTCGTCGAGGACGGGCAGCATGGCTGGGGGCCCGTGCATCTCGAGCGAGAGCTTGGCGAGGCGCAGGGGGAAGAGGGGCGCGAGCGCGACATCGAGGGGCACGGGCTGGTGGGTGAGCAGGGTCCAGGTGAGGTCCTCGAGGGACGGGAAGCGCAGGGCGAACAGCGTGCACGTCGCGGATATCTCGTCGAGATCGAGCACCTCGGTCTCGATCCGCAGAGTGAGCTGGCGGAGGCCGGGGGAGGAGAATGCGGTGAGGTAGGAGCGCGCATATTCGATCGAGCCCGACACGACGTTCATCTCGAGTGCCTTGAGTGCGCGGAACCCAGAGAGGTCGGTGAGCTCCGGAAGCCAGTCGATGTCGATGGCGAAGGAGAGCTCCTCCAAGGACTCCATAGAGGACAGTTTGCGGAGGATGTCTAGGTCGACAGATGTGTCCTCATGGAGAGACAGCACACGGAGTCCATGGAGAACGTTGACGTTCGCAAGGCAGGCCGAGAGGAGTGTGTAGTTGGTATCAATGAGGGTGAGATGCGCGAGAAGTGGGGCGACGTCATATATGGTACGGAAAAGCATGGTTTGACTGAGCTCCCATTCGCGCGAGTCTTCGGTGTCAAAACAGATAGTCAGGCGTCGAAGCGAGGATGTGAGGAGAAACAGGATCTCTGTGCTGGAGGGCTGACGAATGGCCCAATGGAGCTCTCGTAAGGATGGGAACAGCGGTTTGCCACCCGAAATGCGTGCGAGGTAGTGCCATACGTCAGAGTTGGCGGCATCGGACCTACAGACGCACTCGGAAGGGGATATAGATTGGAGAAAACCGCCAAGTTCGAGAAAGCGCGAGAACTCCCCAGGCAGGATGTCTCCACAAATCATCTTTGTGTGGTTATCAGTAACCCCATTATTAGCAGCACGTTGTAAAATTGGAAGGGACATACGTAAGTGGGAGGGGTGTCGGGGCTCTGTCCCGTGGCCATCGAAGGCAGAAAGGAGATTTAAAAGTGGAATGAAACGACTCGAGTCGGGACCACAGAGCCTTGGTCGCAGGCCCATTGAATGCTCTGCATGAACGTGCGAGGCCTGCCAGGGTCTTGTGGTGGTCGTATTTGACCTTCATGCCATGGTCCGACCGAGAAGACCAGGGGGGAAATACTTGCTCAATTATCTCCAGAAGGATGTCCGGACATGCGAGGGCGCAGTGTGTCGCAGAGCCCGGATGAGACAGCATGTGTCCTGTACCACTGACATTACCATGAATCGATTCAGCATCACCTCACTTGGCAGATCATATTCTCGTGCTCACCTTATGCAGGCCATGGAAGTACCAAAGAGTGCTTGTATCGCGAGCAGCCAGACCGGCGGACCGACCAAGAGCGGCTACTACTGAAATCAGTGCAAATTGGACCTTCGAAAACCATGGCTGGCGTACCTTCGAGTTAAGCGTAGCTGGCTACTTCGAACGGTAATTCCGCAGGTCGAGATGGTAGTTAAGGTCAAAACAGTGCCAGAACACAACTTGCTTGGAGGCGCCAAATTGCAGCAGGGTCTCGATGCCACGTGTAGGGCCTCCAGCGCTTACATTTTCAAGTCCTCACCGAGTTGAATCCTGCTGGCAACACTGGCTCCCCATATGCGACTATCTACTTGGTTGAAGGTATGCCTCGCATGTCGTATGTATTGTTGATGAATGACGCTGTATAAATACTTGGGCATTATGTCCCCGGGGCCCTAGGGCAATCTTCAAGTCGTTGAACGCCAGCGGCGCCAGCTAGATGCCCTTTGATTCCAACACCCTCGCGAGATTCTCTATGGACTGCCATCCTGCTTCTCCGTCAACGACTGTCCGTTTGGGCCGTACGGAGCACGCGACCATGACATTGACAACTCGTCCTCGAGCTTCCGTCTCTATTGCACGTTCTGTTGAAATCCGAAGCATGAGCCATCCAATCTGTCCCCCCATATCCTCGCGGGCATCCCATGCTTAGACAGCTTGACCGTGTCCGACCTCCTGTTTCGCATCGAGGCCGTCGAGGCGGGCGCTGAGCATGCAGTCATGAAGGACAGGAGGGACATTGTTATATGGTCGCTCGCCCGACGCGGCAGAGCCACTGTGGAGCGCGTCGGACGGAGCTGGCGGGTGGTGCGACCTTGGGGGACCATGAGGTTCCGGTGGCATCGAACGGAGACGAAGAACGGTCGTGTGCATACGCGACGTTGCTAAGACTGTTGGACAAGCATTGTGGCCGTTTGGCCTCGTTATGTATGAGTGTATACTTGATTTCAAGAGCGACGGGGCATCGAATAGGTCCATGGACATAGAGACGAAAGAAGTCTGAACGACGGGCGCCTCAGGCTCGAATTCGGCGGTTCGTGCAGTCAATCTGTGAGCAGACTTCGATTTACTGCCACTGGATATGAAGGGTTAGTTTGTTTCGTGGAATCGAGCTGAAAAACTTACCTCTGCCTACGGCGCCCGGTTCGACCTTCCCAGCTGGCACAGCTGAACACCGTACAAGACTCGCTTCCAAGCATCGGTCGGCTTTACGCCCCACAGGACGCCTCCCGTGTCCAGATTCGGGAAGAGCTTGTCCAAGAGCAACGCGCATGCCGTATAGTAAGGATCTTCCTCGCCCGGGCGAACCACCGGCCGGCCCACAGCAAGCCAGTCTACACTGAGTGTGCGGAGCGGGTGTTGGATGACTGGGTAGTTGCCAATTTCTCCGGGCGGCGGGCACTTCAAGCTCAGCAGTCGGAGCTTCTGGAGTCGCGGGCAACCGCGAGCGAGTGCGAGGAGAGACTGTGCTGTGATGCCAGAGAGCAGCGTGTCGTCGTCACTCGCTCGTGGAATGACCAGGGAGAACTGGATGAGGTGTGGCCAAGACTGCGCGAGGGTGGAGAAGAACTCGTCGGTGAGGCCAGATGATACGAGGGGACTTCGCGAATGAAGGGAGAAGCTGCTCAATGGCAAGGGGAAGAAGGGGGCGAGAGCACCTGCCAAGGAAGCGCTACCACCATCTGGAACAGACAAGGACAACACTGACGAAAGGTCCACCATGGCTGGAAAGCGTTTTGCGAGTGACGTGGACATAGTGAATAGCTCGTCTATGTCCATCGAGTTGACGTGGTGGTGATCGAAGAGGTTAAGTTCGCGAAGGCATGGGGAGGAGAAACCGTCGAACATCGAATGAGGCGGGCCCGATATGGTAGACACATGGAGTTTCTTCAGTGCAGGAAATCCACAGAAGTTGACGCGACCGATCGAACCGACGGCAAGGGTGAGTTCCTCCAGGGATTCCACAGATGACAGGATGCGAAGGACGTCAACATTGGCAGGTTCATCTTGATCGAGACACACGACACGGACCGTGCGGAGGGTGGGAAGACCCGAGAGGCACGAGACAAAGAGTGCCTCATGGGTATGACGAATGACGATATGCGTGAGGTGCGGGGCAACGTTGCAAATGGTTCGAAAAAGCATGCTCTGGCTCAGCTTCCATTCCCTGGAATCGATACTGCACGCACTGTGACAAACGGTAAGGCGTTTGAGTGAAGAAGATAAGATAAAAAGGAGTTCTGTGCCGGAGGTCACTCGAATCGTCCAATGGAGCTCCTGTAAATTGGGGAAGAGCAATTTGCCTCCGGAGACCTGCGCCAAGTAAAGCCATACGTCGGTATGGATGATGTCAAGCTCACAAACGCAAAATGATTCAGGGGGAACCACGGCTCTGACGAGGCTTGCGAGTTCGCGGAACCGGGAGAGTTCGTGCGGGAAAATGTCCCCGGAGAGCATCTTTCTGTGTTTGTTAGTGACCTAGACGTAAGTGAGGGGGTTTATAGATACCAGCGACGCACGTAGGTGGGGGTAATAGGGCCATCTGGTCCAATCTCTTTGTTGTCGAAGGCAGAAAAAAGGGCCAAAACCGGGAGAAACGACTCTAATCGAGACCACAAGGCTTTGTTTGCGGGGCCATTGAATGCTCGGCATACGAGGGCTAAGGCTGATAACGACCGGCAGTCGTATTCTGGATATAGAGCATCGTCGTATGGAAGAGCGGTTTGCCCAACTATCTCCGTGATGACGTCGAGGCATGTGAGCGCGAGGGACGTGGCCGGCGACGACGGCGAGGGGACCGCAGGGGTCGGCATATGCATGAGTCTGCCGCTTTCTGGAGCGATAACGTCGACGTAGGTTGTGAGTGGCTTTCAACGTTTAGACATTGCATAACGTACTCTGTTCAGGCCGTTCGTAGCTCACAATTACGGCAGCGGGCTAGGACTTGGCCGTTCTGTGGGAGTCGAGAGGGGGTAAGTAGCGCACTGGCTGCAGCTGATGTCACAGGGAGGAGGTGCGCGCTACTCCGGGATGCCACGTGTCGGAGACGAACAAGCCCGGAAGCGTCGTCGCGACTCGTCGCGAGGGTCGCGAGTGCGGACCTCTTCCTACCTCTTCCCGTACTACAGCCACCACCAGTACTTCGGAGACGAAGTTCTCGATATGTCGTAACTTGTTCTTGGACTCGTCCAGGTGACGCTACGGGCCCCGCAATCGTTTTCAAGAAGCTCGAACAACGATCACTTGTAAGTTGTTGAAACTTGGACCGTGAACAACTGCTCTATCATTTTCGGCGGTGGGTAAAATTGACTATATTGACCTTCTCTCCCTAATGCTCGGCCACAGAAGCAAGCCGTTGTATAGAACGTAAGTGTAGCGATCGTGAATGGCACTGCCGCCCACCACATATCATGATATGTACGCCTCATGCGCCCACTATGGCTTCTCTTCCGCCGCCGGCACGAGATGATCATGTACTGTTTCTCTATTCTCTCTGGCTCTCCCCATTATTTACGTGGTCTCTGTCCCACAATTGTTGTCACGCTGGGAAATGCAACAGTGCCTGCCCAGTATCAAGCTCAAGGCTTGACGGCGGTCAGGAATTCGCATCCCCTCATGCGAGGCTCGGACGGTGGCTATCGCACTCCTTAAAATAGTCCGACTGCCTCTCGCATCAACTGCCTCCTCTGCCACTCTTCTCCTCTCTGATTATTAGCATGGCTACCTTCTCTCTGCCGGGTATCGATCTTGGAAATACTCTTGGTGTTACCTTCCTTGGTGTCGCACTGTCGTCGACATTTGTTTCTCACGTTTACGACGACCATGCGCCTTCTTTCGCTAACGCTGTGAATTTACTATGATTTAGGATCTACGGCATAACATGTCTCCAGACTTTCATCTACTATCGGTCCGCCAGGGCAAAAACGGACGGAACCCTCCTCCGAAGTCTGGTGAGTCAGCGACATTGCTGCTTCTATACTATGTCGAAGCATAGAATTGAGACCGTGAACAGGTCGCGACTGTTTTGTCAGTCTTCTAAGTCCGCTTCATTGCCTCCAAAGAGCTTACAGACAAGGATCACCAGTCTGTGCGAGAGTTTTCATCAGGTTGTCATTCTTCACGCAACCTACCACTACCTCATACTTGGTTTTGCACGACCGCTGTCGCTCATCACGACCCTTGTTTGGTGCGTTACAACGACGCTTCACACGATGAATCCCTCCTTATAGCTTCTGTATTCTGTCCAGGAGCATTCCGGTATGCTCTATACCATGTCGCGCAGGAGATGTTAATCTACAGCTAATCCCCACCCGTTAGATGGAAACTATCATGAACGTAAGTGTGTGTGTGTCCTCGCATCGTATCCGGAAAGGACTCATGACAAAGACGTTGCAGGGGATCCTCTCACTTCTTCTGTTAAGGTATGACCACTTCCACTTCTCGCGTATAAAAGCCTGAGAAGTGCTAACATGAAACGCAGCTTCCTCACGCACCGTTTATGGCTTCGTAAGGTCCTTCTTCACAAATCTGCCATGATAATTCTAACCAGGTAGACAGTCAGCCGACATGCGTACCTAAGTGCTTTTGGAGTGTGTGACCGTATTTTGTTTCCTTACATGTCGAGAGAGCTAATAACACAGCAGGCTCTCCTTACCATAGCCAGTGTCGGTACGCATCTTTGAGACGTCTATTAGTTCAAATGTTCTCCTTACGCTCGTGATCTGCAGCTGTGACGGTCGGTGAGTGCTGTCAACATTGTCATCGAAGGGGTCGCACTCAGCTACCTGTCTGCACAAAATTACATTGCAGCGTACGGAATTCGAGGGTACGTGTCTTACAACACCCGGGCTACCATAATTGAAGATCATTCCCCACAGATTTCGGTACCACAACCTCTTTGAAGCGGAAAAAGCGCTGAGGGTAGGTACTCATCGACGTCCACGCGCGTTACGTCTATGATAGAGCGCGAACCCTGACCCTGATTGTTTTTATGCTCTGCCAATCGCCTCTACAGACCCACGGCATACTGTCTCTGTCTATATCGCTCGGAGCGGACTTGTTCATTTCAACCTCGCTCTGCTACTATCTGCACAGGAGCCGCACCGGCTGGCGAAAGTAAGTCCAGCCTCTGTTTCGCTCGCTGTCTCCCAGCGCGCAGTGACTACCCGTCCGCGACAGATCGGACGACATCATCACCAAGCTGATCGCGCTCACGATCACGACTGGGATGCTCACGACGTAAGTTCGCCTTTACCTCTGGCCGCGGGCACTGAACGGTCTGCATGGCAACTGAACGCGCCGCCCGTCGCAGCCTATGCAAGCTGGTCGACCTGATCGCGGTACGTGTCTAGCTCTGGCTCTGTTCAGGTTAGCAGCACTCAGCTAACCACGCTTTCGCACGTTTCCAGTATATCACCGCCCACGACAACCTTTACGTCCTCTTCTTCAACTTCATGGTGGGAAAACGTGAGTCCGCCGAAGTGGCTCCCAACGTTGCGCGGCGTGTTGTGTTGAAACGTATTCCGTCACCGATTCAGTGTCCGCGAACGCGCTGTTGACATCGTGAGCGTCATTCCCCCACATGCTCAGGCTCAGCTTTCCTGGACTTCACCACGATATTGACCGGAACGCCACACCGCGCGCAGACTCAACACCCGCCAGTACGTCCAGGAGCAGCTCAAAGTCGCCCCTGCAGGAAACCTGATGATGTCCGAGTCCACGTCCTCCGGCGGCGCGCCCGACGCCTCCACCTTTGTCGAGAGCCAAGCCGGGCTCGACACGGTGATCCACATCACCGCTGAGAAGGTCCTGGCCCTGGGGTCTGTGAGTTTCCAGTTTCCTTGACGCGGACGCCCTGCGATTGATGCCCAATCGGACGCACAGGAAGGAGCTAAGGAGGCGGCGTGAGACGTGGAGACGGTCGTTAATCTATGCATGGATATCATGGGATCTGGCCGGATGTGAGCGGAGGTAGCGCTCGGTCCGAACTTTATGAATTGAAACGCTGTGGTTTGTCTCCATCGTGAAGCCCTCGCGAACAGAATCCTCCCCCAGAGTAGTGTGATCCCGGCCCCTGGGGGCTGAAGACCATGGACACAGCGGCCACAAAGACTTGCCTGATGTCATGCAGGGTTTCAAGATTAGGGTCGGAAAAGTTGGAGCCTCGATTAACCAGTGGCTCCTGCCAGTGGAAGCTGAGTAGTTCCTTCTCGCACCGCTACTGACCGGTGACCCATTGATTCCACAGTGGCATCCTTTCAATTCATACAACAGCTTGTGTGAAGTGCAGTTTCTGTAGTATGTAGGGTGGATCCTACTCAACCAGTATTATATACTTTCCACGGCGCCTGGTACCTGGATGGGGGTTCCGACTCGGAGCGCCTCACCACACTCCTTGAATTTGAAGCTCCTGCTGCGAGCTCACCAGGTACAACAGTGGCAGAGGCGCGTCCAGGCGCTTCTGCTCCTTCATGGCTGCACTGGCAAATGACTCCTCTCAATCCCATCGATGACGACATTCGTGGCTGCCTACAGCTGTTTCGGAAATTGGTGTCCTCGCGCGCTTTTGGTGAGAAAAAAATCAAAAATGCAGAAATTCGTGACCCGATGCCTCGACATACGTTCTCAGGCTGCCTCCTACGATACCGCTATGGAATCAGCTCTAACATGTTTGTAATGCCTCCGAAAGCAGCAGTGAAGTTGAATCGGGACCATTCATCGAGTTTCTCGCGAGAAATACGTGAATCGTCATCGAGCCAGGAATTCAGGTCCTCGGGACAACCAACAGCCATCATAGCGAACTGTTAGTTCTAAGCTGCTCCTTAAATATCCTCTATACGTTTTTATGCCTCCGAGAGCCTCTACAGTCCTCAGAAGGTCCAGGTTATTCATGACCCGTCCGTCCGACCTCCAGGCTGAATAAGCGCCTGAAGGTCGTTGAGATGATATATGCATACTCCACTTTCAAGTGACGTTGGTGCCTCCAATTTCATTCATTAAAATCGTAAGCAAGCACATGAATGTATTTGAAGTACTAATTTGCAGCTGGATCCCTTTGAGGCATCCATTTTTAAGTATAGAGCGTGGGGCGTGTACCGGATGACGAGGACTGTCGCCAGACTTGGACTCGGACTATTTTGGAGGCATTTCCCCCTCAAATTGTTCTGTATGTCTCAAAAGTCGTCCGTAGATGCCCCATATGCAAATAAGAGTCGTGTAGCAGGCCCGAGAGTGCCCTACTCTGCGACCTTGTCTCCCGAGGCAGACGATAAATGACCTTATTGCGTGGAGGGAGGACGGTCATATAACGTCTGCTTTCAAACGCGCCCCTCTTACCATAGGGTCCCCAAATCACCGCAGTCGACGATGCCGAAAGATCCGGTTGCCCATATAAGGGCAAAAAGCCTTTTTTGGAAGAGCTTGCCACGCGAGGTGTCTGATCTGGTCGTAGCGCGCGCTCATCCTATTCAAGGCGCTTTGCTGCCACTTCGCTGCCTTTCGCTGCTCGTCTACCTCTCGAGTCTCAAGCTCGTGTTGCCCCTTGGTCTTGCTTGCGACTGTCTCGATGGCGACGTCCACGACGCTAGAATCTCCATATTAACTACGTTTTATAACGCCACTGCAGATGCTTGGTCCCTAAACTTATGTACAAGGCCATGCCAGCTACAAGCCCTCGGACTTATGACTGGTGGGCACTACACACAATTTCAGCCGCAGCGGACCCTGTTCAACGTTCGCCCACGTCGGTCTATGACCTATTCCAGTCCTCGCATTCTGTCAGTATGTCTACGAGAAGCTCACAATGTACACGACTGCAGACGACGCGCGCAAGCATGAGCAGAACCAGCCTGAGCACTTGTACGTGCAGAAAAGCCACGGCAGGGAAGTTGGAGTCGAATGAAGGAGAGATACAGGTATGTCACATCGTCTAATAAGGGGGTCAAGGACATGGGCGAAGAGGTGCAGATCGCGGTTGGTCACCCATTACGGCTGTGGTCTGAGTCGCGTCTGCAGGTGGGCTTCATTTGATTTGATGGTCTGGATATGTGCGCAATGTGTATTGGGCTTGTCCATGTGCGAAAGAGTATGGTGTAACGTTGTTTAGAAAGCATGCTACGGCCCGACAAACACAGGAAGATGGGTGTAGGGAAGCGCGACGCGTCAACGCGCGTTCGTGTATAGATCTGACGCGTCGTCGGAGATCAAACTGATGCTTACAAACTCAGAGACGGGACCCTACGGTTCGAGGGGGTCAAATGAAAGCAGACTATCTGCGACCCATGAATTTCTGTATTTTTCGATTTTTTTCGAGCGGAGTGACAGGCGGACACAAATTTCCGAAACAGCTGTAGTCTCCTTCACCGTCTCCGGTCGCTCGAATCGATCACTTCGGGGGTTTCGTCATGTTGGAGGGGACAACATGCCTGTCAGAATGGAATTCAGTAGCTAAAACAATGTATCAAATGTTGAATAGACTAGTGTTTGAAATTGAATCGGGGACTTGAGCGAATTTAAAATCTCTTATAATGTCCTGTATGTTGCGCCGCGCAACATTGCATTCAACAGTTCAAGTGTTCTCTGGAAGAAAAGCCAAGACAGCGTTTCAACTGTGGCGCGGACAAAAATTTGAAAGATTACCTGGGCTGAAATGTAAATCCACATCTGATATGTCGATTCTCCTGAAAACCCGGTCAGCATTTGAGCTTAAATCCGGGCCTACAGTCATCGGGAAAAAAGCGGCCGCTCATCGGCCGCTCGTCTCCCGCTCATCGGCCGCTCGTCTCCCACTCATCGGCCGCTTATCTGCCGCTCGTCTCCACTCATCGGCCACTTATCTGCCGCTCATCGGGAGGGATCGGGATTGCAGTGCTGGCTTCTCCTCGGTTCCTCCGTCTTCCATCGTATCTTCCACACTCTCAACGTACTCCCTCCTTCTCCTCCCCATCTCCCCATCTAGACTCAGCGGTGTTGACCGCCGAGTCTGTTTATCCCTCTGTTCATTGCGCGCTCGGTGGTGTTGACCATCGAGGGTGGCTTCCCTCAGTGTCCCTCGCAGTTACACCGCGAGGCTGCGGCGAAAGAACCGCGTCCCGCAGTGCTAAATCAAAGGTGAGCCTCGAAATAACATGTCCGATATCTATTGTCTCATGTCAGCCTCCAGCACGTCTTGGTCTTGGTCTTGGTCTTGGTCTTGGTCTTTTCTTGGTCTTGGTCTGGTCGTCGTCGTCGTCGTCGTCTCCGTCTTCATCCTCGTCTTCACTCCACTTCTACCTCCGCTCTACCTCGCGATGACTTTAATCCGGGCCGTGATCAACACAGAGCCTCACCACTTCGAAGCCCAGATCTGCAAGGCATATGAAGACATCACAGCCAAAGACCTCTTGGATGAGGCCAGGGTATTCCTTGTAGCATTCTACGCTTCCCAGGAGGATAATCGAAAGTACCACTACGAGCACGGTTCGAAAACGCTTTCCCTCCGGTACATTGTAAATGTAGGCAAATCGTTATCGTTCAGCCAAACCTGTCCTTGACTCACGATTCAAAGGAGAGGGACACGTTTAGTTCGAAGGAGGCACTCGATGATCCCATTAACGCCCTCGGTTCCTACACTCGCTCAGCCACCCGGTGGTATCGGGAAACCGGCTACAACCTCCTCTCGAACGCCGTACCTCAAGACACGCTCCTTTCAAGACTCACTGAATTGGAGGAGGGTCGGGGCATCCGGTGGTACATTTTGGCGCATGGTACGTCAAATCGTCTGCACAATCGATATTTCTCATTGAAGACTTTCCTCAGATTCCGCCGAGCCATTGCATGCGTACCAGACCAACCGTGAACTCCGTGCGGCCCCGATTGTCGCGAGTGTGTCATATTCCTTAGCTTGTCCCTAGAGTAACATTAAAATTCTTGAATAGATCGTAAAACGTACATGGACACGGTGCTGGTTGACCTGCGCTCGAGGATCCCAGACAAAAAGCCATCACCGAGCAAGTTGTCGGCAAACCTTAGTTCGATGACTCAGGAAATGAAGGATCGAACACCTATTTCCATTGGCCAGTCTCCCAAAGGTGATTTTGGACCTAGCGCCGTACTGCACGTACCCATCTTCGCTGAAGCCTACAACCTCCTCATGAATCCTGAGCTCGTCCAACTCGAAGAGGGCAAAACCCCGGGCTCGTACGACATATTCCAAACCACCGCCTTGATGAAGAACGCTGTTAACGAGGATGCTAAAAATGAACGCGAATTTAACACCGGTCTCATGATGCCTCTTCAATGTCTCTTCGACCCCGTTCCAATAGAGTTGCACTACTCGGTGATGTTGGGGAAGACGATCGTGACTCAACCGGATTGGGTGGGGTTTTCTCATACTCCTCACGGCATGGTCGGTGTTCCCATCATCGGGGATGGCAAGAAGGACAAACCCGCGAACGCCACAGTGCAAAGCTTCTGGTCGCTGCAACACTTGACCGCGGTAGATGAGGTACTAGTGTCATTGGTTACTGCTCACACTTATCTGATGAATTTTCATAGCGAATGAAAGGCACCATACTGTTGACAAACTGTCCGACGGTTGTTTTCGTGGTAGAGGGTACCGAAGTGAGGGCCTCGTTCGCGTATTTGACCAACAGGCTCGTTGGCGCACCGTTCTTCCACGTCGACCTCAACAACGACCTATTCAATTCCTCTACCGCCAACCGCCGCTCAATCGCAATCAAGTTTCAGATCCTTCGTGACACGGTGAAGAAATTGCACACATTTTATACCAATCTTCACGCCAGCACGAGGCATCCGAGAGTCCCTTACCTCTTTCCCGACCCGGTGGCCCTCATGCGTTGTCTCCGTCCCAAACCCAGCATGCCTCTATTGCGCCACCTCATGGGCTTGGAGCTTGACGTCGTCGAATATATCCCCAGCGTCGGTTACCCTGCGCGAACTTTGTACAAAGGTTTCATTCGCCAGGCTGGTAATCTTACTCCGGTCTATATCAAGATCGTCGTGCGGGACTACGGCTGGAACGCGCACAAGCTGCTCGCAAGCCAAGTGCCTCCGCTCGCGCCGCAGTTGTATTGGTGTGGCGAAGTCGTTTCCGGCAAGACGCTAGTCGTCATGCAAGACCTAAGTCTGGGCGAGAAGGATATACATCCCTGCGAGGGGAACCTCGACCACGCCGAGGTCGTCGAGAGGGATATTCACCATGCCATGTGTCTATTGCACAACGCAGGTTTGGTCCACGGCGACATACGGATCCCGAACATCGTGATGGCACAGGGAAGGGGATATCTCATCGACTTCGACTGGTCCGGACAAGATGGCGAGACGAGGTATCCGGACAACCTTAACCCGCTCATCGATTGGCCGCATTCCGTAGACGACCTTGCGAGCGCTCGAATCCGCAAAGAGCACGACGTGTACAGGTACAAAAGCACACTCGCAGAGGTCAGGGGGGAGACCCCCAAGGAGCCGGGGAGCAAGAAGCCGAAGAAGACGGAGTAGCTTGCAGGTACCTAGGGCTCGTCGTTCTCCCACTTGTTCTCGTTGCGCCTTTCGTTCTCCTCGCTGTCATTGTCGCTCTATCGAACTTGGTCTCCGGACTTTAAGGATGGACGGTGGATCATGTATGTTTCATCAGGCGTTTGACGTTGCTGCCTATCACACTATCGATTCCCTTTGTATTTGTATCACGGACATCATGATGGATTTAATCTATGAAGACTTGCGTGACTATCCCAAACAGAAACAAATACAACGATGAGAGAATACAACGATGAGAGATGCGCTGCAACTAGGCGTACACTGTTCATAGTACACTTCATACAGACGTAAATATCCATGAACATTCATGTTGAGATACCCCGTAGAAATGCTGAAGCGGCTGTCTTGCTATTGTCCGTAAACAGACGAGCACGTTTGTCTCTGTTCCTCAAAACTTTGCGCCATTGGGAGCCGGTCTTTGGCTGGGAATTGCCGTTGCGATACTCTTGACGAAGCTCGCAATACCAGGCCTCCGCAACTGGAGACCACCACCCAAAGTCGAGAGCCGACCCCTCGAAATGGGCATCTGGCCACCACATCGGGAAACCCGCCCCGTCTGCATTGTTCCGGTGGAGTGGCTCCCGAATATAAGTACCGATGATGACGCGAATCTCATTGGGACTAAGACTGTCGTCAATGAAGGCATTGTCGGCATGGTCGCGAAGAGTGAATGTGATCCCGAGAGTGGTGCTGAGGCTATCGGGGCCGTCCAGAACAACACCTCGCTCAACGCTCTCGATTGCCAATCGCCAGAGGATCCCGCCAGCTAACAATGCCGCGCGTCCGACACGGGGATTAGAGCGGAAGAAGTGGTCGCGGACTTCTTCATACGCATGAAAATCAGCGGCGGTGAATACATAATTTGTTGGTCGCATAAGGAGATGACGGCCGAGGTAAGGAATGGTCCTCGTGAATCCTTGTTTGATTAGTTCGCCAACTCTCGGTGAGTGGATGAGGGTCCTGAATTGAGCGCCTGAACGAACATTCTATTAGCAATTTATATATACTGACGATTTTATATATTCGCGCATACCTGACAACGACATCCATTTGACAGCTTCATCAATTGATCGATGACTCACGGCAGCTGCCAGAGCCGTCGAAGGGTTCTCCACGGCCACGAACCACGTCCGCATGTACCTTGGATTGGTTCTGTCGTCTAGGCACCACAACCGGAGATTTGCGTGGGGGTCATCGATGTGAAACACTCGGAGGTCGGCCGTCCGCAGGAGATCTCGAAGTCTGAAAGATCTCGGGGCCAAGAGCCACCAGTCTGTAGGAAGAGGGATGTTTTCGACCATACATGAGACCCAGTGCGCAAAGGCATTACACCCCTCCGGCTTCTCGGCGTCGAGAACACCCTTGAGCTCCGGGGTCGGAAGAAAGCCGAGTGCTCTCGATGCGTCAGACCAGCTCAGACGCTTCTTGTCTGGGACAGTCGGTAGGTCGTTTAAACTACCTCCCCATCGGAAGAGATGACGAGAGATGAGCACCCCGCTGAGCGTCGGGAACGTTGGCTGCCACTCTTCATTGAACCCGATCTCGCCATCCTCTCTTCTTCAGGCTGGATGTCGTTGGCGTTGGCGCGATGGTCTGAGGCATCCACGCGGCAGAATGTGGTGGAATCCAGGAAGTAAGAAGGCGTGGCGTGGCATGAATTGCGGTGGGGCGGCGGGTGGGCATCGCACCGCTACCTGAGGCCGGGGTTGGAGATATGTTGTGGCTGATGTCCGGTTCCTCCAGGTCCATGTTATCGCTGTGAAACGAGGTAAGGGGGGGAGGGGTAAGGTTGTAGTCCTCCTCGCAGAAGAGGGGGCTCGAGGAACGATCGCTAGCCTCCTGTTCGTCTAACTCGTCACAGTCCCGTGGCTCTCTGATAGAGCTCTCCGCAGTGTCAAAAAAGTACGCAAGATCCCACTCTTTGACAACGGGATCGTAACGCTTGTGCCTTTTGTCGTACCCGGACCAAATTATTTGACGCTCCTTCCGCGTGACTCTTTCCCTCTTCCACCGCATGCTCTCGTAGTCGAAGTCCCACTCGAAGACTTGATCCTCGCCATGTGGTGTGATCAGATACTTGGCCGCGCGTTTCTCCCGAGACAACTGACTCTGCTTTTGTTCTTCCGTTTCGATGCGGATGCGAGCGGCGCGGTAGGCAGCACGGGCAGCGAAGAACGTCCCTGGGGTGTCGGTGGATAAGAACTCGGGCAGCATCCCTGACGTTCTGGAAGAGCTAGCGATGTGATCTCCAGCCGTGCCAGCTTCGTCTGTCGAAGGCTGTTGCGCAGCCAAAATGGCCTCGTTGGACGGTTCGAGCTTCTTGAACGCTGGAGGGGCTGCGATCCGAGAGCGTACAGGGCCCCAGCAAACAAAGACGGGCACTTTGGCAAGAATGAGGATGGGGAGATAGTTCGCCCAGGAACACATATCAGGTTTGATGAAGACACCAGCTCGGGGATTGTTGGGAGTGAAGTCCGCCACGACACTTGCTGAGAGACTGTCCAGAACATGGCCCGGCACCCCGCTCTCCAGTAAGTAGTCGTACCATTGATGTGGATTGTTTGTGCGGCACCACAAAGCAGCGATATGGAAGGAGATAATAGCGATATGGTACAAAAACTTCCTTCGCGCGAAGAAAGCTTTGCGTTGAGCAGCCTCCCGATCAGTCAACCAAGCTCCGTACCCTTCAGATGATGGTCCTTGTATGGGCTGCTTGTCCAACGAGACAAGGACAGGAGCAATGCGATGGCTCTGCAGAAGATTCCGAACTTGAACTAACGTCGCTTCCAGCTTCATCCATTCATCGGCATAGGGAGTACGGTACACGGGTGCGGCAGGGTGGTGCTGACGGATGTCCAGCGGGATCATATCTCGACGATAAAAATTGAGGGACTGAAAGGCTGAACCTATGAGACGGTTTGAAGTGGGATAGAAGGCTAGCTCTAGGTAGTCCTTCTTCGACCACATGCCGTGCAGCCAAGTCGACGAAGGAGGTATGCCTGCGGCATCAGGACTGTCGTGAGAAGGAGGGATGGCAGGAAGATGAATTCTGGTCGGGGAGGTATACACCTGGCCCCCGTGTATAAAAACACAGAGCAAAAGATCCTGCAATACGTCTTTAGTGTATGCGGAAAGGTGATCGTCTGTGAGGCCATTACCTTCGGATCAGGCGCAGATGTGAGCTGTGACATTCTGGACGCACGAAACGGGCTTCTGCTTGAAGCACGATCAAAGGTCTGAAAATTAACCGTGATCGCCAGGTTGTACATACCAAGATGAACAGACGTGGATTCCTGCAACAGTAACGGCACTGGTGGAGGGGTAGGAGACGCCGTTGACGGAGACTTTGCGGCGATGCGAATGGAGCTGAAGCAGAGAAGGAGGATTTCGCAGAGGTCAACACCTCAGCGAGTGATGGTTAAGTTAGTGGGTCGAGAGAGGAGATTCGCTGAGGTCAACACCTCAACGAATGATGATGGATGATGGATGATGATGTGGAGTCTGGGATGGAGAGACGACAAGGGAAAAGGAGACACGGCGCTTAAGTGCACTGCCACATTGCTGACAAACTCACTCCCCCTGTTCTCGTCGCCGACCACCTTTCGCCCACCAGCCGACCACCTTCCCCCCATCACCCTGAGGTGTTGACCTTGAGGTGACAGCGTTTTTGTCTTATTCGATGTCTTATTCGATGTCTTTCCCCTCGGCGGTGTCGATCGCGGAGGACCTGCAATCTCTGCTAGAAGAACACGAACCTGGGGTTTCGCGCTGTAGCCTGTTGAGACTGTCCGCCTAGTCAATCGTCAGACGACCATGCGTGTTCGTCATTATCCTGAGTATGTATATACAACGGTACATTCCTAGTCCTGAAATGAATCAAGTGCTACTTGTGCCGTACAAATTGGCGATTTCTACTACCCAGTCAGCTACTTCTTCGGAAATGCTAAGGACCCGCTCGACGTAATCGTTGGATAGCCCCTTGAGCCATTGTGCATCATAGAAAGCGGAAGGGAGGCCGGAGACAGCTTCGCGACGGCTGACACGGATATCGTCGGCGCCCTCGAGTGCTTTATCCTGGCGATGACGGGGTGTTGGGCGAGATCCCCTCTTGCTGTAGCCACTCTTTGGATTCAAGCGTTCAGCATCGATCTTGTCCATAATCGCGTCGAACTCGCGCCTCCACGGAAGGATGGAGACTCGATAGCATGGAAGATGCGTGACGTCCTCGTCTGACTCGTCGGAGCTCATACCTTCCTTGCCGAGTGTATCGATGATTTGAAGAAACTTCTTCCATTGATTCTCGTCGAACGTTGTGGTGGCAAAATTGATGGCAGCTTTGCAAATTGCTTTCCGCCTGTCCCAACGCTGGAAGGTCTTATCAGTGCATAGTCTAGCTCGTAATCTCGTGAATTTACCTTGGCCCTGCGCTCCCTCTGCCTCGCAACCTTGGCCTGCTCTTCTCCTTGCTGAAGTCGTCGAGTGTTTGTCTCAGCTCGAGACTCTTTACGTGGAACACCAGTGAGTCCATTAGCAACGACTCGGCCCATCGCGTCTCGCCAGCTTGTGGCTTGCCGTTTGAATTTCTCGAGGACGGCATCTGCCCAATACGGCTGGGATGCAGTAGCCACCTGAGTACCGTCCGCACGCCGCCATTTACCACTGCTCTGCCTCGTGAATAGAATATCCCCTAGCTCGGATGCAACAGCGCAATTCCAAGCGTTGTTGTAAGGTTTCAAGTCCGTGAAACAGAGGTCGTTCCGATCGGGACCAAGGCCAGCCCCATTCAGGTAAGCTTCGACAACGTCCCGGGAAGCAGGAGTATGGCCACTAACGAAGTCCTCGTCTTCAGGCGCCCCGAGAAACTCCCCAAAGACAGCTCGCACCTGCTTGAGATGCTCCTTGCAGTCCTCTGAACGTGCTCCAATGGCTGCCTTTTCAGCCACGACTACCTTCGCGACCGCTTTCGCTTGGGCGTGTCGCGGCACGGCGAGGCGTGGCACCCGATCAGGTGGCAGAGTAGATGGCTGCCGCTCTGGGATGTCCTCGAAATCGAAGTCATCCGGAGTGCCGCTCAAGTGTTCGGGGGGGTCAGATGATTCAGATGATTCATCCGACGGGATGGGAGGTGGCCGTTGTCGTGAAACTGAAGCAGCAGATAGTGTACTAGAGCGAGGAACAGTGAACGCCGGAGCGGTAGAGGATTGACGGGCCAGAGCGGACGGGCGATGCTGAGCAGGTAGACTCGGAGCGGGTATATTGGGGGGGTTCGAAGCCTGTCGAAGAGAAGTGGTCTCGGACTCGAGAGGAGCGGGTTCAGACGCGCGAGGGGGAGCGGGGTATGCTTGATTATTCCTAACAATGGTCTATGAGTAGATAGATGAGAGGCTGAGCGGAAGGATTTGTATGCTAATTGACTCGCCTGGATTGTCCTAGTCATTCTTTCTTCGAGCGCGAGCATCTCGCGCTCGCGTTCGACAGCAGCGCTCTCCCTCTCGCGACCCAGCTCAGCTTGGAACATCCCGGCAGTGTCCTTCTCCTTTCGCAGCTCAAGCTGAACAGCTTCGAACTTCGCGATAAGCTCCTGACATTGGACCTGTACGTGGCTCATCTCCACGTCCTTCCCATGTAGACTGCGTTGGAGAGAAGCCAGTTGTTCCCCCCGCATATGCAGGGCCTCTCGTAACTCCTTGGTGATCGCTGCGTTCTCGGCTGTGATCGCCAGAAGACGAGATTCCTGCGCTCGAAGCTGCTGTTCATAACTTTGAGCTCTTTGCTCCCAAGCGGCAAGATCTTGCACATACTGCATCGTCGAGGCCTTGTGGGCTGTCTCGATGGCAAGGCGCTGACGGTCTCGCTGATGTTTCTGAGAAGCCGCCAGCAGCTTCGCCTCTGTCGCGCGCAAGCGTCGCTTCAAGCCTTGGACTCGCAGGGACGGCATCTCAGTCCGACGGACCTTCGCAGATGATTCTGAAGCCCCGTGCGATGATTGTGGAACGTCGTGGAAGGATGAAGGGGAGGAGGGAATGTTAATTGGATACATATGCGGAGGTGGAGTGTTAGGAGCGGGGGATGAGAATGAAAATCCTCCAGGGATCGTCGGCAATACAATGTTGGGCATAGGAGCCATAGCTGACGCCTGCATCGACATTGAAGTGCTTGAGAACGTCAAAGACACACCCTGAAAATATATAAATGATTAATACAAGAACAGCCTCCGATTGTACCAGGACTCACGGTGGGATTGCCTGCAGGTTCGATATCCATGGCTTGGGAGTCAGAGACCTCAGAGGAACTGGACGCTATTTCTCGTCGATGAGGCGATGGGCCAGCCATTCCCAGAGCACGCGCGCCGAACTGATAAAGCGCCTGAGCAGTGAAGTAGGTTGAATCCATGATGAGCACCATATGTTGTAGTATTGATGTATCATGTTACGACTAACACCCTAGAGCGTTTTACATCAGGTTACGGCTAAAAGTGCGATGTATCAGGAACCTCTGGAGCCTCCGGGACAGCTTGTCGTCGCTTGCCTTATTTAGGAGGTCCTCCTCCGGGGCCACTGATGGCACAGCATTGCTGCCTCCCAGGCTTATCTAAGCTTGTGGACCACTGTCCCGGGTGCCTGGGTGCCTTCCCCATCAATTCTGGGCTCCCTCCCATCAATTCCGGTATTCCCCCATCAATCCTGGGCTCCCCCCATCAATTCCGGGTTCTCCCATCATTCTACCAACCTCCTGCCCCTCCTGTCCCAATATAGCAGTCCCTCCTTCCTCCCGGAATTGTGTTAGCTGTATCTCCCTCATTTCTGGGTGTATTGACTTCGTTCTTTTTGCATTATGTTCGTCTAATTAGCGCGCTTCTAATGCACCTAACACGACCATACAACGAGGGTTATAACATATACTAATGGCCCCTCTATAGTCGCTCTAGGGGGGAATGTTTGGCCCATATCTCAACCGTTTTTGCACGCATTTGCTCGCGAGAGGGCGCGTTTTGTTCGCGTGATCGACGCGCACAAAACGAGCCCTCTCGCGCCCAAATCCGTCCACCCGTTCCTCCGGTGCATATATCCCCTCCTCCTGGGGAACAGGTATATGCACCTTGGGAACCACTGGACCGATTGGCTTCATTCTTTTTGCGTCTGGTAGCTACTAGTAAGTGCATTCTAGGCGTACAAACTGCATGCAGGCGCACCCAGTCGCCACTGTATGAGGGGGGCATCAATAGTCACCTATAGTCGACTTCTTCCCCCCATATCTCCTTCGGTTCTTGGCCGTTTTCTGTGCCCCTTATATGCCCGGAAAGCCCTGTCTAAGGGCTTTCCAACGAGCCCACATACGCCCCAATCCGTCCACTGTAGCCCTCGGACCATAGACCCCTTCTCCTGACTACTCCCCTCCCCACTGTTTGGCCCATATCTTGGGCAGTTCTGGGCCAATCCACTTGCTCTCTTTTGCGTTGTATATGTGTACTATACCACAAGCCAATTCACCACTGAAAAGTACTATCAGGCATGTAGATCTATATCCAGGGTGTTATCAGTAGTCACCAGTTTACCCCCCTCTGACAATTTTTCCATTTGCCTGATAAAACATGTAGTTACAGGGTCGGATAGCAGCCAATTACAGCTATCCAATGCAACAAAGTTGAGGGGAAACAGGTAAGAAGTCATTGAGATATAACTTGTGGAAGCCAAGGGGGACCCCTTGGGCTAGTAAGGCATTTCCGAGAGGAGTGTCTTACTGCCTGTCTTAAAGTGTCTTACACCCCAGTGTACATTTGATCTATTAGCTATATCTCATCCATTTCTTGGCCGATTTGGATGGTTTTGGGCTTGTTGGAAAGCGGCTGCAAAGGGCTTTCAAGCAGTGTATATGATCTAGTCAGCTACCACCACTTACATATATGTCAGAGGGGGGTAGATCTAGGTACCACTGATAACAGACTCTATATAGATTGTTGGAGGGGATAGTGTTATACACTGCATGGTTACAAGAAGTGCTATTGCATGCATAGGACGCAAAAGAGAGCAAGTGGATTGGCCCAGAACTGCCCAAGATATGGGCCAAACAGTGGGGAGGGGAGTAGTCAGGGGAAGGGGTCTATGGTCCGAGGGCTACAGTGGACGGATTGGGGCGTATGTAGGCTCGTTGGAAAGCCCTTAGACAGGGCTTTCCGGGCATATAAGGGGCACAGAAAACGGCCAAGAACCGAAGGAGATATGGGGGGAAGAAGTCGACTATAGGTGACTATTGATGCCCCCCTCATACAGTGGCGACTGGGTGCGCCTGCATGCAGTTTGTACGCCTAGAATGCACTTACTAGTAGCTACCAGACGCAAAAAGAATGAAGCCAATCGGTCCAGTGGTTCCCAAGGTGCATATACCTGTTCCCCAGGAGGAGGGGATATATGCACCGGAGGAACGGGTGGACGGATTTGGGCGCGAGAGGGCTCGTTTTGTGCGCGTCGATCACGCGAACAAAACGCGCCCTCTCGCGAGCAAATGCGTGCAAAAACGGTTGAGATATGGGCCAAACATTCCCCCCTAGAGCGACTATAGAGGGGCCATTAGTATATGTTATAACCCTCGTTGTATGGTCGTGTTAGGTGCATTAGAAGCGCGCTAATTAGACGAACATAATGCAAAAAGAACGAAGTCAATACACCCAGAAATGAGGGAGATACAGCTAACACAATTCCGGGAGGAAGGAGGGACTGCTATATTGGGACAGGAGGGGCAGGAGGTTGGTAGAATGATGGGAGAACCCGGAATTGATGGGGGGAGCCCAGGATTGATGGGGGAATACCGGAATTGATGGGAGGGAGCCCAGAATTGATGGGGAAGGCACCCAGGCACCCGGGACAGTGGTCCACAAGCTTAGATAAGCCTGGGAGGCAGCAATGCTGTGCCATCAGTGGCCCCGGAGGAGGACCTCCTAAATAAGGCAAGCGACGACAAGCTGTCCCGGAGGCTCCAGAGGTTCCTGATACATCGCACTTTTAGCCGTAACCTGATGTAAAACGCTCTAGGGTGTTAGTCGTAACATGATACATCAATACTACAACAGCAGCTGTGATGAGGCGGAGGACTCAGGCGCGTCAACACGCGATTGAGTCGAGCAGGAGCAGAGCGGAACCCCTCAATCGCGTCAACACGCAATCGAGTCGAGGCAATGTAAAGACAGTAAAGACAGAAAAGTTCCGACGACCGGCGCCGATGATCAGTGTGGTTGCGGTTGCGGTTGATGCAGGCAAGCTCGGATCTTTATAGGCGACTTCTATTATTACATGGAGGGAACGAAGGACAATGAAACTAAACCTTACAGGATTTAAGTTCAAGTGCAGAAATAGATGACAATGGGTATCGCTCACCTGACTCAGAGCTAAAACGACAGCAGTGTGCTCAGAGACGTTATACTGAGCAAAGTGACAAAAGATCCAAGACACTTCGACTTCCTCCAAGGCAGTACCATGTGTAGACCATGTTCGGGCTGGAAAATCGGGATACTGAGCGAAGACATCTGGCTTATCGAGCGCGGGGGACGAGTATCGGCGAACAGCGAAACGAAGGTGCCCATCTATTCGGTAGATGTATTGTATGGACCCAGGAATTGCCGACAATGTCCTATCACCTTGGGGGTAGAAGAGAATAAGGCTGTTGCCATGATGCGTCTTCGCTCAAGAGTAGATGACGCCATCCGCACGGTACCGGGCATGCAGGATTACCTCGCTCCGATCGATAAGTCTTCGAAGATCTTCGGGTGTTTTCTGTGGCCGAGGAGGCTTCGAGGAGTCTTCATCGGCAAGTGCTAGCTCTCGTATGTGTAAGGTGCCATCCGGTTTGTCTCCATACAGCTTTTCGAAGAGCGCCCGGCATCGGCGAATGATTTCAGGACAGCTAGGCCTCGATAGCCAACGCCTCAAGTTTGCGGCACGCAGAAATGCTTGGTGGATTGTCTGCTCCAGTTGACCTAGACAAAAATTATTTAGGGAATCCCACGAAGGAGAGGAGGAACATACCGAATTTGTGATTGGTGGGTATGCGCTGCAACTGTCCGATGAGACGTTCAAAGGGGAAAGCCCACCATGAGTGGACAGGCCCAAATAGCTTGAGGAAGTCGTATAGGTGAAAGGCCATGTGATGAATTGATTCGCAC
>CM035304.1:2325413-2366256 GCA_002900995.3 Ganoderma boninense
GGCTGGACGAAAACGAGCTGTTGATCGGCACTGCCTTAGGTTTTCTGGTGATTTGGTCTGGCGTTGACGAGGTACGTGGTATACTCTGGCCAGGACATCGGCGCATTACACTGGATGGATGATTGTGGCTAGAAATTCACGCTATTAGCACGCATTCGGATGCCGGGGAGTGCCGAAATTATCAGCGCGGTCTCCGTAACGCAAGGTGACGGTTTTCGTATTGTGGTTGGAATGTTGGATTGTTCTGTCGCCTGCATCGACTGGTGTACGAGGCGGGGGTTAGTATACATGTGGAACTCCTGGGGTCAACGCTCGCATGTGTTTATCCCAAGGGCGATGTCGATTCGGGAGGATGGCTCCGTGCGCGTCCTCAGCCTCCACAACGGAAAGATGTAGGTAAGACAGTCCATGATATAAGGCGAGATGCTAATCACCAACAGGTTCATCCTTGATCGCGACACTGGCAACTGCGTCGGGTGTCCCGTGTCATTCGTGGACCCAATGTAAGATATCATGTAGTGCTCAAACGATGAGTTTTCTGATCAATGTCTTAGAGGATTCGCCGCGATCGACGAAAAGAAAGAGCTTATTGCAATCTCCCACTCTGGCGGGTTCACTTTGCATGACCCGAACTCGAGAGAAGGTACAGTGGCGGTCTACAAAGCGGAGAAATCCCGTACAGACTTGCCGAAGCCAATCATATTCGGCGAGGGTCGTCGGGTGGTCATCATCGGCAGCGACCATGGGAAGGCTTACGTCTTCAACAAGCGTAAAGGAGGCCCTCCTGTGGACACTCTGGTCCACAGCGATGATCCCACAGAGCTTGTGCAGAGTATCGCAGTATGTCATTCAATGCGTAAAGGAAGCTGAGAGATAACACTGTCATTAGACACACTATGACGGCGAGCGGTCAATTGTACTGTGTGCGACATCGTCGATCAAACAGCCGTCTATTTCCATCTGGGAGCGGACCATGCCTGGACGGCAAGGAAAGCGCAATCAGCGTACAGAGAACCCAGCCAAGTTCCCCGTCAAAGCGGCAAGCGCCAGAGCAGCAAGCGTGGAGCCCACGACACTCACACTCGCGAGCTTCCTTCAACTTGTTGTCCTGCTTTGCTTCCTGAGGTTCATTGTGAGTCCTGTGGTGCACTCTTGGCGCGACGTGCCCAATTAACGCACCTCGCACAGTGGAACATCAGTCCAGTGGAAGTCGCAGCAGAGTGGATCAGAGCGGCTTGGAATGTAGATATCCCTCCACTTCGGCGTTGATCGCCTGATGTAGACCCCAGTTCGTGAGGACGATCGTAATCAGAGCAGAGCGGGGGTTGATGTGCAAATACTCACCGAGTAGACGGGCTCGCTCGCAGCGACCTTAGTGTGGGGAACGACGTAGCGCACCGACGAGTCGGACAATGGGTGTGCACTGGAGACGAGGGGACGGTGTAAATGGGGCAAGGACAGCGATCATTAAGACAGAACATCATTGGAGATTATCAAAATGGCTCACTTATAAGCATTGCGGCAAGATGGGATTCGTTCGGTGGGATCGGCGCGTCTTGGATGTCGGCTAGAAGCACCCTCGATGGTCAACACCACCAAGGGCAGGACGGAGCAGTAGCAGAGTACGGAGAACATAGATGATTTGGATGCCGCGGTCAACACCGCAACATCCAGGAGGAGGAGGAGGAGGAGGAGGAGGAGGAGGAGGAGGAGGAGGAGGAGGAGGAGGAGGAGGAGGAGGAGGAGGAGTAGTAGTAGTAGGCAGAGGAACTCCAGGGTTGGACGGGAGGAGGGGGAACGGCGGGGAAGCGTCCGTAGGCCTAAGTCGGCTGTCATCGGGCTGACAAATTCCCACGAGGCACAGCCTCCGCAGGGCTCACGCAGGAGTCGAGCCCGGGATCTCCCCATCCACCACCACATCAGCCCAGAGTGCGTCGTGGTGTTGACCCGACGCACTCCCGTTTTACCTGCATGCGTTCATGCGTTGTGGTGTTGACCCAATGCATGGTATCTCTGCCGAGCCTGTGTTCAAGGTCTTGCCGATGTACCCGCCCTCAAGACCCCCTTCTGAGAAGGCAGTTCGGAGGCCCAAGGCATCAACGCGCACCGCGAGGCCAGCCACCATCGAGCGGCTTCCTGGCATCAGTCTTGACAGTTTGTGCCCCACTCGCGTGTTTGGGGGTGGTCCGCACTCGTCCCTCTTGCAACATTCTCCGATTCACCCGTTACGGTCGCACACCGGGAACTCAAGCTGCGTTTATTTCTGCGGGCAGATTATCAGCACGTCGTCGTTGTCCCCGGCTCAATGCCATGCCCCCTCCCCTCCTCTCCGCACATAGAGCTCAAGGTACAGCCTCGGACCGATCCACGCTATTACCGCCTTCCTCCCGCTCCTCCGCACGTCCGACTGCGCGAGGAAGATCATCGTCATCGGCTCTGGGCAGGTGACCCGAGCGCCACCCGCGCTTTCCACCTAATCGTCGGATTCAGCATGACCGAAGCCGCCACGAAGTTCGCCGTCAAGCTCCAGGGCGAGGGCTTCGTCGTCGTCACTCTGTCCGGGGATGGTGGACTGCTCCGCTACGACTAACGTCGATGGTGAGTCACCCATTGATCGTTTCAGCACGTGTCCCCTCCGTACTGAATTGAGCGTTGTCACGCACGACGCCTTCAGCTGCTCAATGTTCGCAAAGCCCGGTGCGATCATAGCGGTATACGATCGCGCGAGCTCATCGCAGTCTGCGCCGACTTCCCATTTCGCGCGCGGGCTTTGCGCATGACGTACGCTTGCTCGCGACATGTGCGCGGTGGTGCTAGCACTCTGATATGTCATTAACATTAACGGGGGCTTGGATGAAGGCGAGGTCCGTGTCGTCATTGGGGAACCTCGGCCTCATGCGGTCTGCTGCAGCGGTAGATACCCAGGTTAAATTTTCGATTGCAGAAGTGGCGGACAGAGACGGACAGAGTTTGGCTTGGTCGCCCCTGATGGGGAGTATGTACTGCAGTATAGAGACAATCAGTGACAGATAGGCATGTACAAACCGAGCGATGTTGCGATGGTCGAAGTCTCCCAGCAACTCCAGAACATCAGCGCCTCGCCACAAAACAGACAAAACCGTCGTCTGACACAAGCTCGTCCTCCTCCACCTCTTCATCGGTGCTTTCGATGAGATTACCGACTTTACCCTTTGCTTTCCACATCGGCGTGATTCGTCGGGCCGTTTCGTGAACATCGTCGGGTCGTTACTTGTTGGGCGAGAGGCGGCTCACGGAGCCCTTGCTGCGAAGAGGGCAGGGGCTGGGCTTCAGCCTGTTGATCGAGTTCTCGGCTTCCGTGAGCACCTTCTCCCGGTACACCACTGTGTTTGCCGGCCTAATGTGTGCTTTTAGTGTTGCCTTTGACATATCAAAACATATGTATATGTCCATACTTTCTCGGGATCACACCACCCAGTCCTGGGCCCCAACTTTCTCGCACAGAAGAAGATTTCAACAAGGGCGCCCTCCTTCTTCTCCTTCCTTTCATCCACCACCATCTCCTCACTACAGCTCCTCCCCCTCATTCACAACCTTACAATGCTTTCAATTGTCATTCAGAACATCATCAAGTACATGGTATGTTTCCACCTCTCTCTGTGGCTCAAAACTGACCTATTACAGCCTATTATGGCCTTCCAGGGCCTGCAGGCCGGGCGCGACCAGGCGCGTCGCTCCTCCACTCCCCCTGGGTGCGTTGGCATGTTCTCGAGCCACCGTTCGCGCCTGTACTAACTCGCCTACAGCCCGGGGAATCGTTCGGCTCGCGCGTCGCCGCGTTCTGGCGCGCCGATCCAGGCGAAGAACGCGACCAACACGAACAAGCGCGGCACCGCCTAGGGCATCCGGCGGGCACTCGGCGGGCAATCAGTGGGTGGTCGGCGTGTCGAGAGCGGGCGCAGTAGTCTTTCTTGAACATGTTTCGAGTCGTAGAGCCCGGGATTCGAGATTGTAATCGGTTGAAAGTGTTGAATTGAGCGTTGTCGTCTTTCTAACGTTTTTCCGGCCTCGAAACTCGACATTATGTTGAATACTAAACTTTCCTTAGAACTTCAAGTGCTCGATGACGTCGGGCGTATCGTAGAACGTGACGTCCTGTGTCACATTGTAACGGTGGTGAGCGGCCCGATGAGCGGGAGACGAGCGGCCGATGAGCGGGAGACGAGCGGCCGATGAGCGGGAGACGAGCGGCCGATGAGCGGCCGCTTTTTTCCCGATGACTGTAGGCCCGGATTTAAGCTCAAATGCTGACCGGGTTTTCAGGAGAATTGACATATCAGATGTGGATTTACATTTCAGCCCAGGTAATCTTTCAAATTTTCGTCCGCGCCACAGTTGAAACGCTGTCTTGGCTTTTCTTCCAGAGAACACTTGAACTGTTGAATGCAATGTTGCGCGGCGCAACATACAGGACATTATAAGAGATTTTAAATTCGCTCAAGTCCCCGATTCAATTTCAAACACTAGTCTATTCAACATTTGATACATTGTTTTAGCTACTGAATTCCATTCTGACAGGCATGTTGTCCCCTCCAACATGACGAAACCCCCGAAGTGGATACTGAAGATGAGTGAGCTTCATTCTCTGTGCTTCTTCCGCCCTGAGCCTCGCACTGCCAGACGGTGGCGATGCAGTAGGTGGTAGCCATGGCGATCCAGGCCTCAAGATGACAAGATCTCACCCACACGGCGCATTGCTCTCCGCCTCCTCGCTGCTCCTCGCGGCTACTGGAAGCCGCCTTCAGAATCTCCCCTGACCTGTTCTCATCGACATCGTGCAGCTCTTCTCCTTCTCCCATTGTTCAACACCAGCCGCTGAGGTTCTCGCGGATCACGGCTCGACTACTCGGACTCAAAGTGGGGCCGATGGCACTCAGACTGCCACTCAGGCACGCTCTCACAGGTACCCCGTCGATGATAATGGCTGGTGAGCCCTCGCAGTAAGCACTTTCAATATTTTGCTGGCGGGAAATATCATGCACATCATCGCGATCCATACGGAGTAACGGACTGTCTGTGTCAATGGTCACTTGATGATCACTGCACAGCGCACAGTCTGTCTGCAGTGCGCAGCCCATGGCGCTGATCGACCTTCCAGGTGTATTCGAGGCCCTAGCTGGTTTGGCTTGTAGGGCATTGTGAATCCTGGCCACGATGCCAAGGGAGGATCGCTGTTTATGCACGTCATTTCCTTCTACCGCTCGAGCACGGAGCGAGAAGGTGAGTAATTTGCCAAGACACCGGTGCGCCGCGCCCTGCAAAACATCTCCCGTCGGGCTGCTATTGACGGCATCAGCGGCAGGACCATTGTGATGCATACGGGGGAATTTGGCGTCCATGTGGGACCTGAGCGCGTCCGAGCTCTAGATATTATTAAACATGCTGCGAACAAGGATGCCCGCATTCCCCCTTGAATTCTTTCTCCACACATGCTCGCAATACCCGTCCTTGGCTCGGTTCTGTAACAACACTCCGCATTCATTCCTTTGCACACCCTGTCTCTACAAGTATTCCAACAACTTTGAACCACATTGCCCGGTATGAACTCAGGTACTGGTCTTCTGTGGCCCGACCCGACTGGGAAGAAGATACACTTGGTGCCGTCCCAACCAACGAACCCCCCGACTGCACGATTTGCCCAAGCAAGTTCGCCCTCTCCCTGCTTCCCCAGTATGTTGTCATCTTTTTTGTGCCAAGAGCATGTCTAAAGCCAGAATCGCAGGCTCTGTCGAGCATGTCATATCCTTCGATGTCGGAAAAGGTATGTCCACGGACCTTCTTGTGAACAGGTGCATCTGACGCATATGCCTACAGTATGCGCTCCCTATGGACCTGAGCGCGTTCAACGGTCCCGAAGATGACGACAGCCTCCATGATCCGGATCGGGGGAAGGATGGTGGCCGCATGTTCTCCGTACGAGGTTGTACGAATGTCGGCTGCGTCATCCTCTTGCTCGTATGCCTCTTTGCCCTCTTGTGCGCTCTTGTTATCCATGGCTTCTGCATTCTTGTGTTGACATACCCCCAAGCGCTGGCTACCCAATCGCGACGTACCTCACAAGAACCACGCAGTCCTACTCAGGCGGCTTCAACCTTGGGGGGATCAACGCCTCCGGCCAGCTCCCAGATATCTCGGGTCTGCGCGGGCTCATCGACCGCGACACGCCGCAGGACGCGCGCACGAAGGTAGACTACGTCAATGGCCAAACGTGGCAGCTCGTGTTCAGCGACGAGTTCAACACCGAGGGCCGCACGTTCTACCCGGGCGACGACCCGTACTGGGAGGCGGTCGACCTGCACTACTGGGCGACGGGCAACAAGGAGTGGTACGACCCCGTCGCGATCACGACGCGCAACGGCTCGCTCGAGATTCAGCTCTCCGCGCGCCCGAACCATAACCTGAACTACACCGGCGGCATGATGTCAACGTGGAACAAATTCTGCTTCACGGGCGGGCTCGTCGAGGCGCGCGTGATGCTGCCCGGGTACAACAACGTGCGCGGGCTGTGGCCTGCAATCTGGGCGATGGGCAATCTGGGTCGCGCAGGGTATGGCGCGACGACGGACGGCACGGTGCGTTATCCTCTCCAAGCTTCATTTGCACTCGATTTACGAGGCGACCGTGCTCGCGGTCTCCGCAGTGGCCCTACACGTATGATGCGTGCGACATCGGCACCGTTGCGGACCAGGTGATAAATGACCAGCCCGTACAGGCGACAGTCGGGAACGACGAGGAAAACGGCGGCGCGCTCTCACGGCTACCAGGCCAGCGGCTGTCGCGGTGTACTTGTCCTGGGGAGTCGCATCCTGGTCCTATGCATGAGAATGGAGAATACGTCGGTCGCTCTGCGCCAGAGATCGACATGTTCGAGGCCCAGGTATGAGTAATTGTGTATTCTGAAATGGACGGAGACTCAACAAGGATATAAACTCTTAGGTCGGAGGCTCGGCTCTCGGTAGCAAAACGGGAGCTGTGTCGCAATCCGGACAGTGGGCGGTGTGTTACCTAGTCCGTCTTATCCAGGATGCCACTGACCACATTCGTATAGCCATTCAACTGGAAGTACAACCCAACGGGAGGCCTTTACGACATTGCCGACCCCACGATCAGCCAGAACAACACCTACATGGGAGGAATCTATCAGCAAGCCTCATCCGTGGTCACTGCAGTCGGTACGTCGTAATAGTGAGCGTATATATGATTACCGTCTGAAGCGGGATCTGTTTATAGACCAGACCGCCTATGAGTTCAGCGGTGCCCAGTATTCGATATATGCGTTCCAGTACAAGCCTGGTTTTGGTGATGCGGTGAGTGCAGCTGTGCCCCGAAGGCCCAAACTTCTTCTGAACTCCCATTGCTGTAGTACATCACCTGGGTAGCGGACGGGAAAATCTCTTGGAGCATCCAACAGTCTGTCATGGGGCCGGATAGCGTCGTCGGGATCAGCGATCGTCCTGTTCCCCAGGAACCCATGGTCAGTCTCCGCTGCGGACATCCCCGTTCGCTCTTACGTTGACATGCACCTTTGCAGTATCTTATAGCGAACCTGGGCATGTCCACGAACTTCGGCACGATCGACTTCGAGCACCTTGCATTCCCATCTACGTTGCGCGTTGACTATATCCGAGTCTACCAGGATCCGAACGCCGTCAACGTCGGTTGTGACCCACCCGACTTCCCCACTGCGGCCTATATCAATCAGTGCGTTTTGTTTCGCCTTTATCCTTGCTTCCTCCGCATCTGTCGGCGGCCGAGCCGCAACGCTCGGAGTTGAGCACTGATGCTGATGTGCGTTTGAATATCCAGGTACAGTGAGGCGTACAACAATCCTAACCTTACGACATGGGTCCAGGATTACAACCAGACGATGCCCAAGAACAAGTACCTTGGGCAGTGCTAACACTGGGCGACTTCGCTCCAGGTTTTAGTTTGTTCCGTGGGGATATGGTGCAGATACGACCATTGTGAGACTATTTAGTTATTCGCTATTATATTGTTTTCGCTTTCTAGGTCGTTGGCACCATTGTTGTCCTGGAAGGTAGGTGATCCAATCCGAATAATGCCTGGAGATAAGTGTTCGTATCCGCTATTCCCTTCCCGTGCTCCGTCCCGCTACCTCTAACCCTAACTTCGCCGCCTCCCAGTACCCGATATCCACCACCAGTGTCGACTTCGGATTGATAGGGCACTCTGCGAACGCGAGCGTGATGTAATGGTTCATCCACCCCGTCGACACCTCGAACGTCTTCGTCCAATCCGGCCACTCAGAGATGTGGTCCCCGTCGCACACGAACTCGGGCTGTCCACTTGGGGGCGCCCCAGAGTATAGCTCCGCTTGCGCCCAGCTTCGACCCCGCCAGGGATGGCTCTCCTCCTTCCAGTAGTTGGGCTGCGCGAGCCAAGAACGATGTTCTGGCAGCAGCTGACCGTGCGCTTCGACAGTGCCATACCCCGCGTACCAATCGAACAACCCCGCCCGCTCCTCCCTCTCGCTGTCATCGGAGTCGTCGTCTGCGACTGCATCCGGGTCGTCCGCCGCGGGATGGGTGCACCGCCCAAGGTGGACAGCGATGAAGTAGCGCGCACCCGTGCGTCGGAACGTGAATGTGACTGGGGGCGAGCCTGTCCAGGGGACCTGCTGCGGCGACGTGACAGAGTGCAGCTCCCAGCCCTTCGCCACGAACCCATCGAGCGAGCGCCGTGAGATGCGGTAGGGCGTATAGTTGCTGCTGTTGATGAGGATGCGCGGGTCGAGCGACGCCGCGGCCTCTGGGGGAGGGCGGTGGGTGATGTAAATGTCCCGCCACTCTGGGACGGCGTTCCTAGAGTCTATCGTCATGTCCATTAAGGCCATGCGTCTACCGAGAGGTCCGCCGGTGTGATAAAGTGGGCGCGTGGGGTCGGACGCGCCTGAACAGCGGGTGAGCAGGAGTGCCATTGGAGTCCTGTTGCTGGCGGAGACGTGACAGCATATGATGGCGATAGTTACTCCGCGGAACTCAAGGATCGGGACGCGAGCATGCACGCCATACGACGTGATGGAGAACGTAGGCAGTCCATCGAGATAAAATGAATGGTAGGTTCTTGCAGAGGGAGGGTCCGCCCTATGGATGGAAGAGGAACGCTGGGCACAGTTTCAACGGCCGATATAAATGTCTGAGGGAGGGACGCACTCACGGAAGACCTAGGCGGCCAGAAGACAATCGCTGTACTGTCTTTGAAAGACGAAGGGGAACTTGCGAAGAGATACAACTCCGGGTTCTGATGGTCGTGCAGCGAACCATTGCGCCTCCGGGCCATGCCCGAGGAGCATAAGGCTGGAAGTTTCGCACGAGATCCCCAAGCAAAGAGAGAAATGTCGATTGACTGCTTCATGATCTCCTCCTGCAGTCTATAGAAAGCCCGTCGGCCTTCCCCGTAGAGCGTAGGCATGTTGATTGAGAAGATCCCCATGAGACAGTACGCCTCGTCCTCCAACCGCGTCGTCTGTCGCCCAGCGGCCCACGACATGCGCTGAGCGACGCTCACGCTACCGAGATCGACCTCTTTCCGCAACACCGTTGCTGGAACATCGGTGATTTCCTGTAGAGTGTCTGCAAGATTCGCCTTGGTCCCCAGCACTTGCCATTCTCTGGACAGGAATATGAGGAATGTCGGCGCGATGAGTTCCTGCAGCGTCCACCCACGTGAGTGCCACCTGCTATCCATGAACCCCGAACCATGCCACACCTGGGAGTACAAGCCCCCAACATCCTGCGAGACGTCCCCGAGATACGCGTAGCACACCTCGGCGAGGGAGTAGTAGCGGTACATGGAGTTGATCGCCTCTGAGAGCTCCGAGCTGCTCTCCTTGTTGATGCAGCACGTATCGTTCCAGACCCACTTGTACCCGTGTCGCTCGGCTATGATGCACGACTGTCGGATCTTATCCGATGCGAGGTCGCGCGGTGTCGCCGTAGATCCCAGCCTGAGCTTGAAGAAGCGTGTGGCGCGTTTGAGACCGCGGGAGGCGCATTGTTTTCGCAGGGCTTGGATATCCTGGAAGGACATCTCTTCCTTGTCCCACACATGCGAGAGGATTGCATATCCGCCCGGTACGCTCTCGGGGTCGCTGAAATAGTGCAGTTCGGCGCGGTCGGTGCTCAATAGCCACATGGAAAGCGGTGCTGTTAGTTAAAGATTCACAGTCAGTTGAATCTCGCATGCCAAAACTGTTGAAAGAGTTTGGAGACGCACCGAAAGAGAGACGAAGCCCGGGGAACGGTGGGCGATTTTGCGGGCAAGGTGTCCTGTCCTTGGATCAACGCAATGAGAATACACCATTGTTAAGCTGCCAGACTGCGTGCAAGGCAGTGTCTCTCGCCTCGCTTTCGACGCTTTCCGACGGACGTTGACTGGAGATCTTGTCATAACTTGATGTGTTCCTGTGTGACGCTATGCTCGCAAACAGGACATGAGGCTGCTTTGTCAGCTAATCACGAACACAACCTGTGCACCTACGACGTATATATTCACAGGACGGAGAGCGACGCCAGCAACCCATACGTCAAGCTTGAACACGAGGAGTAGTCGTGTTCCATTTGCAAAGGGGTGCCAGGGTGGTGACTGGGCGAAGCTGGAGAATATCGATCAGTAGGACCGCAGCTTATCAGCTGGATGGCACTTCATTTGGCACTTTATGCCGGTCCTCGAGCGGAGATCGCGCATCTTCCATTCGGCCATGAAGAGGCCTGAAAAAGAATGAATGGAACTACGAATGGCACGTCAATACAGTAGTGACGGTAGACAATGCAAATTGTCCAGGTTAATAGTCATGACATCACGTTCTTCGCCCAGAGCCGACAAGAGAGAGATAAATGGGACTGGCGACAAGAGCCCGAGATGCTCGGGAGTCGAGGACCGATTGCGCGCTCACAAGCATTCCAACGGACCACAGTCGTCGAAGAGCACCTATCACAACAGAAGCGCCACGGCGACCATCGGGAGGACCACCGCGGATCCGAGCCGAGCCGCATGCTCCGCGCCGTTTGCATTCGTCCCTGGGCTCGACCTCGGGCCTCCGCCCGACCCGCTTGGCCCTGGGTGCGACGACCGCGTAGCGGTGGGGCCCGAGCCCACCGTCAAGGTGCCGTTCAGACGCATTGCGTTACGCTATTAAACCAGGAGGATAGGAGTCAGCCAATTAAAACATACGGAGCCGACGCTGTCCGACTCGCGAGCAAGAAGCGAACGTGAAATGAAAATGTAACCACTCACCCGGAACCCGTCCAGTGTCAGGTAGTTAGTTCCATTGACGTTTATCCCACCGACGCCTCCCTCGGCGCATGTATTCCAGTCGAAGAACCAAATCGTGTCCGACGTCGTCACGTTGACGGACAGGTTCGTGATCGCGCTGAAGTTGCCTGCGTCGCGGAAGCTCGAGTCGAACCCGTTGAGAGTGAGGTTGAAGTCGTGCAGAGGAATACAGGGCGCAGCAAACGTCGATTGTGTTGCTGTGTGGTTCCCTAGGGTGACTATCGAAGGGTATAGGAGTTAGCATATGGCTGAATTTAGGCATAACACTTGGGAAAGAATGAATGTAATATTGAGATAGGGGCTGTAAATGAGAAGAGATACACGCTGGATACAGATACCAATCTGTGGAACTTTCATGGCATGGCCGGTGGCCACACCGCACTGAACATGATGGCAAGAGGATAGAGGCGAAGGACAGGACGAAAACAAGAACTTACAATTGAAGACGACTACGTCACCTATGTCGGCCGTAACCGCGTCGGGGTCGAAGACGGTGGTCGCGCCGTCAGGTGCCTCTGTGCTACCGCCGACGGTAACAACAACCTCCTTCGCCAGCGATGCTGCGAAAACAGACAGCTGTTGACGAAACGTTCAGCAAGTACAATCGCGAGCGCATGGACGAAGTAGACTCACAGCAAGAGCTGCAGCAAAGACGGGGCGCATGCTAAACAACCTGAAGGCGAGAAGATGGGAGAATGGAGCTGAGGGTTGCAGAGACGAAAGGGGGTTAAGGATGCCGCAAGGATGGAGGGCAGACGGACACGAGGGTGAGCGAATGCTTGGCTTCATGCTGCATATGAAGCTCCCCAGCAGGCTGTCGGCCGCCAGAACGACCCCCTCGAGCATGGTGAGGTGGTGCTTCCCCTCCTCTCTTCTCCGTTCTCCTTCCCGTCTTGATAACCATATCTCCCCCAATATGCTTGCCATTGGGCGGATAAGAAGAGGAAGCTGCGCAAGGAAATTAGTGACGTCTTCCATGGATCCATCGTTTGCGACTCACGCTTGAATTGCTTTCCACGACCCCAAGTTCTGCTGCGACATTTCGCTCGCCCGCCTGGTTCGAACGCTGATTGACTTTATCGTCAATTGCGATGAGATGACGTGTATGTGTCTGACTGATAGTTAACATGGCGCTGTTCTGTCAGGTTTGCCGGTGAAATACTCGTTACAAAGTTAGCGGCCTTGCTCCAAAGCGGCGGTCGCCAATGGTTCATAGAAGACATGCGCTGGCGATCAGAGACAGCGTGCGAGACTATTTCCGCACCATCTAGCCCCTCGGTCTCTATATAGTCTCAAGACACTGCGCTGTGCGCTCTCCTATGAACGGTCCCTCTGAGCTCGAACAAACCTCGTGTACTGGGTGGTCTGTCGGCAAGGATGGAGAAGCTCGGATGTGAAGCAAGTCGGTGACGAGACCACTGCTGTCTTCTGTGCTCAGGCCCACCAGTGAAAAAAATGCATCCTTAAACGCAGGCAAGAGTATGAGACATGCTCACCATGACGTACTGACGCATACGCATTGCGTATCTCCTGTCACTCCCCTTTCAGATCCCCTCTCGGTGGTCAGATAGAATGCTGAGCCTCGGGCATCGTTCTTTTGATAGCAACCCATTACGGCGCGTACTCGTACGCTTTTAGATCGCGTTCGAATCCCATCTTGTATTCGTTTCAAAAGTCAAACGAACCTCTGGTCAGTAGAGCAGTCGCCTCCGAACAATACTCGCCACTCACTAGCATCACCATAATCCCCTGTCCAAGACGAAGGCTCTCCGAAGCTGAAGAAGGATCATGATCATGCGCACGCTGCGGGCCTCACCCGACTCAGGACCGCTGTTCCGATGCAGTAATCAATCGTCGTCGTTCGACGCTGGCAACCACAGGCACATAGACACCTTCTGTTCACCTCTTCCATGCAGTAATCAAGTATTTCGTAGAAAGATGCAGAGGCGCACAATCCAGTCAATTTCGAGTTCGCAGTGAGTTCCGTGATGGAGGGGCAGTTGGATGAGAGGAGGGAGAGCAGCTTGGACGGCCATGGCGGTGTGCAAATAGAAGACAACAAATGCACGTGGCTCATCTCCGAGATGCCCGACCGTCCCATCGACCCGAATATTCTGACCAGCTGCAGTTGGACCTCCTCCAATCCAAGCCTTCAGGCGTTCTTACAAATACAGCATGGGATCATAGACAGTAGCAACCATTTACGGGCGAAGGTTTAAAAATCTCGCTAGTACTTCAATCCAACGGCCAGGTATCGTAACGAGGGTTGCGCAAACTGTCCGACTCGGAGTCTCCGAGTCTGACGATGGCCTGTCGAGCCCATGAATCTAGGTACGGATACGCTAGCCTGAACTCTTCGCGCACGATAAAAGGAACACGGTACGCGGGCATGATCAAGATGAGACCGGATTTATGGGAACGAGCCGACCAAGGCCCGCACAGCCCAAGACCGAGCTCGTGAGGCCCCAGTCTCCACAGCTGCGACCGGAGGAACTGCCTGTATCCAACGGTCTCCCGCACGCTCTGGCCCAGCCGCCTGTCCCCCCATCTCTCCTTCGGAAACGCGCGGATCATGTCGAGTTCCTCCTGGGAGGGTATGGCCGTCTGAGCTTTCTGGAGCATGTTCTCGTAAACGACACCCTTCAGCTCCAGGTGGACGACCAGGGTCGACTTGCGCGCACGCTCGTGGGGAACGAAAGACAGCCGGACCGTCCTCTCCTTGGTCCCAAAGTCCTTCGTCCAGAGCGGCCAGGAGAGGACGTGGTCCCTGGAGCAGTCGTGGGCGTCGTGCACGTGTCCGCCCCCTTCATGCGGGCAGCTGCGACTGCACGAGACCCGGGCCCAGTGAGTGGGCAAGCCATCCCACCGCAGGTGCGGGGGGGTTGAACAGACTCCGATCTCCACGGTGATGTGTTCCCCGGTGGGGTGGATAAAGCGCACCCCGTGCCGATGTGCGCAGCTCTGTTCGAGGGCCCGGAAGTTGATCATCGCGAGGCGGGAGAGGAGCCAGTGGGGAAAGTAGACGAAGGGATTCACAGCGCAGTTGAAGGAGAGGCGGGATATGGATGCGTGGGTGGACGTCAACCCTGCTGGTGGGCTTGTCATGATATGGATGGTCCGCCACTCTGGACGGACAGCAGCACCGTCGAAGCGGATGTTGTTCAGATCCCGGCCGAGGGTTACCAGCCGTATGGCGCCATTAGCACCAACGTGTGGTTTGGCCCGGCGTAAGAGACAGCCGGCGTGATACAGTTGTCTGTATGCATCTTTGGATGATGGGTCTCTCATGAGGATAAGGCCGACGTGTTCGCGACTGGGGAACTGACAGAGAAGGAGCGCGATGGTGACGTCCCCTGCATCGAATACAGGAAGTCGACATTCTACGCCGTAACTTGTGAAAGTAACTTGAGGGAGTTCAAGACGATCAAAGGGCCCATTCTGGAGGTCACTGGGGATCCGACTCTCTTGGGCAGCCTGTGATACCGTTGAGGTTAGAAATACTTCAATTATTGATCTCCAAAGCGAGACCACTTACAGGATTGGATGGCGGGTAGGTGTGTTGTACGTGTTCACACTTCATTAAGGTCGGTGTATAGATGGAAGGCGATTCAAAATCTTTCGGGGACGAGGCCAGAAGATACTTGAAAGCGTCTCGAGCCCCAGACGAGACAGCGTCTTCGGAACCAAACCCGCAACACTCGCCGATTACGGATCCCCATGCGAAGAGGGTCATGTCCGACGAGTGCTTCATGATTTCGTGCTGGAGGCGGTAAAACGCATTGTGACCCTCCCCGTAGTTCGTCGGGATGCTGACACCGAAAAGCCCCATGAGCGAGTACGCCTCGTCCTCGAGCCTCGTCGTGTTCCTCCCGACGGACCAGCACATTCGCTGCGCAATGCTGAAGTTGGAGAACAGGCGCTGCCGGGTGAAGACCGTCCACGGGATACCCGTGATCTGCGAGAGGAGCCCCGCGAGCGTCGCCTTCGTCCCGATCTCCCGCCACTCGCTCGAAAAGAACACGACGACGGCGGGCGCGATGAGCTCCTGCAGCGTCCACCCGCGCGTGTGCCATCGGCTCTTCCGAAACGGGGAGCCTTGGGTCTCCAGGGCCGAGCCACCCGGCACGTCTGCGAGGTATGCGTAGCAGACCTCCGCCTGGCAGTACCATTGGAACATGGAGTTGATGGACTCCGACAGCTCCGTGCTGCTCGTCTTGTCAATGCAGCACGAGTCGATCCACACCCACCGGAAGCCCTCTTTCTCTGCCAGGAGGCAGCACCCGCGGACCTTAGTATCCACATGGTCTCGAGGATTCGTGCCCTCCCGCCTACATTGTTCGCCAATAGCCCTGACCTCTTGGAGCGTCTGTTCGCCCGCAGGACTCCATGTATGGGAGAGTATCGCGTATCCGCCAGTTATGACTTCGGGGCCGGCGAAATAGTGTAGTTCTGCGCGGTCAGTGCTCAAGACCCACATGGTGTGTAAGTTCGACCTTGACCTGCCTCCTGCTTGTCAGCTCCGCATTGTGTCAAGGAGAAATACAGCGAAACACTCACTAAGGCCGAATAGCTCTAATCTAACGAGTGATGGATGGTAGAGCGGATGCTTCACCTGGGTAGAAGAGGGGCGGGCTCAAGACACCAGCATAGCACGATGGGGGGAGGAAGGTAGTTTTTGCTAGAGAACCCCACTGCGGTCACTGAGCGCGGGCTACCGGAAACTTACTGTGCTTGTGTGACAGAAGGATGTTTGACAGGACAGGCGACGAAAGTAGTTCGAAAATAGCAACGAGCAATATCCCTATCGCAGTCAAGCCGAGAATACAAGTCAGCGATTGAAAAGATACAAGCCGCCAGGTAGGTGTGATATCAAGGTGATATAGACGAATCCACATCCTTCATGAGCTTTAATAAACCTTGGCCTTTGGACAGCGCATTACCTTCCCTGCATATTGCTCACTATCACCGCCCCACATGGGTGTCTGATCCTGGAAGAAGACTCCATACCCTGCAAATGATTGTTGTTCTTGTTTCATGCAATCTAAGGGACAATCCGGGCTATCACCGTCAAGTCAAAGTACCCTGTCAAGTGGGTATCAACATGGCTCAGAGTCATGACATGGATACGCGCAGAAAAGGTTCCGTACTAGTAACCGCAACGCTATACGGGTGTTATAGCAAGCTTCTTCATTGCCTCCGCGACGGCAGTTCCCGCCACGTCAAGTTCGTCCGCAGCCCCGAATCCGCAGCCCAGAACCCTTGCGCGTCGGAAATTCGACGCCCTTCCCGCTCTTCATCGCGCCGTACACGCTGCCCTCCAGCTCGACATGCACGACCAAAGTGTGCGCGGGGGTCAGCCTGCAGCGCGCGAACGACAGGCGCACGGTGCGCTCCGCGTCCCCAAAGTCCTTCGTCCAGCCCGGCCACGCGCCGACGTGGTGCTCGCCGCAGTCGTGCTCGAAGTCCGTCTTCTGGCCCCACGTCGCGACGAACTGCGGCATCGCCTTCGCCCAGTGCGCCCCGGCCGGGGAGGACTGCGCGCACGTCCCGAGGATGACGCGGATGCCCTCCTTGGTGCTGACGTCCTCGAACGTCGCGGACAGCTCGAGCGGCGCCTTGCTCCGGACCTGCAGCGGGCGCAGCTCCATGCCCATTAGCGTAAGCCGGCCGATGAGCCAGTGCGGGATGCGGAAGGGCGGGGCGGGGACGATGCTGTGGAGCGGGTGGCAAAGGCTCGGGGCGACGTCCTTGAGGACCGGGGGCGGGCTGTCCGCGATGAAGATGTCGCGCCATTCGGCCGTGACGGCCTTGCCGTTCAGCCGCAGGTTGTAGAAGTCGTCGCCGAGAGAGATGAGGCGCGCGAAGCCGACGCCCCCGGAGGGCATCCGGTAGCCGTGCCCGGTGTGGTACTTCTTCCGGGAGGGGTCCTGGATGAGGTAGTTGGACGGGTGGAGGAGGAGCCCGATGTGTTCGCGGCTGTTGTCGCAGAGGAGGACGGCGACGATGAACCCGTCTGACTCGATGATTGGGAAACGGCATTCCAACCCGTAGCTTGTCATTGAGAACCTTGGCAACTCCATTCGACCGAACGGACCGAGTTCTCGTGCAGCGCTCGCTTGGGTGGCCTGAGTATTTTCCGTCAGCCACTCAACATGCTTGAGAAACGTTACGTACAGTGCTATTCGTCTTGTGTTGCCAGTCGAGATAGGGTTGTAATGGGTTTGCCGCAGCGGGCGTAAAGCGTACAATTCGTCCGAAGGGCTTCACAAAGTTGCGGGGCGAGTCAGCGAGGAGATAGACATGGTTCTGCGAAGACGTGTTGAAGTACTGGTAGATTTCTTGAGGTTCTACCAACGTGACGCTCTCGGAGTCAATCCCGAGCCCCCAAGCAAATAAACTGGTATCAAATGACTGCTTTATGAGTTCATGCTGGAGGCGCTGGAACGCCTGACGACCCTCGCCGTAAATTGTCGGCATGTTTACGTTGAACAGTCCCATGAGGCAGTACGCCTCGTCCTCCACGCGAGTAGTATTCCGGTTCGCTGCCCACGACATCCTCTGCGCGACGCTGATGACCGAGTAGTGCACCTCGCGGGTGAGCACCTGCCGCCAGACGCCGGTAATCTGCTGGAGGAGTGGCGCGAGCCCCACCTTGTTCCCAATGACCTTCCAGTCCTGCGACACGAAGATGACGAGCATTGGCGCAACGAGCTCCTGGAGGGTCCACCCGCGGGAGTGCCAGCGCGCCGTCCGAAACGCCGATCCAGCGGCATCCAGGACGCAGTCGGTCTCGACGTCCTCGAGAAAGGCGAAGCACACCTCTGCGAGGGAGTACCACTTGAACATAGAGTTGATCGCCTCAGAGAGCTCCGTGCTGCTCGTCTTGTCGATGCAGCAGGAATCCACCCAGAGCCACTGGTACCCGTAGGTCTCTGCGAGAATGCAGCTTTGGCGGATCTTGGGGGAAGAGAGATCGCGGGCATTTTCGCCGGAAAGTAGACACTGATCGCGGAGAGCTTGTACATCCTGGAAGGACTGCTCAGAGCCGTGTCCCCAGGTGTGAGACAGGATCGCGTAGCCCCCAGTGACCGATCCTGGAGTGGCGAAGAAGTGAAGCTCAGCCCGGTCAGTACTGAGCAACCACATCGAGAGCAGTTCTTCAAGAAGAGTTCGAAAGTCAGACGAAGTGTTTGCTAGAGGTAGGAGGCCGGGACGCACTGTGAGGTCCTGGAGTCCAGGGTGGTGGATTAGGATACCGCAGAAGGGGATATAAGTAGCACCTGCAGCGGTGTCCTTAAAAAGCCTTAAAAAGCTAGAAGGTCAGACGCCCGTGTGCGGTCCAGGCATCATGGAAGTCAATTGCAGCTAATTCTGCACGAAGCACTAGCAATTTCGAGCTTGTAAGCAGCGCCGTGTATCGACCATTGTGCGGTGCACAGCGCGCGTATGGGGGGATTCGCAACGTAAATCGCACGTATAAGAACGAGCTCGGAGATCGGATTCAGTACGCCCACGAAGCTTGCAGCGCTCATGTTTTCTTTGCAGCAACCCAGAACTCCGCCTGATACAGCCACTTCATCATCGCCATCTGGTCCGCCGTGTACTCGCACTCCACTGTCCGCCGCCGCATAAGCCCAAGTTCCGCAGCTTCCCCTCCAGCGCCAGCGAAGTCGAACCCAATCGCTTCTGCAAGCTTCAGGACCTCCTCCAGGCTCAGCTCGATCGATGCCTGGCCACCGCTGGTCCAGAGAAGAGGGCCGAGGTTGATCCACCGGCCCCCAGGGCGAAGCAGGGAATAGATGTGTTCGAGGGTCTCGATCGCGTTCAGGGAGGTGTCGATGAAGAACAACGTCACGACGAAATCGTAGCCGGGCGTCCCGTCAGGGGCGCGCAGGGACAGGAAGTCGCGCTCGGCCAGGGCGAAGTTCTCGGACAGGCGAGGGATGACGTCGGGGAAGGAGACTTTGCGGAAGAGGGTGTCTGTGGTGCGTTGGTGCGAGAACCAGCTCGCGTAGGGCTGGAGGACGTGCTGGTTCAGACGCTGCGTCTCAGAGGGCGAGAGAAGGAATCGCAAGGCGAGGTTCATGAAGAACGAGAGCTCGTTCGCAGTCGTTTGGTAGCCTGAAGGTAAGCAACAAGAGTTCAGTGCACGTTCGCCCACTCATCGAGCGGAAACAAGGGATCAGGCCAAGGCAAGCCTATCACTGGCTAGGCCTAGAGAAACGCTGCACTCGCCCCCGTATCGGCATGAAGCTCGGGGAGGTGCACGTAGGCAGGGGTCCAGTCACGGATATAGATCAGGACGCGCACGACGCCATTCCGCTCGTCTATGAGTAGCGCAGGAACATGGGTTGAAATGGAGAAGATGTCAAATGGTTTCCAGGAAGCGCATACAGTCGCCCAAACCATACGACAGGACACCAAAAACAAAACACATCTCCGAGGACGAGCAACTCACCGAGCTCCGAGATCTCCCAAGCAAGCCGACCCAGCCCAGCCCCAGGCACAAGCACCCTCTTTTCTCCCCTTCCTTCCTTCGGACACGCCCGCAGAACATCCAGCACCGGCCCAAAGATCACCTCGCGCTCCGCGCGCCCCTCCTCGCTCCAATCCCGCACGAAGTGCTTCAGCGACTCGCGCACCCGGCCCAAGTCACCCTTGATCCCTGGAGAGAACAGCCCGCGTTCCTCTTCGTCGAATTCCTCCCGCGCGAGCCGCACGATGGCGTCCGCGACGACCGCGTTCGTGGCGATGGACTCCTCAAGGCGCGCGAGCTTCCGCGGGTACCCCAGCGCGTACCCCGTGCGCCGGTGCGCCCAGCTCATGCGCTGGTACGACGCGCGCATCGCACCGAGCTCCGCGCGCGCGAGCTTCGCGTACTGCGCGTACGACGCCGCGGCGCGCTGGACGGAGAAGTGGCTGGGGGACGCGTGGGAGGAGCGGCGGGTGCGCCCGAGGACGATGTCGAGGAGGTCGGCGGGGCGCCCGACGATCTGCAGGCTGAGGACGAAGAGGATGAGGGGGAGGAGGGAGGCTAGGAGGTAGTCGGAGCTGAGGACGGCGGGCCAGCTGATGGGCGACATGGCATGCTTCCGAGGTCAGCGTTCGACGCTGGCTGAGGATGGTGACGCCGAGATATCTAGCTTTAGTGTATGTCGGGTAGACTAGAGATACGATGCTAACATGCCCAAGAATTCGAACGAGGATTGAAGAGGTGGGAGAACAAGCCAGGAGGGAGGTGAGATGGAGGTCGTCGGCGAATGAGCCACGTCGGGCGCCAGTAGAGGGTCGTGGCGGCGAGCGACAGTGGACTTGTGCTGCTTCATCTCCGTCTCATCCATCCTCGAGCCTCCTTTCGTTCATCATCGTCTCCGGATCCCTGCATCGACCCCACTTCCAAGGACTGCTGGACGATAGACTCGGACGATTGACCTCCTTCCCCCCCTCGCACGATACCACCTACATCCGCCATGAACTTGTCTCTCTACACCGTCTCGGCTTTCCTCATCATGGACACCGACGGACACCGAGTACTCGCGAAGTACTACCATCCAAAGGGACACCCAAATGGCGAGTCGAAAAAGCTGACCACGCTGAAGGAGCAGCGGGCATTTGAGAAGGGGCTGTTCCAAAAGACCAAGAAGGCCGGAGGTGAGCTCCCCTCGCCCCTTCGCCTTACCCGCAGAACGTCTTACCGTGTTCCCTATCTCTTCTCTTCCATCCACTTGGTCCCTCCGGATTGATGTGACTGTAACTTTACGCTTGTACGGATGAGCTCAGGCGACATCATTCTGTACGACTCGCATCTAGCGGTCTACAAGCACTCGCTCGACCTCATCGTCTACATCATCGGCGACCCGTCCGAGAACGAGCTCATGCTGCACTCCGCGCTCGTCGCGTTCTCGGACGCGGTGCACATGCTGCTTCGGAACCAGGTCGAGAAGCGCGGGGTGCTGGAGAACCTGGACCTCGTCCTCCTCTGTTTGGACGAGACGATCGACGATGGGTGCGTTCCCTTCTCATTTGGCTCGAGGAAACATGCCCGGGAGAGGATGCTCATGTCCGTATATGCGCTTGCAGGATCATCGTGGAGACAGACTCGACGACTATCGCTTCCCGCGTCAGCCGACCAAGGGCCGACACGACGGAGATTGTGATCAACGAGCAGACGATTCTGAACGCATACCAGACGGTGAAGGAGAAGATGCAGCAGAGGATAGGACAGCTCTAGGGTGTATGCGTGTTGTATGTGAGTCTCCCTCTCCCTTGCCTTCGCCTTTCATGGAGCCCCATACAACCCATGTTTACGCCCTGCAGTCGGTAGATATCTCGTTTGGCTGGAACGCTGGCGACGTTCCATATAAGCACACCTGAGCGATCGGAACTTTTGCCCGGGCGTAATTGGGCAGTTCCCCGCCTTGCATGCAGGCGTTCGACAAATGTCGATTCTCTTTTCTGGATAGGCCCATTCATTTTCGACATGAGACCGGAAGCACATCGCCGCACTCTTTTGCTCCGCCCGATGCTTTCTCTGGGCGCATTCCCGATCATGCAAAGTAGTTGGACGAGAAACCGGTTCTTCCACTGAGCCTCAAGGGTTTGCATGCATTTGCGGCACTAATGATCCCGTGTTTCCGCACGCCGCACGAATACTTATTTCCAGGTGCGTCTGGACTCAGTGTTCTCAATGCGTGCGCACATGCGCTCTCTCGCAAAATGCGATGAAAGTTTGGACACAGGCACCTGCTTACATTCATCCGAACAAACGTGACAGAAGTACCATGCATAGCCTATACCCCTTGGGTCGTGCGCGTTCTTGACATTGATGGGCTTGTTCCAGTAAAGTGTAAGTAAGGTGTTGTTCCTCAAGACAACATATTTGGTCTGCTAGCAGGATGGTAGGCACGAATTGAACCCCAAAGTCTGCTGGGACAAATGACATGGGTGAGTAGGATAGCTGGTCTACCGTCTACTTACTTATCATGGATGCTGTCCCTGGCGTTGTTAGCCGAACGTGTTGTGAACTTGGTGTTGGCTGGTGTTGGTCACTGTTGGCCAGGGCACGTTCTTTATCGCATGCGGTGTTCTGCCAGATGGCAGACGTTGTTTGTGGCGCCCATTATCTTCCACTCTTCGTCCCCCCTCCGAATCGACTCCTTACAAACGTGCTCGAATGCCTCACAGCACAAGGTCTCATGGCCATCCCGCCCGACCGTTCCTCTCTACGCCTGCCAAATGAGAACTGATAGAGACTCTGTCGAAGTGCAGCTGCAGTATGTAAAAGTTCTGTGAGCGAATGACCATCGTGCTATGTTTGTCGTGGAACCCAAGCTACATAGGCCAGGGAGACAGAAATCGTACCGAGGACCATGTGGTGTTGGTGCCGTGGTCTGCGTAATCGGCGATAAACCCAGCTTCCGTCCGCATCCGCATCAAATTTGCACATCAGTTGGTGTCGCCGCCAGTGCCAACAGCGACGTTGCCATACCCTCCCTGCCCCTGACGCTCGTCCTCAACGCCCGCCTGCTCCCCTCGGCCGGCACCCACACCCGCATATAAAGTTGGCCGCGTGCTTCTCCCGATGTCCGCGCTGAACGGCCCTCTTCGTCCTCGACGCCCCCCCACACGCCCCGCGCCGTCTACGTCTAGACTCTACGGTCTCGCGCGCCCCGGCCCAGGATGCAGCTCACGTCATTACTCGCGCTATCGGTCGCCGCGCTCGCGGCCCGAGCGTGCCCTGGGGAGGAACACGACCACGACCACGCGCACGCGCACGTCCACGAGCGCCGCGAATACCCGCAGACGTACCTCGCCCCGCCCACCACGCCCCTCGTCTGGAGCGACTTGAACATCATCCACACCACGGACAGCCATGGCTGGCTGCTGGGACACCAGAAGACGTCCTTCCCGGAACCAAACTACAGGTGAGTGCGCGATCGATCGGTCCCGGTGTGGGGTCGGGGTGTATGTATGCGCGGATGTGGGGTAACATGGGATGTGGGATGCAGCGGGGACTTGGGCGACTTCTCGTCGTTCGTCACGCACATGCAGCAGATTGCGCTGGTGAGTGATTGTGATTTCTGGCGTGGTTTCGGGCGTCCGCGGGGTCTTGACTGTGGCTGTAGGAAAAGGATGTCGACCTCCTCTTGGTCGACTCTGGTGACTTGCACGATGGTGAGCATCGGAGAAATGCGAAGGGGCGGACTATCTTTGACCTGGGCCTTCAACGCTAGGTACTGGTCTCTCCGATGGCTACCCGCCGGGCGGCGTCGATGGGCACGAGGTGAGCACTGACGCAACGAACAAACTGAAGCTCGGACCGATGTTCACGGTATGTGCACAGACAAACAAGTTCATGTTCGATCTGCCCTACGATATCATGGCCATCGGCAAGTAAGTGTCGACCGTAGTCTTCGCGTCGCCTATATGCTCATAGACGTTCAAGCCACGAGCTGTACATTTACGCCAACACATACGACATGTACAAGAACTTCGCCCCGAAGCTGAACGGTCGTTATCTCTCGTCCAACGTGAACATCACTGTCTTTGACCAGCACGGCAACGTCGTCAACGTCCCCGTCGGCGGTGCGTCGCATAGGTCCTTTTCTATGTCGGAGAATGCGTGTCTGACCCGATATCATCATGTAATAGAGCGCTTCGCGAAGTTCAAGACGCGCAAGTGAGTACACGGCATGTCAATACCTGAGGTCCGTGGTTGACACATTGCTACAACTCGAAGGGGCCGCAAGGTTACGTCGCTCGGCGTCCTGTACGACTTCACCGGCAATGATGTCAACACCACCGTGCAGAAGGTCGAAAACATGGTCCAGGAACAATGGGTTCGTCGCATATCACCCGACCTCGCGGGTATCTCTGTATGTGTTCCTGAACCTGGATATTTATCCATGACAGTTCCTGGAGGCCATCGCGGAAGAGCCCGACTTCTTCCTCCTCGTCGGGTGCGTCAATCCTCCAGATGGGGGCACAGTCCCGAGTCGGAAACTGACAAGCTACTGTGACATGTAGCCACATGCCTGTGGTTAAGACTGACCATTGTGAGTGCTCGCCGCTGTTCGGTCCTGCTTCATGTATGCTTATCCTGCGGGGTTCCGGTCGCGCACAGGGCCGAATGTGTTCAATGCCATCCGCGCTGTCCATCCCACGACACCCATCTTCATTCTCGGAGGTCAGTCGCTTAGCTTAAGACTCTTAAGGAGTCAGGTACTGATGTCGCGCCAGGCCACACCCACATTCGTGACTGCGGTAAGGAACAATGCTATGGGAACTGTTCTCAACGTTCTCAACGTAACATCCAGTGCAATACGATGGCCGCTCTATGGCTCTTGAGAGCGGTCGCTACATGGAGACTATCGGTACGTGCCATGTCGACATTTTATTTTAGCCAAAGAGTGCCCTTCTCACGTTGTGTGTCATGCAGGCTTCATGAGTATGTCAGATCTCCTCGTGTCATGGCTACGTCTAACCTCGTAACCTCGCTGTGCAGGTGCAAAACTCGACCAGAAGGGCTCCACGAAGAACCTTACCATCAACCGTCGCTACCTCGATGCTAACCGGGTTACGTACGAGGTATGCGCGCAAGGCAGTCTCTCCCCGTCTATCCTGACCTCTCCACTTTCAGTACCACACCGGTCGCAGCAACTTCACCTTCGACACCCTGAAGGGCAGACTATTCACCTGGGGCCTCGAAGAGCTCGCGAAGGCCTTCAACCTGAGCATGGAGTTCGGTGTCGCGCCCCAGGACTACACCATCACCCAGTCTGTTTCCCCCTCATCTCACCAAATCTACGCTCTGACCCTCTCTGCTCTCCAGGGTGCCCTACCCCTCTAACAACTCACTCCTGTCCCTCTTCGACGAGGCGATGGCCTACGCGCTGACCGCGAACAACTCGCGCGCCGCGATCCCGAACATCATGATCACCAACTCGGGCTCGCAGCGCTTCGACGTGTACTCGGGCCCGTTCACCAAGAACGACCAACTCACCGCGTCGCCCTTCGCGGACTCGTTCCTCTACATCCCGGACGTCGCCCTCTCCGTCGCGAGACAGGTCCTGCCCTCGCTCAACAACGCCGGCGCGAACGAGCGCCGCGAGCTCACCGAGGGCGGCTTCGACGCGGCGGCGTACGGGCGCGGCGACGTCGACATGGTGTACCGCGCGTGGCTCGAGGACATGGACAGGAGGAGCAACGGCGCGGTGCGCCGCGCCGCGCAGAATGCGAGCCTCGGCTACGTCACGCACGACGTGCGTCCTTTCGCTCTCAACCCTACCACCCTTGATTTCTCCCGCTGACGAACGCGTGTCGCGCACAGTCCTGTCCTGGAATCGGCGACGACGTCCTCCACTCGCCCCTGGTAAGCCAAAACATCCACATCCCCCCACCTCCCGAGAAGCCCGAGCTGACGCAGTGCCGGTGTCGTTGTATCATGAACTATGCAGCCCTACTTCAACGTGCCCGACTTCATCGGGACGAACGCGCCGACGGGCCTCGCGGCCGACGCGACGGTCGACCTCGTCTTCGTCGACTTCATCGAGACGCAGCTGCTCCAGATCCTCAACGGGCTCCAGAGCGCGAAGATGTACACGACCGCGGACGTGCAGCTGTACTCGCCCGTGCTCGCGAACGCGTTCCTCGGGCTGTACGCTGAGAAGTACTGGAATTAAGTCGAAGGACCATGTAATTAGAGCGCGTGGCTTCGTAATGATATATGGTCTAATATTGCGAGATGTGGTGATCCCGCACGCAAAGTGGGGACGGGGTCGTGTCCAACAGCACTACCGATGTACTCGGCTCGCACTGCGATACCGCAGTATTCTTTCTGCAATTACGTCGGGGCCTTTCTTGCGTGCTGCCAATTCCAAGCCCAGAAAGATGGGATCCTCTCTCTCCCGTGCGTGTCGTAATATCCTGAGTTCGAGCTCTACCAGAATGTCGTTACAAGCAAAACACCAAAACACACAAAGCTACAGCCCAGAATCATGTTTGGGGGAGAAAAGAAAATGATGGACACGTCCGGGATCGAACCGGACCCCTCTCGCAAACGAGCTGCTAAGCGAGCGTGATAACCAACTACACCACGTGCCCGTGTTCTCAGCACAGAGACATGATCTGATAGTGACAAAGCCTAGATATTCCATTCCACTGAGCACTTCGTGCTAGCACTGGGTATGCCGCACAGCTTGTACCTAGCTATAAGCCCGTACAACATGAAGACGAGGCCAACATATCCTCAAAGACTGAGCGCCGAGCCCTTGCATGGCTTGAATTCGTAGTCCAACATTTGCGGCCTGCGCACATACGTACCAAATATTCCGAACATTTAGACCATAACTTCACGTCCGAGTCGTCCAGTTAGTATGTGCCGGGATTAGCACGGCTGAAATTACTGCTACTACTTTGTACCTGGTACTACGAGTAGGTAACGGCGTTTACTTATACACGAAATGGGCCTGGCGCCCAATGTTCTATGAGAAGATCCAACAACACACAACGCTAATGATACACCGATACAGACACTGAGGCAGGAGACTACGCGAGGAGCAGGAGCAGGAGCAGGAGAGCGGAGCAACACAAAGGGCGAGAGCAGAAGAGCAAGCAGAGAGGCGGAGGAGCAAGTATCCAAGAAACGGTAGGAAGGGGGGGGGGGGGGTTGAATAACGGAGGAAGCGCAGGTAAGATAGCGCGGAGTGGGGACGAAAACGGACGCGAGGGGTTGCCAAGGGGAAAGGAGAGAGAAGCAAGCGCGCTGGAGAGAAGGAGAGAATGCATCCGCAGCGTCGAACGGCGCCTCTGTGCGCGGGGGGAAGGTGATCGGTGGGCCGCCAGCAGCACAGCCAGCGTGTCTATTGCGCGGAGAGGGAGAGCGGACGCAGTGGATGGGGTAGCGCAAGCGTGCAGAGGGAAGCGGAGAGTGGGAAGGTAACGCGAGCACGGGAGAGGGCGAAGTGTCCGAGCCCTGGACGAAAGACTGAATGGAATGGAACAGAGCGCAAGGAGGAGGAAGAGGGAGTGGGGTGGAGGGAGGGGGCGATCAGAGAACAACGGGAGCGGATGCTGCGCAGGCTCTCAGACGAGCGCATCGAGACTGGCCTGTGGGTTACGCGCGGGCGTCAGCCTCTGGTTTCTGCCATGTGTTGAGGCCAAGCAAATGATGCTTACAGCTTCGCTTTCCACCGGTGTTACCTCTACTGCGGGGACTACCGGTGCCGCCGACGCTTCTACGGCGGATGCGAGACTCTCTATGAGATCTTCTGCAGAGGATGCAGCGGGATCCACGACCGCATCGACCGTTACCGCACTCGTCGCTGTGGAGGACGTGCTGGCGAGCGAGTTTCGCGCTGCGGTCAATGCGGAGATAAGGAGGTCGATAATCCCCAGCGAGTCGTCGGAGGATGGCGTGCTCGTAGTGGTATCGGTAGCGGCCTGTGCAGCGATGATCAGTCAGGAGCGAGGACAAGGATGAATCTGCAGCGCAACGCACCGTGCTTGTCCCAGTCCCAGTGGGAAGAGCGTATAGACAGCCCATCATGCGGCAGCCACGAGGGTAGTTGCCCCTCTGCAATGAAATTAGAACGACTGTTAAGAGGTAGAGCTAGCTTGAGCGACATACCGCTTGATGAACGACGATCTGGGGCCTCTGGATGGGTGCAGCATAGGTGATCGGGAAGGCTGGTGGCGAAGATTAGAACCTGGACAGTAGTGAATCAGTCCACGATGGTACGCACCGCCGACGACAAGCGCAGAGATGGCGAAGGTGCGGGTAAGAATGAACGTCTGGACCATGGTGGCGCGAGGTGAGAAGCGAAGAAGGGATAGGTGGAGAAGGTGAAATGAGGAGGGTGAACAGGTGAAGGGAGGGAGGCCTTCTGCAGTGTGCTGTGGCTGCTGCTGCTGCTGCTGGATCTCGGTAGCGACCTGCGCAGGGTCTTATACCCATTTGCGACGACGTTGCATTGGTGACCTGCATCCGTCTATGGAGTGCATAAAGACTGGGACGAAAAAGGAAGGATGGAGCAATTACGACAGCAAGAGGGCTGCCGGTGAGAAAGTGCCTGGCGTTTTTGCGGGTAAAGGCTGCTGCCATTTCGGGCAGTAAGCTTGTCGCGGGAAGCCGGAGGGAAGTTTACGGATGAGTGACAACGGACGGGTAACTTGCCTGACAATCAGCTCGGATTGACAATTGCAACTCACTACATTGATTCGGGGTCTGCGCATCCGGATATGGTGTCCCTTGTAGTGCTATCCATATATTCAGAGCTTCCGGACTGCGACTTTGGAATCTCGACGACGCGACAATTCCCATCGCCTGCCCCGTGACGGGCAGACCGACATTTAATGATTGCTGATGATAGCGTAAGTTCCCCGAGAGGTAAGTAAGAGGCCTGTAGGGGACGTACTCTGGTCCGAACGACGTAAACGTGGCATGATTCATTTGAATCATGGCCTCCGGGAGTCCGGCGACTCGGAGTCGGCGAGCACTGGCACTAGTGCTGGTCGGGTGCGAGTGCCAGATCAGACGGTGCTGGCGACATCGGCCGCGAGACGAGTTCTGATGCAGGGCATGAGGGCGAGGGAGCAGCCGTCAGATGGGAAGGAAGAGGAGCGAGCCTCGGTTCGCGCGCTCCTCCGCATTGCCCACAAGCGCCCTCAAATGTACTTGCCATATCGGGGCAGTTGTTTGTCCTCCAACCCCTCCGGTTAGCGCCCGACGCCGAGGCTGCCCCGGGCGCAGGAGCGCGCACCACAACACTTGTTCCCAACTACGACGCCCATTCAGCGCCCCCCTGCGCCGCCCGTATCTATCACAAGTCTTCGACTCCGCCAGGCATGATGCGACACTCTCCTGAAGATGCTTCTCATTCATCTTCTCATGGCACCTCCGCCCGTCATCATTGGGGATCCGCTGGGCTTCGCCGCCGCTGTGCCAGCTGGTTGCCATCGACAGACCAGGGTGGCGCATCTCAGTGGTGTATCCACTGGCCATAGGGCTTCTAGCCCGTTACCTATTCGAACGCAGTGTTTGACACTGCACAGTTTGGTGAGGAGGTATAAGTGAAGACGAGATGCCTGTTGCAGCGGGTTTCCAGCAGGTTCATCGTCCTATCCGTTCTGTCTCACACAACTGTCTGTTTGCCTGACCTTCGTTCTTTCAACTGTCTCCGCCGATTACTGGACGACATGCTCACTTTCATTCTGATGCCTACCTTCGCGATCTCTGCTTCCCTCGTGGGTGGTGAGTACACATTTCTGTCCTTTCACGTTCACATCTTCCACGCCGGCTTCCCTACCGAGTCGCATTTTATCGGAATGCCAATCCCGTTCTGCTGTGCCCTTACGCACATCTCATGGCCTTACTTTTTGCCGTGTCTTGCATTCATTCGTACCCTCAGGTTCAATGCCCTGCTCGTGCCTTCTGACTGGATGACTTCCCGTAAGAATCTACGGACGTCCCAACGTCCGTAGTTGCTCGTAGATGTGAAATCTGACCTATCCGCCGAGATGCCGAGTGCGATACAGACTCCGCTCCAGAGACCGACGTCCGTAGATGCAACAAGCGCCCAACATCTAGAAGGGGGGGTCGACCCCCCCTTCCAGACCTAAAGACGTCCGTAGTTGCCTCGCTAAAGCTCGAACACCCTTCAAAAGGAAGGATGTATCATTAGTAATCCTGTTGGCATCAAGAAACTGTCAAGTCCCTTCCAAATTGGGTGCGCCTGTCTGCTGAGGTAAGTGATGTCCATGACCATAGGCGCTCGTAAGAAATGCTCGAGCGACCAAGATCCTTAGCACAGATCAAGCTCCGCTCCTGCATCAAAAGTGATCTACGGACGCCCCAGAGCCGTAGATTCTTACGGGAAGTCATCCACTGTCGCCTTCCGACCGCTGACATTCTAATTCCTAGCTGCCCCCGCTGCATATGCCGTGCCCCTTGCAACTTACCCGCGTGACTTCGTGGTAAGCAAATATACCCTCTTGCAGACCTCACCAGGTTGCTCATGCGGCGTTTGAACAGGTGCTTGCAAACCGAGGCTGTCGTCAAGTTGGATGCTTGGTCGAAACCTTCAGCAGCATTCCAGACTCAGTGGGTCCCGTTCCTTTCATGATTGGGCTGTCGCTCATCGAGCTCTTCATCTAGTCCACCGCCATGGCCACGCCGGCCGCAGCGACCACGACAGGATCTCCTGCGCCGACTCCCTCTGTTGACACAGCGCAGGAGTCCCCAGATCCCCTCGGACTCGTGGTGCGTGCGGTTGGTGCCGCCAGACCGTATGTCGGCCAGCTCTCTGCCACGGCCAATGAGGGACCGGAACCGAATGCAAATAAGGTATGTATCGTCTCTCCAGTACGCCCCTTGCGACAACGTTCATTTCCGCGCCAGATATAACCGTCAAACAGACTAGAAACGGTTGTCCGCACGACCACACATTACGGTGAGCAACGGTGTGAGAGCTTGCTGGAAGCTTCTCATCTATTGCTGCCGACCTTCCCCCCGTGTGTGTGCCGTCCTGCCTTTGAGAAATGCGTTGTCCGCGCCACCATTGAGTTCGCCTTCGGACCCGCAGAAGAACGCGACCTGGCCTATCTCCTCCTTCCCACTCCTTCTCTCGATGTTATCTCGCTTTGTTTCGAGCGAATCCCTCCTTGAACCCGTGTTCTAGCCGCTATCTAATAGTATATTCAGACGTGATGGAGCCCGTCCCGTTTTTACTTTACAGTTTGTCCCTGGCCCTTGGACAAGCCACTGTCCGTTTTCGTACTAGCGTGTATAGTCCTCTTGCCCATTCCACACAGCGAAGGGCCTGAATGCCTGGATTAGACCTTCGTCATGATGGGATGGCACCTCCAGAATGGCCTCGTATCGATCCTCAGGCTAGAACTCGTACCCATCTCGCGAAGTATCTAGCTTGACCTGGGGTACGCCCTTCGCCGCCGTCCTCGGCAATACGGCCCCGCAGCGCAGCCGCTACCCGCTCTCTGTCCTGTACAGTCAGATCAATGTACCCATCTTCGTCTCCGAAGTTACTCAAGCAACGTTCCGCGGGGTCGAGCACGAACACGAAGCGCTCGAGTTCTGTGCCAGCCGCGAGCGCCTGTTCAGCCCAGCCCGCCCCACGGGACAACAAGGTCACGGTCCTGCCTGGTCCGGCTCTCACCGCGCGTGGCCGTGAGACGGCGAAGAGAACGTCCCGGTCCACCTTTCCCCGCTGGAGCCCACGGCGCACCCTGAAAAGGGGGCACAACACAACACCGCGGGCGGCAGCCGGCAAATTGAAAGGATATGCGCCGCGCGCATGCGTCCGAGTCGGGAGGACAGCGCGCGGGCTAACAGCTCGGCATACTTACGACACTGGCCCCTTTCCTGGCTGGGCGGCCCAGGGCGCGTGCATATAAGTACACAACATACCAGGGTCAGGGACGCCAGCGCCGCTGTACTACTTATGCGCGGGCGGCCCCCAGGGCGATCCAGCGCTCGGGGAGGGTTTCTGCATGCAAGATCAAGCATCGACGGCGGCGGCGGCGGCTGGCATCAGCGACCATTTACATTCGATGAGTCTGCGACGCGGCGGAGAGAAGGCGTACCTTTGACGGAGAGGTCCTGAAGCAAGCACTGAAAGGCGATATCGAGGTAGAGACAGAGAGCTGTTGGAAATGGAGGGATATGGTGGTCGTTCTCCGCGATCGACAAGACGATTCACCATATGAGAAATATGAGAATAATTGCAACGTACCGAGTTGTCAAACGCTGTCTAACGATGGAGAGGGTGGACCTGGGTGGACGCCGGACGGGATTCGCCAAACCCAGACTTCGTGCGTGGCACAGCCTCTAGGTTCGGATCAAGCCGTCTTCTGTTACTACTTCGCGTTCCGCATGTCGCGCTACGAAGCAATCGTCTGAACAAGGGCTCGCCCTGAACCTGCAGAAAGTAAGTACAGCCTCGCAAGTTGGATTACCACGGCGAGCAGGGCGATGATCGCTATGTGCTTATGGACCCCACCCTATGCATTGCTGTCTCTCCGAGGCCCTGCAAATCATAAGTTGTTTCGGATAATGAATGTTATCCGGGGTCTAAGCTTAGCAAGTCGCACGGTCACGCGCAACGCGACGCGTGTATCGCGCGTCGCGTCGCGCCAGCTTCTTTGTCTCTGGTTCAGTCCTCATGGCCTTTGTCTTCCCTGATCGTATATCTTCCTCACTTCTCGCTTCTCTCCCTTCTCCCATCTCCTTCCTGACCCGCGTGCTCGAAAGGTACCGTAGTTACCTACTCTCTCCCTCGTCTCCTTCCTGACCCGCGTGCTCGAAAGTCCCTGGACTTCGAGTATCCTTCTGTTCTCACCCGCCCTTCCGCTATCCCTTCTCATATAGACTATTCCACTCCTCTCCATTCCATTTCCATACAGTTACAAAACAAACACATACATTCGGTCCTAGATTCTCGTAAACCGACTAACTAGTCTACGTACAACCCCATGTATCCCTTCGCTTGCGCCGGCTTGAGCTCGGCCCCCTCCGGGTCGCGCGAGAGAGCGTCAGCGACGCGAGTCGGACGGCGCCTTACGCGCAGTTCATAGCGCGCCAATGCCATCCTCCTTGCCCTGCCCGACGCGCGCGAGATTAGAACTTCCGGTATTTCAGTACAGTATGTGTATGTCCCTACATGTACACAAGCATGCGATACAGACGAGTTCAGGAATGTTCAGCAAGCTACAACCCGCTCACAAGCGAGCGCAGATTCGATCCAGCCCAGTTAAATCTCACACAACAACGCCTTCGTGTCCATGGGCGGCCTCATCTCCACCGCGAGCACGCCCCGCTTCACGAGCCACGGCAGCACGCCCTGCAGCGTGCCCGCGATGCGCGCCCTGTCCTCAGGCGCGGGGTGCCCCTCCGTGTTGTAGAACACGAACGCGCAGCGCGCGAGCCCGCGCTGGCCCGCGAGCTCCGCGTCCATCGCCCGCCAGTGCGTCCCCTCGGCGACCGCCTCGAGCACCTCCTTCACGCCATCGTCCTCGAAGTTGGCCAGCTTGTCCATGGAGTCGTAGCCGTAGTCCTTGGTGCCTGCGTGCACCTTGAACGGTGATCGAGCGCACGGAGGGGGGCGAGGGCGAGACGAGGCGCGCGTACGCGGGGAGCACGCCGCGCAGGTAGTCCTTGTACGGGATGCGCGACTGGTTCTTGCCCTCGACGACGAAGGTCAGCGTCTCCAGCGCGGTGCACGATGCGATGCACTCGACGAGCGGGGTCCACGGCCTGAGGCCGATCCCTGCGTGCGTATCGAGCCCGAGTCAGCCTCGCAGGCGCGATGTGGAGTCGCGAAGAGAAAACACGCACCAGGCACCACTGCGAGGAGGCGGCGGTCGAGGTCGAGGTGGAGCTTGCGCAGGTGGTCGCGCGCACCGCGCAGGCAGGGGATGAGGAAGCCCTCGAGGTCGGTCTGGCGGGTGATTTTGAGCCGGAGGGCCGTGAGCGAGCCGGCGGGGAGGGACGACGCGGAGAGGGCGGTCCCCAAGACCGCGGGCGAATCGCAGTGCATGGAATCCAGCACCACGTTCTCGATGAAGGGCACCGTGGACGGAGACAGATCCAGCGCAGAGGTGTCGTCGACGCCGGATCGCGCGCCGCAGCTCCAGACCCTGATGGAACGGATGCGGGAGAAGAGGCGGAGGATGTCGAAGAGGGATTTTGCCCCGTTGAACTCGCACCACGAGATCTCCAGCGTGTCGAGGACGGCGCGGGGGGATGGGCCGGCGTCCGGGATGGGAGTGTCGAGGGGCGTGATCTGCGAGGCCATCTCCGGGTCGAGCGTCATGAAGGATACGGCAAGTGAGCGCAGGCGCGGCGCCTTCGAAAGCGTCGCTTGAATAAACCAAGCGAGGGACGGTATGGAGCCGCCGTGGATGGTCATACCAAGGATAAAGCTTGCGATACGGGGAGTACTGTCGAGGAAATCCAGGAACCTCTGGAGCTCCTTTGGATTGCAGTGCTGGCAGTCGCTGTTCAGTCCTGGCTGGAGATTGACGAGTACGGAGCGAAAGAGGCGTTGTTGCGCCAATAATGCCCATTCGCGACAAACGAGGGTACACGCTTGAAGAGCCCTAAAGTCGTGGGATACTTGGTCGAGGATTGCGCATTCGAGGTCAAAGGGGAGAGAGAGGAGCAGGGGGACACTGTATTTCTTGGACAGAGGGGAGGCTTGAAGCGGATATATGTCGTCCATGTCGGGGAAACTGAAAAGGGGTTGTCAGATACGTATACGGTAGTCAAGATCAGGTATTGGACCGCGAATGTGAATTTTCTGTGTGCCCGAAACCAGTTTGCATGAAAGCACGTTTTGCTTTCTAAAGTAATAAACGTAAATAGCACGACACGAATTCAACGAGCATGTAACACGATTTCTGCGATACATTTCAAAACGCTCGAAACGGCCATCAAAACCTTTACGGCAGCGGTGGGACCCACAGCCCCACAGGTGCATATGCTCGCTGTCTGCTTTGACGTGTGGAAATGGCGAGAATTTACAAAAATACAGGAAGAACGTACTTACCGGATGACGATGCGAGGAAGAGAGTGCCAGACGAGCAAAAATTTCGATGGTCCCGTACTCCTCCGAGCCTAGCCGCCGATAGCACGTGGCTTTTGGATGCCTTTTTCAGCGAAAAATTGTGCGCTTTGTTGGAGGTTTGAGGGGCTCGGGGCTGCACGGAGGCAAGCCTCGCGTGACCCGCTTGGTCATGGCAAGGGCGGGAGGAGGTCGGAAGGGCGCGTCAGAGATTGCGACGCATGGGGCGCGACGGCGGGATCCCGTCGCGCCATGGTTTGCTTATCTTCTCGTTAGAACCCGTATCGCATTCATTCGTACGTCACGTCTATTACGTTGACGTCCTGCTCGTATTTAGGTTTCCGGACTTGTGTCTGCTCACCTCAGTCCCGCGTACTGGAACTGAGGTGAGCGCCCCGTAACTAACTTATCGAGGACTCCTGCTAATGTTGTATCGTAGTGCTTTTTCTATAGGTACATACATCAGTAATATACCTGAAGTCCCGCGTACTGGAACTGAGTGCTTTTTCTATAGGTTATGAGCCCTGCCTTCTAGGCGGACTCCCTGTGAACAAAGAAGCTCGAACGCGCACCTTATCACTTCCCTAATCCCACGATGGCATCCGTGAAACTCGGCGACAATTTTGTCCAGGTTCCGAAGCTCGACGTTGGCGGCACGAACTGGGTCCTATACAAGGAACGGCTCGTGTGGGCGGCCGACGCGAAGGGGCTGGCTGGGCATCTTGATGGTACGTCCGTCGAACCTGTTGCGCTGCCTAGAATGGCGGGGACGGGCGTCACAGCTTCAGCGGGTGGCCAGGTCGCAGGTGCGACTGCGGCCCCCGCAGCTGCTGAGGGAGAAGCAGACGCCGCTGCTGGTGCCGCCAGTGGTGGGAAGAAGGCTGCGGTCTCCGTTGGCGTCACTCCGGGTCCTGGCACGGTGCCGGATCCCGCACAGGCCACGTACCTGGCCGATCTAGCTACCTGGAAGAAGGGGGAAGCCATCGTCAAGCAGCTCGTTGCGAGCACGATCCCCGACTCACTCTTCATGAAAGGTCCGTGCGAAAGGGACTGCGCACGCGATCTGGATGGCGCTCGCCTCGGAGTTCGAGAAGCGTTCCCGTATGATCTCGCTCGATCTACGCCAACGACTCCAGGAGCAGCGCTGTGGGGACAAGGCGGACGTTAGAACCCACTTCGCGAAACTGAGGACCATGTACGAGGACCTAGCTGCGATGGGACACACCCCCGAGGACGACGACCTCTACGCCATCATCCTCGGCTCGATGCCAACTTCCTACGAGTCATTCATCTCCTCTCTCACCGCTACGTCGACCGTGACCGGGACCGTCCTGTCCCCGGAGCAGTTGATGGGCGCCCTCACCGACGAGTTTGACCGCCGTGCCCTGCGCGCCAAGTCTAGCGGGCGCTCGGGCGGCGGAGGTGACGCTAGTGATGCGGCGTTGTCAGCGAACGACAAGGGGAAGGGGAAGGGAAGGGGAAGAAGAACGTCAAATGTTACAACTGCTGAGAAGCTCGGGCACTACAAGTCAGAGTGCTGGGCGCCCGGTGGTGGGAAGGAGGGCCAGGGTCCGAAGACAAGCCAAGCCGAAGGAGAAAGGCGCGCAGCTGCGTCTGAGAAGGAGAAGGATGAGGCGTGGTTCGTTCACACGCGTCCGACGATGAAACCGACTCCATTCCTGATCTCCAAACCGTCTCCGACTCGTCGTCGGAGGGCGGTGACTCCATTCTTGATCTCCAAACCGTGTCAGACTCCATCTCGGAGCCCGACGAAGATACCGCGTCCGTCACAGGTGACTGGACCCGGCTGAGGCAGTCGATGAGGACCCGCTGACTTCACGAGCCACCTCGGCGCGAGCTCGCGCACGAACCCCCTGCCAAGGATGAGGTCATCCTGTTCGACTCTGGCGCCGACACGCCACATGTCACCGCACCTCCACCGCTTCATCAACTACCAAGCTAATCCCCCGAAGACTATCCACGCCGCGATAACCACACGTTCCGTGGTGTCGGGCGCGGTGACATGTACATCACCGTGCCAAATGGCGAGTCTACGAAGCGGATCCTCCTCCGTGATGTCTTACACGCGCCTGCAATGGGCGTGACTCTCGTATCGATCGGGCGCATCACAGCCACTGGCTCGAACGTATCCTTTCGGAGCGACGGGTGCAAGATCTTCAACCCAGATGGAGACCTCGTCGCAACCATCCCATTCGTGAAGGGACTCTATCGGGCCACCATGCCTGCTGACGAGAGCGCGATGTCCACGGTTGAGGGGGAGAAACGGGCGGTCACGCTTGAAGAGCTGCACCGCATGTATGGTCATGCCGGATACGACACGATCCGCGCTATGGTTTCGAAGGGCCTCGTCGCGGGGATCACGCTGATCCCTGGCAGCCCTCCGCCCGTCTGTGACGCGTGCGAGAAGGCGAAGATGACGCGCAAGCCTATCGCGCGCGAGCGCATCCGTCCTCGAGCGACCGAGGTTGGCGGCGAGCTGCACTCTGACCTCTGGGGCCCCGCGCCATCCGAAACTCTTGGCCACCGCCGCTACAAGTCCATGTTCACGGACGATTTCAGCCGCTACACGATCTCCCATCTCCAGCGCACGAAGGACGAGACATTCGACTCGTACAAGAAGGTCGAGGCCTTCTATCGAACCCAGAAGGGGGCCTCGATCAAGTGCCTGCATACCGACCGCGGCGGCGAGTACCTCTCCGAGGCATTCAACGAATATCTGGCCCAGCAGGGCACCACACGCAAGCTCACGGTTCATGACACGCCCGAATACAATGGCGTGAGCGAACGGGCGAACCGCACGGTCTTCGAAAAGACGCGTGCCATGCTTCGGGACAGCGGGCTCCCGAATGCGCTCTGGGGCGAGGCGGCAAGCTACGCCGTCTACGTCAAGAACCTTACGCCGATGCGTGCGCTCGACGGCAAGACGCCGTATGAGGTCTTCTGGGGCAAGAAGCCCAACGTTGCCCACCTGCACCCTTGGGGCTGCGAGGTCCGCATTCACTCGCCCGGCGGCACGAAGCTCGCCGACCGCTCTCGAGTTGGACGATGGGTCGGATGGGATATCCAGTCCGACGCGCACCGTGTGTACTGGCCTGGCCGCGGCACGGTCACGGTCGAGCGCAGTGTGCACTTCAACGCGGCGGATGCCGACGTCGAGGTCCCGCTCGAGGGGGAGGATGGAAACGGGGAGAACGGACAGGGGGAGAACGGAGACGGAAACGTCAGTACTCACCGGGACGAGGGCGAGCGCGCCCCGACGCCGTCACCATCCACCTCTGCGACCACCAACCCATCACCTCCCGAGCTCCCAGCAGACCCTATCTCCGCCGCTGCACCTTCCCCCAACCAGTCCCAGCCTTCCGTCGACCAAGGAGAGCGGCTTGAGGCCGTGAATGAGCGACCGCGGCGTGTCTGAAAGGAGTCGGAGTACGTGCGCCGGCTGAGGAGCGGAGAGGGAAGTGCGAGCGGCCGAGCGGGTGGGAGGGTGTTGCCGAGAGGGATGCAGGAGGGAACGAGACCGCAGACGAGCATGGAGGAAGTGGAGGACGAGGAAGGATATGTGCTGATCTCGAAGGAGGAGCGCGATGAGTGGGAGATGGTTGAGCTGGCGTTGGCGGCTGCTTCGGGAGAAGCCGAGTGCCTCGAGCCGACGTAAGCTGAAGCCAAGAAGCGCCCGGACTGGCCCAAGTGGAAGGCGGCCATTCAGGCCGAACTCGACTCTCTCCTCGGGAACGACACCTGGCACATCGTCGAGCGGCCCGCCTCCGGCAACGTCGTGGACAGCAAATGGGTCCTCCGTGTCAAGAAGACCGAGCTGGCGAAGTCGACAAATACAAGGCACGACTCGTCGCTCGAGGCTTCACCCAGATCTACGGCACCGACTACTTTGACACGTATGCTCCTGTCGCTAAGCTCTCATCCTTTCGCCTTTTCCTCTCCATCGCAGCTCGCAACGGCTGGCCGGCCGACTGCTTCGACTTCAACAACGCTTACCTGAACTCGACGCTTGACGAGGACGTCTACCTCGAGCAGCCGCCAGACCACGAGATCGCTGACCGCCGCAAGTACGTACTCAAGCTCGACAAGGCTCTGTACGGGCTGAAGCAGGGCGGACGCAAATGGTACGAGACCCTCTGCACCGCACTTGCTGACCTAGGCTTCAAGCGGGCTGAGGCAGACTGGGGCGTCTTCCACAAGCGCGACGAGCCTGAGCTCGTCATCCTCGTCATCCACGTCGATGACTGCCTCATCACAGGCACGTCCCAGGCCGCCGTCGACATGTACAAGCACCGCATCAGTGAGAAGTACCGGCTCACCGACCTCGGCCCCGTCAGCTGGCTCCTCGGCATCAAGGTCTCGCGCGACCGCGAGGCTCGCACCCTCGCTTTATCTCAGCACTCGTACATCGACGCCATCATCACTCGCTTCAACTTCGACGACCTGAAGCCTGTCTCGACCCCGATGGACCCTCATCTCCAGCTCTCCAAGGCCCAGGGCCCCGAGAGCGTGGCCGACGTCGCACGCATGAAGCGCGTTCCGTACCGCGAGGCGATCGGCGCCTTGATGTACGCCGCCACGGGCACCCGACCCGATATCGCCTTCGCTGTCTCGACCCTCGCGCAGTACTCCGAGAACCCAGGCTGGGTTCACTGGGAGGCCGTGAAGCGGGTCTTCCGCTATCTGCTGGGTACGAAGGGGCTATCGCTGGTGTACGGGGGAGGGAGAAATGAGCTGGAGGGTTTTGTGGATGCAGACGGGGCCTCGCAGGAGCACAGGCGGGCCATTACTGGGTACGTCTTCCTCGTTGATGGGTGGAGCTGTCTCGTGAGGCGTCGAAGAAGCAGGAACACTCATCACCCTTCAACGCCAGAGTCCGAGTACGTGCCGCTACGCACGCCGCGAAGGAGGCCTTGTGGCTGCGTCTGTCTTCATCGGCGAATCTTCGCCCCCTCTCGGACCCGACCACGCCTCCACGCGCGACAACAGGCGCCATTCGCCACTCACAAAGGACAGCTCGTACACGCACGCACAAGCACATCGACATTCGATACCATTTTATCCCGCTAACTCCATCGAGGCTGGCTCAACGTTCTCATTATTGCCGACGGACGAGCAAACCGCCGACATCCTGACGAAGGCGCTTCCCCGGTCAAGGGGCTGAAGCCTTTCGCCAACTGCAATGCGGTCTCGCTCCGGCTTGAGGGGGAGTGTTTTGGAGGTTTGAGGGGCTCGGGGCTGCACGGAGGCAAGCCTCGCATGCACCCGCTTGGTCATGGCAAGGGCGGGAGGAGGTGGAAGGCGCCGTCAGAGATTGCGACGCATGGGCGCGACGGCGGGATCCCGTTCGCGCCCGATGGTTTGCCTATCTTCTCGTTTTAGAACCTGTATCGCATTCATTCGTACGTCACGTCTTAAACCGTGTAGCGAGCAGCGTCTTATGGGTTCATAAGGAGAAGGGGGCTCTGGACTGGAACGAAGCGGTTGGTAGGAAAGCGTCTATGGAGTGTCCGTGGAGAAGGTAAGGAGACGGGGAGCATACTAAAGGCAAGAACGGGGAGCTTGGCACAGACGAGAGATCGAATCAATGATGAAGCGGACATGTCCGTATGGATCGAGTAGAGGGTAAGTATCAACTATGACGACGTCGTCAACAGCAAGGTATGTGAAGGGAATGGCTCTGCGTTCATCGATGGGACGAAGACGGTCAGGGGCGTCGAAGGTGCGATTGAAGGGCTGCGAGGGTTGAGCGGACGGTATCGAACGTGAAGGCGAAGGAGAAAACGTACCATTCTAAGGGAAACAACCTTCCAGCTAGCCTTGAAGTGGTCCGGAATGTGGCTGTGGGATTGTTTAGTAGGAACGGTAAGAGGAGGAGGAAAGCTGGGCGACCTGAGGATTCCGCGGGGGATAAG
>CM035304.1:2366356-2388838 GCA_002900995.3 Ganoderma boninense
GATTTCATGCCCTTGATATAACGCGCGTCGACTTCGACGATGAACTTTCGGAGACCTATGAGCCAGAACTTGAGAGCTCGGAGCGCCCGGAAAAGGCCATAGAGTTCCAGTTTGGGCTGCGAGAAACGACTTTCCCGTTCGTTCAAGGTGATGCTTCCAAAACGATTGTAGTACCTAATTCTCGGATTGCTTGGGTCTTGTTGACACAACAAATAGCCGACGGCGATGTAGGAGGTGTCAACTCCCAAGACGACCGGGGCTCCCGAGTCGTAGTCGAGTGGCTTGAGCGCGGGACTTGCCAACAGCGCTTCTCGAAGGTCTTCCACTGCCTTCCACTGTTGTTCTCCGAACTCAAAAGGTACGTCCTTTCTTGTGAGGTGTACCAGGGCATTCGCCCGCTTCGCGAAATTCTTGATGAAGATTCGAGCAACCCCGATGGTTCCTAAAAAGGCGTGGACATCTGAAAGGGTTTCGAATTTTGACCAATTCCGTACGACCGGACGCGGTCATCGTCTGGCAGCCGGCTACCGAGGTGCAGCGGTGTCCGATGATGATCAAATCATCGTCGATTATAACCGCCTTTGGTCCCGAGAATGTTCCTCCTGCGTAGCGCATGCGGTTGATGATTCGATTGACGTTCTGGAAATGCTCCCAGACAAAGCGACGTATTCCCGGGTTCTCAGGTATCGTCTCATACGTCCCGTCCTCGTTGCGATATTCCGATTCCGGACCGCGTAAAGGAACGTCGTCGACATACGGAACCGTGAAGTCCGGGATCTCCGGTTGGAGGATGTATGTCACGTCGTCATGGAAAATCGGGACGGAGTCGTCCACCCCATGGGCAAAGTGGTAAGTCGGTGTGCGCCGAACGGGGTTTGGAATGTTGTGAGGTCGCGCGAACTTTCCGCTAGTTCTCGCTCGTCATACCCCACATACAAGTCGAGTACCCCGATGCATGCGTGCCCTGCAAAGCGCTCGACCAAGTGTTCCGGTACGGGTGGTACTCCCGAGTGCTGGATAGTGACCGCATTCAGTGGCTCCAAACTATGCACGATTCGTGGTTTCCCGTCCTTCTTAGCCACCGTGAACCACCGCGACTTGTAGGCGGAATTCGAAGGCTCATAGACCCCTGCAGCGATCTTGCGCTTGATCTGTTCGCAGACTTCCTTGTAGATCCCTGGAGGAATCGGGATGTTCTTGAGCACCCATGGCTTGTGTTCGACCGTCGGCATTGTGACCGGAGGGAAGAATTCGGATTTGAACTTGCCGCGTTCGGAATCATTCCACGCGAAAGCCATTTCCTGGTTCCGGATCATGTCGTCGAGCAGGTCTAGTTCCGCAGGCCATAGGAATTTCTCGTGTCTAGCTCGGAGCTCATCCCGGCGCTCGGTCGTGTATCTTTTGCCGGGTTTGAACTCCGAGGGCGGATGAGGATTGAGCAGTGGGAGGTCCGCGAGTGGATCCCCCGGAATGTTTCGAACGATTCGATACTTGTCGGGTAGTTCGGAGAGTAGGGGTCGAATCTTTTGCGCTACCGGTTTGTATTTCTTCTTTGCGGTCGCAAAAGATTCGAGTGGTGAAGTCCGAGGCATGGAAGTCGAGACGTCATATATGGGCTTATAGTCTAGATTTTCGGCGATTGCTAAGAAACCTGAGAACGAAGGGGCCTGATGAGTTGAGGGAACCGAGAATCATGGTCTTGCGCAAATAGAAATGAGTTGAATGGTAAGTCGGTACTGGTGAGGTTTTTGGAAGTCACCCTCGGGTATAATCCCTTCGTCGCATGCCGAGAGATAAGCAAGGTGACGGAGGAACTACTATCGTCGGCGAGTGGGGTATACGCAGCGATCTTCGCTTCGCCCGACCGATGGTCGTATTCGACGATGAGGGCTGCAGATTCGCCGTCATCCAGTAATTCCTCTAGGCTCGAAAAACCGCGGGCGTGGCCATCTTCGAGGCTTCTCTCTCCCCGAGGGTAGTAGCAACTCTCGCGATTGCTCCTGTGTTCGGACAATGCATGGTTACTAACTGTTCCTCCTCCGATGGATTCTCCACCTTGAGTTTGACGAGCGTCTCGAAAGGTCTTCCTAGGAGGACTTCATACGCCGTTGTGCGAACGACATACATTTGCAGGTGGACCGTGATGTCTCCGGGTACACGCACCGGGACATTTCGTGCGAGGCCTATGGTTTTGTCGATTGCGCCGTTCGCTGAGATTAGCAGGATCCCCGCAGTTGGATCGACGGAGATCCTGAGGCGGTTGCAGCAGCTCTCGCTGATCGCCACTATCTGCGAGCCTCCGTCCAAGACACACTCGACGACCGCGGTCTCGTTGACTGTACACCATAGTGTCCGAATGAGGTGCCGGTCCTTTGCTGTCACAACCGGGTCCCATCTGCTCGTCGACTCCTAGAGAAAATTCTCTGCCACTCCTTCGCTTCCTGGGTCTTCAACAACTTCGGAGTCTTGTAGCTCCTCGAACCTTGCTGCTTCAACGTCCTCTTCCTCGTCCGGTACCGTCTCCCAGAAGACCGTGTATCCCCTTGTCGCTTGATTCGGGGGGACGGGAGGCCTTGGAATGCTCCCTGCGTAACTTTCGGATCTTCCGGACGTGACACCCGGAACTCGACGAATCGCGGTGTCGTTGTGAATGGCCTTCCGCAATGCATCGTGCGAGGTAATGAGTTCGCCGAGCTCGCAAGAGACCTGCGTTTTGTATACCGCTTCCTTCAGGTTGTTTACCGCGTTTGGGCTACCATAAGTAACTTCGTTCCGGTAGGCAGGCGTGTTTCGGACGCCCGCTACGCCCCGCATTGGTTCTGCTGGCTTCGCGTGCAACGGAGAGGGGTCCGTCGCGTCCTTAGCTTTCGCGTACGGATGGAGTGGAGTCGCGCTCTCGGAAGCAGCAACATTCGGCTGGGGTGGCCTCTGTGTTACCGGTCGCTGAAGGTCCGTTGATGGCGAACCTTGCCGCGGCCCCGAAGGTCCTGGAGTGGGTGGGCGCGGGGTCGTCCTGTCCGCTGTTCCAACATTCGCCGGTCTTGTGGGTGGGGCAGCCTTGGGTCCCGCAGCAGCTGTGGTAAGGATAATGTATTATTTACCGGAGATAGCCTGGCACTGCAATGCAATATAAACCAACTATGCTCGTAATGTAATACGAAGCCCCGGGATAATGCCCGGAGTTCCCTAATATAGTAGGCAGCCTCCGGAGGGCCTGTTATCAGTGCCCGGGCTGGCGCTTTTTTGGTTATCAGCTTAGATAAGGCCCCGGGGGCTTATCTGCCATCACTCCGGGGCTTCCCCCATCAATACTCACCTCCCATCAGCCACCCGGGCTCCTCCTGCCCTGCCACTGCCCAATATGGAAGGTGCTTGGTTGCCTGCACCTGGGCACCTTCCCCTTGCCATATCTCCCTCAATTCTGGACCGTTTCCCATGATCTTAGGTGCGTTCTGAAGGCGTTTTTAAGGCGCTTCTAACGCGCCTATTGCGCTGGTGTAATATGGTATACTCACATATGCATACAGGTACCCTTGGTCGCTCTAGGGGCCAGTAAATGGGCCATAGCTTGGGCAGTTTTGGACGGAATAGGACGATCTTGGGCGCGTTTTGCTCGCGTAAACAACGCGCACAGAACGAGCCCAAGATTGTCCGATTCCGTCCAGCCGTTCCTCCGGTACATATACCCCTTCCTCCTCAGGGACAGGGTATTTGTATCTCAGGAATAGCTGCACCGTTTGGGACGATCTTGGGTGCGTTCTGTAGGTACAGAATAGTAGTATTTGGGCGCGCCATCCGTTTGAGGGCATATAGCCTAACAAATATACTACAGTGCGATCAGTTGTTAGCCCCACCACCCTTGTATGCCCCATAACTCAGCAACCGCCTGACGGATTTTTTTGCCCGTCATACCGCTGGAAAGCTGCTGCTCACAGCTTTCTAACGAGCCCAAGAACGTCCCGATACGATCACTGGAACCTTCGGAGTGCCTACCTCCTCCTCCTGCTCCCCTCCCCACCACTGTTCAGCCCATATCTTGGGTATTCCTTGACAGAATCATGTCATCTTTTTTGCGTTGCATATTACTAGCTAGCAGCTATCTTTGTACAAGGTATGACATTTATCAGCCATTTGGATCAAATGTCATTCCCTTATCAGTGTTCACAAGAATACTCCCCTCTCGAGTTTTATGTAGCCTCCCGATAGTGGAAGTATATACACAGCTGACTAGCCACAATTCACAGCTTTCCAACACAAAAAAAACCAAGCTGAATGGGCAAAAACCCGAGGAGATATTGATTTATGATTGTTAGTAGCCTTACTGCAGCTGTGCTAGCCTTCGGAAATGGATGCAACAGCTGTCAGGCAGTCTTACACTGGGCCAAGGCACCTTCATTGGAGTACATTGTACATACCCAAGATATGGGCTGAACAGTGGTGGGGAGGGGAGCAGGAGGAGGAGGTAGGCACTCCGAAGGTTCCAGTGATCGTATCGGGACGTTCTTGGGCTCGTTAGAAAGCTGTGAGCAGCAGCTTTCCAGCGGTATGACGGGCAAAAAAATCCGTCAGGCGGTTGCTGAGTTATGGGGCATACAAGGGTGGTGGGGCTAACAACTGATCGCACTGTAGTATATTTGTTAGGCTATATGCCCTCAAACGGATGGCGCGCCCAAATACTACTATTCTGTACCTACAGAACGCACCCAAGATCGTCCCAAACGGTGCAGCTATTCCTGAGATACAAATACCCTGTCCCTGAGGAGGAAGGGGTATATGTACCGGAGGAACGGCTGGACGGAATCGGACAATCTTGGGCTCGTTCTGTGCGCGTTGTTTACGCGAGCAAAACGCGCCCAAGATCGTCCTATTCCGTCCAAAACTGCCCAAGCTATGGCCCATTTACTGGCCCCTAGAGCGACCAAGGGTACCTGTATGCATATGTGAGTATACCATATTACACCAGCGCAATAGGCGCGTTAGAAGCGCCTTAAAAACGCCTTCAGAACGCACCTAAGATCATGGGAAACGGTCCAGAATTGAGGGAGATATGGCAAGGGGAAGGTGCCCAGGTGCAGGCAACCAAGCACCTTCCATATTGGGCAGTGGCAGGGCAGGAGGAGCCCGGGTGGCTGACTTGGTAGTTAGAGCGGCGGTTGACACCGCCTAAGCCCGGTTCTTCAATCATCAGTGACGCTCAACGGGTTGGGACGGGGATTGTGGCACACGAGGATGATTGATCGTCAACAAATATGATTATCGAAGTTTAGGTCACCGTGTAGCGAGCAGCGTCTTATGGGTTCATAAGGAGAAGGGGGCTCTGGACTGGAACGAAGCGGTTGGTAGGAAAGCGTCTATGGAGTGTCCGTGGAGAAGGTAAGGAGACGGGGAGCATACTAAAGGCAAGAACAGGGAGCTTGGCACAGACGAGAGATCGAATCAATGACGAAGCGGACATTGTTAGGAACAGACCAGCCGCTGAACCAGCTACGCCAAAAGGGCGCAATGTCAAGCTTAGGCTTGACACTTGGCTGGTACTATATATGTAGCTCGTAATGCCTGTTTGTGACATTACCCCCCTTCCAAGGCACGTGTCCTCACGTGGAACTAGATATACTAGCGGTCCCAAGGGTTAGCCGCCCACCAGGACGGTCCAGAGCCTTGACAGCCTTTGAGAAGTCCAGAAGGACCCAGTGCCCGGACTTAGCCGGTTCACCCATCGATTATGTCATGCCTAAGCACCTGACCTCCTCCTGAGGTCACATGACAGTTCACCGAAATGAGTGGCGCCACCGGGATTTGAACCCTCGACTGCTGGAAGCTTGACATTATGTTAGGAACAGACCAGCCGCTGAACCAGCTACGCCAAAAGGGCGCAATGTCAAGCTTAGGCTTGACACTTGGCTGGTACTATATATGTAGCTCGTAATGCCTGTTTGTGACAGACATGTCCGTATGGATCGAGTAGAGGGTAAGTATCAACTATGACGACGTCGTCAACAGCAAGGTATGTGAAGGGAATGGCTCTGCGTTCATCGATGGGACGAAGACGGTCAGGGGCGTCGAAGGTGCGATTGAAGGGCTGCGAGGGTTGAGCGGACGGTATCGAATGTGAAGGCGAAGGAGAAAACGTACCATTCTAAGGGAAAACACCTTCCAGCTAGCCTTGAAGTGGTCCGGAATTGTGGCTGTGGGATTGTTTAGTAGGAACGGTAAGAGGAGGAGGAAAGCTGGGCGTACCATGAGGATTCCAGCGGCGGATAAGGTCGGCCGTGGCGGTGTGATCGATGTCACGCATGAACGCGACACAAACAGAGTAGATGGGACGGAGCGAGGAGGACGAATGGAAGTCGATGGAAAGGAGATGGCCGACGACGGAGACCTTGATGGGGACGCCATGCTTGAGTAGAGCGCGTTGAGTGGGATCCCAGCGACAGTGCAAAAGCGGAAGTTGGCTGATCGCGTGGCTGTCTGAGAGTCCAGTGCTGCAGCCGAGGTAACGTTCGAAGCGGCTGTGTGAGGTGCGTTAGCATTTGACACGGGTGAGCGATGTGGGAAGCATTGCACATACCGACGTTGGCGGTCAGGTACCCATGAGTGGGTGATGAGGGAATGCTCGTTGGGTTCGTTTGCTGAATAATCATAAGGAGCTACGTCGATGGTGGGCCGGGACATCATAGCCAGTGCGGATGGCGGCGGAGGAACGGGGGAAGGAATCGGAGCAGCAGATGTGGTCGCGGAGTCAGCCATGGCGCCTAAAGGTCGGTCGAGTGTGTGCGTGGGAGGATACGGCGCGAAGTGGGAGGAAGTAATGGCGATATAAGTAGATGGACGAGGAATGGGGACCCAAGGGAAGGTGGAGGTCAGTATGAAGCATGGCCGTCATGATGACGGCGTGGAAGGGACGAGAAGGCTGAGGAAGGGATGGGAAACTGGAAGATGGAGGAGAGACGGCTAGTAAAGAGCGGTATCTTCGTCGTAGTTGGAGTAGACGAGAGGAGGGGGCACTGGTTGCAGTAGACATCCCCCCCGGCAGTGGCGAGAGTCGAGACGGATGGAGGTCGTCGATCGAATCGTTCCGAACTTGAGAGGATCGAAAGATGCATGCATTGCGCCTTTGTCGGTGATGTGGCGAACTTGGGCCGGGCACATGAAACGATGGCGGGCACAAGATTGCCGACCAATTTTGAGATCAGTCCAGCACCAGGCGTAGAGCTTGAAGTCGAAGTCAAGTTTGTCCAGCAGGCCGCCGGTCATCTCGGAGTGACTTTGAGGATCGGCGAGTAGACCCCGTTTTAGGAATGTAAGTTCGGGCCATAGCATGCCGAAGAATTCGGCGCCGAGATATATTGCATATGCAGAGTTCGGGCCGTGGACGATGGGATGAAGGGGATCGGGAAAGTTACTCATGAAGAGAATGACGCGCCCGAGGCTAGTTTGAAGAGTTAGCGCGCGCGGTCGAGGGTCTTGTAGACATATCGCTTCTTGGATTATGACGCCGTCCTGAAACATGATGATATGAAGCATGAACTTGTTGAAGCATCGGGGGGGGACGTAGAGTTGGAGCGGTAAGGTGGGGTCTAGTCTAAGGCGGAGAAACCATTGGATGACGACTTCGCCGGACGCGAACACATGGAATTCTTTGCAAGCGGCGCTAACGGGGATTTGAGATGATGTGCGGAGGGGATGAAAGCAAAAATGAAACTTACCGGAAGGCAGTGACGTTTGGAACGTAGGTTGCAAATATCTCGTTGGCCGTGGCCAGAAGCTCGTGATTGACGAGAGCGAGGTTCTCTCGAGAAGTTACTCGAAACGTCATAAGGGTAGGGAAGTCCATGGACTGCACAATGACGAGTTTGCAGATGGAAGGAAGAGAAGTCAATGAAGGAGCTGTGCCGAGTGACATGGTGTTGGTAGGGCGATGAAGAACGACGGACGAAGGTCTGACAACGAACGAGTCGTGAGATTGGAAGTCATGGTCCGACCGATAGTAATATACAGGGAGCGAGGTTCGGAGAGGGTCGCAATGTCAGCAGAGGGGTATGTGTTCACAGTATAACATCTCAGGAGCGAGTAGGGTACAGGGAGTAGGACATTCACGAGGTAGTCATACAGGAGCTCAATAAAAGTGTTCGTAATGAATTGTTCATGTAGATAGAGCGTTCGGTCGCAGAACAGGGTCTCGATAACAGTCCGCGGAAGTAGATAAAAGTTCAAAGACGGAGCACACGGTCAATAGAATGAAATGTCAGATCACGGGAATGGAAAACGCTCGGAGCGGGAGGGGCGGCTAAATGTTCACCGAGATGTCGCGAGCACGGGGGGGCGGAACAGGGGCACGTTCTTTGGGGGGGCATCTGGCGATGAGACTGACGGCCTGGAGTTCGAACGCAGTGAGCCACGTGTGCCACCCCCCGGTCTTCTTGGCTGTCCTAGGCTTGTAGCGTGTCAAAAAAGCCTGTACAAGGATGATGTCGCCGACGTTAATAGAACGAGAGGGTACGACGGGCATGTTGTCGTGGGAGGAGAACGTGGTGGTGGCGTCGAAAAGCTTGTGAAAGGGCACGACCTAAGTAAGTGGGTAGGCGACATGAGATTGAATACATCAGGTGGTCGATGGGCGTACCTCGGGCCGTTCGATGTTGACGTCGTCAGACCATTCGAGCATCAGTCGCGAGGCCCAGAAAACGTCGTCGGTGTTGGCTATGAAATTACGAGGTTAGAACGAGAACATGCTCCGGTCGAGGTGAAATCGTACCAGACTTGCTGCTCGTCTTAGACAACCAATATTGAGCGGAAGCCTTGTCGACCGCCCTTACGAGGGTGAAACTTATCTTGACAGGAGACTGAGGGTTGCCTTGATAGTCTATGAACCATTTGGAGGCTAGGACTGCCGGCATCCAAATTTCGACAGGGTGGTTATCTAGACACAAGTACCTCGAATTGTCGGGGAAATCGCCGTCGGATCCCCAACGTGCCTTCTTAGGGATGTGGGCGATGGCGTACCGATCACTCTCTGGATGAGAAAAGTCGGAAAACTTGTGGAGCCGTCTACGTTTTTGTTAGTGCGGATGGGCAGAGAGGAAGAATGATGAAGTACTTACGAAACAACCGGGTTAGGCACCCAGGATGATACGAGAATCGGGTTTGGTCGAGCAGGCGTGGTTGAAATATGAGGGTCGAGAGTGGTTTGGGTGCTGGTGGAAGTCACTGACGGCGCGGTCACGGTAGAAGGTTGCGAGGCGACAGCAGCGGACAATTGTGACAAAGTCGGCGGAGGAGGTGGTTTGTTCGAGGACGCGCCTGGCGCGAAGAGCGCTTGAGGACTGTCGGCGGACGACAAAGGGACTGTGGAAGCGGGTAGTCGAGCAGAGGACACGGGTTGATCGTGCGATGTGGCAACGGGAGTGAGCGCCTGAGTTGAAGACGTGTCTTCGGACGCATGGATCGTGGCCGGTCGTACAGGGACGGAGGGGGAGTCATCTTCGGAGGCATTATCCGTAGAAGTAGTCTTGGACGAGGAAGTGGGGGAAACGCGGATGTTGAGCGGAGGCGCGAACGTGTCGTTGAGAGGAGTTGTGGTCACGAGAGGTGTGGCGGACGGCGCGTCAGCACGCGAAGTGAGAGGAGTCGTGGTCGCGAGAGGTGTGGCGGACGCCGCGTCAGCACGCGAAGGAGAAGTGTCGTGCGACAGGGCCGGAGGAGTGGGGGGTGGGGGGGGTGAGGGTTTCGTCCGTTACATCATTGTGGTCCTTGGGGGATTCGGCGCTGGGTCGCGTTAGACGTGTGGGCAATGTAGGGATACGTTGAGTAATACGTACTGAGGCCGTTTCGCGCGATGGGTATTGCAAGGAGAGGCAGAGTCCCGAGTGTGCTTTCGTGGTGAAACACGGGGAGGCATTCGACGGAAGGGCAAGATACGACGGAAAGGCAGGGTACGGAGTGTGTGGGGTGGTGAACAGTAGGGGACTTGGCGTTCCTGGCCACAGGACATTATAGGAATCCGACGACGCACGCGCAATAGAGGTCGGGCGACAGAAGGCCGTGTGGTGGAGTGTAAAGATGTAAACGACAGAAGAATCTGGAAACGAAATGCATAGGGAAGATTGAGTACATCACCAGAATGAAGGAGGCGTTGGAAAATGAGACGGCGTCAGCTACGTGAACTTTCCGGCAGGCGTCTACCAACCAATCCAGTCCGGGTGGCTTAAGGAAGTAGACGAGCGCCATCACTGTCTAGCGACGTCGAGAGTTGATCATGGCCTTCATCTGTGGTAAGAGTCGTATGCTAGCTGTTATCACGTCTTTTGCTAAATAGGATACGTTTATGACAGCTGATGCGAACACTTTGGCCCGCGAATTATGGCCGGAGAAAATAGGCCTTCTTCGTCAAGATGAACATCTGACGGTTGCGTCGCTGCCTGAAAGTCGCTTGATTCCTCGGGGGTCAGAGGATTTGGCCGAATGGATGTTCGTCGAAACCGACGAGAAAGGCCGTCGGGCGAGGATTTGCGTTCGACCTAACGTGGATGGCGCGGATGGTGGCATGGAGATCGTTATCCGCATCCAAGGCGTCATCCATGACATGAACTTAGCGTTGACCGGGGACTGGGACGAGTAAGTGGAAATTTCATGCGGGATGGCTGGGTGTTTACTAGATTATCAGGACCGAGGCAAATGCGAAGAAGGCTTCACAGCGTATCACGCTCGTTAGTGGAGGATGTATGCCAGCTTTCCAGCCACAGTGGAAAGCGCTGGCTGGCATTCGAGACATGGCGTGTATGATGCTGGGTATCTGTCCTAGCGGGAAGATCTCTCGACCCGGAACGATAGCTCTTCGCCGTCGGGTCTTCACAATGGTAAGCAAAGTACAGTCTTCCGTTACGTCCTTCATCGCTGACAGATCCAGGTTACCGTCGAGAACAAGGAAAGTGCGCTATCGATCGTACAAGCAGGTGAAGATCCGAATGGGATCGTGACAGCACTCGAAAATCATTGGCGGATTACAACGCATCTCAAATGCGGTACGCAGACGGCCGGGGGCGGAATCGAGCACCTGAATCCTCTCTCTCTTCGGCCGGGCGACCTTGTCGACGTAAGGCTGAACACGGTTACAGTTAACAGCACGGTTAATGATTAACCGAGCCGCAATTTGAACCGCAGTTATGCGAGCCGCGGTTTACTGTTAACCACGGTGCAGTTAATCGCGGCTCCGGATCAAGGATATATATTAATCCTATTAACCACGGTTTATCCGCAGGTTTACAAAGCCTTCTGAGGTACATATTAATACTACATTTAATATAATTGCACCAGCTGGAATCGAACCGGAGGCCTGGTTTATTCAAACAGCCGTGCTAACCACTGCACCATGGGCTCTTAACTACCTTATATACAACTATATCTATATACCAACGACCTTATTGGGTGTTATCTTATCTTATCTATCTTATCTTATCTTATCTCAGTAACAATAGTACTTATTATATTAGTTACCCAAGGCTGTAATGGTCAGTTGGTGTAGTGGTTAGTACGCCTGGTCGAATGAATGCAAAGCCCTGAGGTCCTTGGTTCAATTCCCGGCTGGAACAACACTATATTAATAACTGTTAATAAGTCCTGCGGTTAATGTATTGAACTGCGGTTTATGTATTAACTGAACTGCGGTTAATAATTAACTGCGGTGTGGTTAAGCCGCGGCTCTGGATCAAGCCTGTCGGAGGGCTGTTAACTGCGGTCATGGCTCCGGATCAACCGCGGTTTGAGCCGTGTTCAGCCTTATGTCGACGTATCGGTTAAGACAGTCGTACTCATTGCGAAGACACCAACGGGGAAAAAATGCGATGTTATTTTTGAGCCGAGCACGATCGTTCGCTTGCACACTGCGGCAAAGATAAAGGTGCGTGGAGCAGTTTACAGTGGTCGTGGATGCTTTTAATCAGGCGTCGGTAAAAGCGGTTGTTAAAACCTGTTCGAGAGCAACGAGGTGACCGGCCTGTCCGTGTAATGGGTGAGAAGAAGATGGAGGAAGGGTTCGAGTTCGGTCCGGACATTTCGACGGAGTGATCTATGGTCATCGGACACTGTGGACAGTCGATTACGCAGACGCGGACGTTGTATATCTACAATCTTTGGACACCGTCTCAGTGGGCGCTCGAAATGTATTCCCAGCACAAAGCTCTACGAAATATTTGCGGGAACGGAAGGACGGATGGCTATCTCGACGCAAAGGTGCCAGCCAGCATGTCGAACGTGATGGTCGATCATTAGCAGGTCATTGCCTTTGGTTCAAGTCGATGAATCCGACCCACAGGTAAAGAGTCGCATGCGGGTGTGGTAGACAGATATGGTCTGTATTTCCATCTAAGTAATCAAACAGCGGAGAATACGAGAAAATTGTCATGGAGAAGTAATCGTCTCTGGTCGATAAGATCATCAAGGGACAGTAAACGCAGGAGAAATGGACTCTGATATGTAGCGTCCGTTTGGCGCAAAATGTACGTGATTGGGACAAGTGTCAAATGTCACGAGAGACGAGAGACGAGGTCCATAGCAAAGGTGTCCGACATGTAGTGTTCGTTCAGCGTAGAATGTACCTGTTCGAGTCGAGTGTCAAGTATCACAGGAAACGGAAGAAGTGTTCTTGCAAGACTTTCAGAGGAAGAGTCTGCGCGACGGTGTGAAGCTGACCGTTCAACGCGGTACACTCTCCACGGCAGCTGTCCCCGCCTCGCCACCATAGAGTCGTGAGCGGGGCCAGTGCGCCTCTAAGGGGGGGAAGGTTCGCGCGTTCGGACGCCGTCGGCACTCCGATCGAGAATGTCAGGCAGTGGGGGTCACCGATCCAGCGAATAGTTTGAGGGCAGTGAGGGTCGTCATCAATGTCACACTCGGCGTTGGGATCGAGTTCCCGAGCCCATTCGAGGGCGCTATCACGGATGTCATAGCCTCGTTGCTCGTATTTAGCTTTCAAGGCATTGAACCGGGCGTTCTGGTGCGTCAAACGACGATTGAGACGAGCTGGGTACGTCGGCTGAGGGAGATCGGGAACACGACCAGGATTGATGAGAGCGCGGTTTTCCTCAGCGAGGCGGGGATAGAGGATGCAGATGGCGCGACCGGTGACAATAACCATCGCCGCCGTGCTCCAAAAACTCGTGATAGGGAGCGTGGCCACGGTGGACCGACTCTGGATGACGTCCACGAAGCGATCGCCACGTTGAAGATGGACGACCTTCTCGATGGCGAACTTGTAGTCTTCGTTTTCATCGGCAAGCACCTCGTCAGACGAGTCCCCATCGTCGGAAGAGAAATCCGAATCGTCTTCCGGGTCAGAGTCGACATCGAAGAAGTCAACAGCGGCGGCCTCTTGAGGTTGTTGCTCGATATCCGTGGCATCGGTCGTCGTCGGTTGGTCAGGTTGGACGCTGGTTCCAGCTGGAGTGTCGGCAGGAGGAGGTGGTTGGATAGGAGGCCTCTCATCGATCTCAACGTAGCCTTCCTCATTCACGAAATGATTGACCATTTCGGAGAAGGTATGGTAAGGACATACGACGTCGAGATCGCCAGGTCGGTAGCTATCTTCCGCGGCGGCAACAAGAGCGGCGCTGGACCCAGTTGCACAAGATGACGTCTGCTCGAGCTTGGCGAGCAAGGCGGGTTGGTCATTGACATACGGTGCGAGCATAAGTGCAACACGGCGGTCCATCTCTCGAGAGACTAGTACGTCTGCAGACCGACACGTGGCTCGGAACCGCGCCAAAGTAGGGGCCGTACAGGCCGCCAGGATGTGCTCCACAACGTCAACGGGCAACGACTCCATATCGCTGACGAGGCTGCGCAACGAAGGATGAGATGAAGTGCGGTAACGCGGCATGATAAGAAACCACACGTACGACAAACACTCCGTCTTGTTTCGGAGGGTGGACAATAGACGTGGAGACCGCAAGGAGCGAAGTGAAGGTGTCTGGAAGAGCAGATATTCTTGAGGGAGGAGGGAGAACGGAGGATGGCGAAGACTAAGAGAAGCCGAAGAGTGTAAGGAGGGCAGGGAATGTGAAGGGCAGGTCGAAAATGGAAATGGTGGGATGGGCGGAGGCAAAGGGATGGTCAGAGGCGAAGGGATGGTCAGAGGCGAAGGGATGATCGGAGGCGAAGGGATGCTCGGAGGCGAAGGGAGGACTGAAGAGAGAGTGAGAGAGGATGAGGTGCAACGAGATGATGTTGGAATAGTGGCGGTCGAAGGTCGTGGAGGTCGAGGGTCGACGGAAGGCGAAGACGCGAATGGAAGGCTTATAACCGGCTGAAGGAGAGTTGCGACGTTGGTTACGGAATGCAAATGAAGGCTCGGGATATGGATTACGGTGTAATCAAGACCTTCGGGCCAGCGCAAATTGCATGCTGTCGCTCAAAAAGCCGGCGGCACGCATCGCAATATCATCTCGAATCTCCTCCCAGAACTCTCGGAGGTCACCATTTCCTGCCGCAAAGGCCGTGACGCTTCTCGTGACAAGATATGTTCGCACCCGTCCTCGGCCGGTAAGCTCGAATACGGGAGTCAGAATGATATCGACCTAAGAAGTGGAAGTGAGACTGCGACGTCGGAGAACAATGAAAGTTTGGACGTACGGTGGGCTGAAGAGCTAGCCGTCGTAGAATTTCGAGAGCGCGGGCTTGATTCGGCGTGAATACATTGTGACCTTGGTGGCCGTGGAAGATGCCGTGGATGGGATGCACGGGGTAAATGACAGTGACCTATTTAATGTGAGGTTGACTTCGGTATGTGAACAGGAAGTTGACGCACTGGGTGCCGAAAAATGGTAGTCGATGACGCAGTGTCGTTACCTATCAACGTGTCCGCGTTATGTCCGGAAGGATGCAATTGCATCGGTGAAAGAGGTGGCGGTGACGAGGTGTCCGAGGTTTGAGAGGACACGTTGATCGTGGCGTCGGTGGGGTCCTGAATCGGGTCGTAAATGGACGCGATGGACGTAGTGACGCCGGAATGTAATCCATTCACGCCACCGTCATCGTCTACACCGTCGACGTCCACACCGTACCAATATGAAACGTCTTCATCTGCAGGCTCCTGGTGACGTTCAGTCGACTCAACTGCGGAAGGGGCTGGGATAAGGGGAGGGACCGTTTGGAAGTCGTGACTGTCCAAGGAGTCGTCGGAGGGTAGAGATCCCAGTTCAAGCAGAGCGGAGGCTGCAGACAGAATGGTGCTCTGATCGTCGTGGGTAGTGCCAGACTGAGAGCCGTCATCAGGAGGAAGTTCGGTGGGGAACGACATCGTCGATGGGAATACTCACTGTGGACGACCACTTATCAGCGGAGTGAAGGCAAAGAGGAGTTAATAATGAGGACGCACGGCATTATGAACAAGAGAGGGGAAGACGGCGGAACCTGGGGGAAAGGAGAATCTGGAGGAGGGGGGGCGATTGTTCACGCTGGCGGAAGAAGCCGGTAGAGCACGTGTGTACACACAGCTTCTCCGTAAGTGCTCAGGCGCGGTTGCCCTCCAGCACTTGGCTCTTGAACCGAGGCTCCTTCGTATCGCTGACCGTCATGATACCAGATGCCACCACAACTATCAACGTAGCGGCAAGTGTAGTGGTTGTTTCCATTGTAAATCAGCCCGCACATTCGCCACTGACGATTTATTCCATCGACAGCGATCTCGATGCATTCCGTGAGTTGAACCGCCGAGTCCGAACATACGTCGATGGCTAATAATGGAGGCCCCATTAGAAGAGTCGACTTTACATAGGCCAAATGTCCACAACCAGGGCAATTGGTTGGATAGCCGGCGGTCAACAAGGCGGTCAGATACGTTTGAATGCTAATTACCTCGTTTGGGGGCTTGTCCTCGTTGATGTGTACCGGCAAGGTCCACATTCCAATATCTATCGTCAAATATCTTACGTCGGAGTACGTTTTGCATCGGTCGCAGGACTGGGTGGCACATCCTAATGGATAGCGAAAAGTCAACAGAGCGGTAAGAAGTTCGTCCACGAGGATCATAGCCTGTCCATGCCGAGGGAAGGACACTGACAATACGCAGAGAACACGTCCCGCATGGCATTTCTCACCGTCTCCAAACATACACAAGGGTCGTCCGGTGACATATCGGCCACGAGGCGAGTAACTTTTTCAGCAACCCGATTTTCTGGTACGATTGATCGTACGTAGTCCTCTCCAAGATCCACGCGTAAATGCCACAACAGCATAAACAGGGTGTCGTACCCACAGCTATAGTCCACCGGATCCCATTTTACGCCAGGAAGAACTCGAATATCCTGATATCGAGCATTTGTAGCTAACATGACTACTGCCGTGGCGGGAGTAATGACTTGCCAGTTTTCAACTCACCGCGGTTTTTTGACAACCGGACGAACTTCTCCTGGTACAGTTGGAGCGGATCGTTTGGAAGGGATGGAAGCTGTGGTGGGCCAACCAATTTCAAGGTCTGCTCTGGGAGGACGGTAATCCTGTCCAACAACACTTAGAAACGAACCGATCACAGCGTTCCTGGAGTCGCCTCGCACGTTATCCGGTAAAGTGCCATCATATTGACGTTTAGTGATCTCGTCCAATAGCTCTAAGTCTCTAAATTCGGACGATAGCGCTTTAGACATGCCACGCTGGATTTTTGAAGCGTCGAATTCCCCCAAGATGATTGTCCCCCGAAGTGAGCTACTTCTGGATAAACAAGTGTACATAGACTGATGTCCAGAACATCCTCGAACATAGACCACATTGGATTTTCGAGTGCCCCCCTGTGCACCAAAGTCGGTGATAGCAAATAGAGGAAGGACGGACACTTGCTCTCGTAGCACTGATACCGGAATATCGTTCAGCGGTAAGGTACATCTGATCGTTTTTGCGGTTCTGACGATCGGAAGTACATTAATCGGTAGATTTTCTAGTTGCACGTCCCGGGGAGGGTCAGTTAACCTAACAAAGAGGGTGTCTAACACCTCGCGTCGGTCGCTGTTTGTATGTGAGTCCCATCCGACTACGACTCCGTCTGCACCGTTCGTCGCACAGAGTTCGGTCGCTTCGTTTGCTTTCAGAATCACAGGCATCCCAATACACAGATGTAGAATGCCAGCATGATGATTACTCAGAGCAGGTGGCACAGTCCACAAAGCGGCTTGAAGCTTGGGAGATATCGCACATCCATTTCTTGGTGGATCGAATGCACGATCGTACTCATATTGCGCGGCACGAACTGACTTCGTCATTTTTTTATGCGCCCAGGTATCCACAGAGAAAAACGAATGTAAGTCGACTTTGTGTTCACGAGCAAAGAGTTTGCAGTACAGATCATTAATTGCGTCTCGATGGGCGTTTCTTGTCGTGATGATAGGCACGTTCCTAAAATGGGGGGGAATCTCACTGACTACTCTCGTATTTAGAAGCGATATGTCAGCCGACGTGCAGCGACCGTAACGCATGTGTTGCAGCGCTGTACGAAACGCCGAATCGTCTTTCGACATGCCCGATTGACGCATGTTCTGTCTTAAGATGACTACAGTGGTGAACAAGTGCCACACAGCCTTGCCCAATGTCGCTCGTTGGCCTTTAGCACTGAAAGCAGACGACGCTACTCCTACTTGGTCTGAATATAACGCCCGTCCTCCTCCCGGTGGAGGTAACTGGGCCATATCCCCGGCAAGTACCACGCTTTTGCCGCCGAAAGCCACTGACGTCAAGTCCATAGCTTGCACTAAAGCTTGAAAAATCCGATGCAAAGCTTCGCAAGAGAGCATAGACATTTCGTCAAGAAATATCACTTTTACGCGCCACAAACGCTCGCGGAGCTTCTCTAGGGACGTCACCCGAAGATTCTCCTCGTCGTCGAATCCGAATCCAAAGACAGAATGGTAAGTTGAACCACCGATCAGCGAAGCCGATCGACCTGTAGGACCCAGGACGATAAATCGGTGTTCTTCATGACGAGAAGCTAGAAAATCTACAAGCGCAGTAACAACACGTGATTTTCCTGTACCCGCCATGCCGGCGAGCACCATGTACAATGGATCGTTGTCATCATGATGTAAGTGCCGTGCTATTATGAAGAACGCTCGACTCTGCTCCTCATTTAAAGTGTAGCTCTCTATAGTACTGTGGAGCAAAAGCAGATTGGGATCCTGGCGACCTCTGCTCACGTCTAGACCTGCTCGGTTGAGAGCGTCCAATTGTGCTAGGGTGAGTACAGCCAGCAGCCGGATTTTGCTCCGTTTTTTGAAAGGCGGACGGTCGTTAACAGGATCTCTGACATTATCTGGCTCGCGACCTTGTCGTCGTGCGATCTTTGCTTCCCTGGTTGCCTGTAAGAGGCCCTTCCAAGCCCCGGACGATCGCGTTGGCCCGTCGTAGGAATGATACTGACACCCATCGCCGGGCGTAAAGTTGTGGTATCTAATGTCGTCCTCTCGCTCGTTATGCATACGTTCGAGCAGAGAGCACATGAATAATGATTCCTTTTGGTTGTAGGCAGTTTTCCGGCCCACGACAGACCGTTCGACGTCCACGGCCACGTCGGCCTCCAGTTGGTTCAATAAGTCGCAAAATGTATCAGTCTGGTCCTCTGCTCGTCTATCCGTCTCCAGCGATGGGTCGGCGACGAAACACGACTTTCGCTGAGCTCTTCGCAATGCGGAATAGTCGTCACGAGCATCTATGCATTCGTACAGAACATTCATGTTCTTGATCACGGAGCGATGTTCTTCAGAAAAGACAGTGTTCGTAAATCGCGCCTGCCACGATGATAACTCGCTAAGTAAATCGTTACCAGTTCACCATCCACCTGGACAGAACAACACCAACATAGCGAACGTGTACTCCTCTTGGTCACCCCTATCTGGCCGCGGCAAAGGATGTCCCGCAAACGCGAGGGTATAGTACGTACTCGAACTTCTTTCAAACACTCCATGGGTCTGATATCGACCATGGCGCTCTTCGAATTGATGTGGTGCTTGACGAGGAGGTGGGTCCTCCGCCGCATCCGTGTAATCAGATCCATCATCCTCGCAAATGTTCGCTGAGTCGACACTGAACTGTTCGGTTTTTCGCAACTTTCGAACGTCCGTCCTTCGAAGAAACTCGTACAACGTCATGTCGCCGTACGCCTTAGGACGATAACGATAGTCATCGACCTTATTAACTGCCACGATCCCACTACCCGCAAGGCCCACCACCACGCTATCGCCCTCGACACCGCACGAGCTCAGCGAATCAGATAAAAACGTCTTACGATCATCTGGTAGGTCAATGGCCGCACCTTTTAAGTACGAGTACCAATACACCGTCTTGAACGTGTGATTCGTGTAGTGATCCGGTAATCCCAACAACGATGCGCACACAGCAGGACCTCCAATCTCGGATGCAGCCGTGAGTGCGTTGACCATTTTAGTCACCAATTTACGGGCTCGTTCTTCCCTGTCAGGTGCTCCAGCCACAATCAGATCAGGATTTCTTCCTAATACGGTGGAAACGGTGGCAAAAAATGTGTGAGTCGTCAACGTTGGTTTCGTAGTATAGTCTGCACAGTACCCAATTACCTCTCTCGATGCATTGCCGGACATCAAGCACGTCAGGTCGGTGTTACACATACCCAAAGCGCTGACCACAGGATTATAGGTATTAATCCATGCCTCTCGTTTACGGAATCGCACTGCTCCGCTTTCCAAGTCAAACTGCGAGTCGGATACCAAGTCACGTGGAAATCATGCTCGACAGTAGGGTGGACTGCCTCTTAGACATCCCTTCTGATGATCGCGGTCATGTCGATTCGACACAAACACGACTTCGTCGACTTTGGTCCGAAACGCGGCGTACCAACTCATAAAAATCTCATCATCTGCCTGAGCCGGAGGGGGATTCGGAAGGATAGTTGTCGCAGGATCTCGAACCACAAGGTGCCCCTTTCCTTTGCGCAAAACACCGTTAACTAACTTGTCTGGCTCATAGACCTCCATACGGGCCGAAAGGTTGTTCTCTGTCCCTGAAAAAAAATCACCTGTGTGACACGACTCTAACCACGCTAAGAGTCTCAGTCTGAACGGCGCATCTTTCAAAATCCGATCACGCAATTCCTGAGGGCTGGGACTATCTTCAATCCAAATCAACAAATGCAAGTGCAACGATTTTCGCCCCTGCTCCTCCACGGTACCATAATAGGACGAGACAGGTCCGAATACCCCTGGGGAGTTGTTCGTTCCGCAAACAACGTGCTCGAGCAACCCACAGACGAGATGATGAAAAAACTCAGCGCATCTGACAGGATTTTGTGCAACCGCCAAGATTCGATCCCACTCGTCCGGTATTTGAGGCATCTCGGCCGTTAGGTCAACGGACACCCCACACATTGCCAGGCAGATGGGATTCTTCCTGTCTGCGGGTGATATGGTCAAAAAGAACGAAGGTGTCCCTCTGACGTAAGTCAATGATCTCAATTCCGTTCGCTGCCACTTCCGACGAGCATTCGAGTGCGCAACATGCCCCGCAACATGATCCACGATAGACATCAGTTCAAAACACTTTTTCTCGCCTTCATCTTCAGCCGTGACAAATTCCCCGCCTTTGGTCCTGTGGACCAAACGATCCAATGCCTCTCTATCTATGCTCAAAAGCTTGTCGACCACGGAGGGAAAATTCCGTTTTTTGGTAAGCAAGTAACCTCCCGTATAACTATTTCGTATTTGCTCATGACAAAATGCGACGAACGGAAACAATCTATCTGTCTGGAATCGATGGTCGCCGTACTTCAGATTAGCACGGAGATGAGCCACGCGATCCAAACGACGCTTAATGCGTCTGTTCTCGAACCCGCCCAAGCCATATGGATAAAGCCATGGAAACAAGCACGGATATAATTCCGGGTTGTGATAGATACTTTGGGGATTCTCATAATGTCCAACACCTAACACTTTACCGCCTTCGCTGAAATACTTAAGCGCAAACACCACTCGCTCTTTATGCGTCATCTTCGCTATATCACTGCCAGACAACGTCTTCACAGTAAAGGGGCACTCAGGTTCGTCCCGATCGACATCATGAACTGCAAGCTCCGTACCAGGATCTTCCGTTGTTGGTTTGTACATCACGTACACGGGCGGTTCATGTTCAGGGTAAGTCATCAGATTTTCCTGCGAGATTTGGATGCCTCGATAGTACTCGTTATTCAAAGCAAACCATTTTAAGGCACCCAGCAAGACGCCGTGTCGGATCAGCAACGGCGTACGCTTGTACTCGTCAGTAGTCGGTCTAACAGACCCCGTAAATATGATCGCTAACACCTCCTCTAATTCTTCCCTCGGCGGAGGAAGGACGTCATACACCTTGACTACTGGTTGCTCAAACACCAAAACATTGGCTTTCAGATACCCATGACGCGATGTGACATGTGCTACGCACACGCTCGGTCTATACCTACAAGCGGCTAGTTGCTCCACCCAATTCATAGCGGCCACTTCAGGACCCGCATCTCCCAACCACCGACCATTAGCAAGCGCTAACACCGGAAGCTTGTGTTTCCGCAAGCATTTCGAGCAAGCATTACAAATCGACAGCCTCCTTCGACCGTCCATCTCAGACACACCAGCAGGAAACAATATGGGTCCGGCCACCTCTTCGATCGGCTGATCCACCCTCGTACGAACCAATCACGTCACCCCATCCCCCTCTCGAATTAGAGGTTGCAAATTGACTGCGTCTTCCCATACCGCATCCAATGCCTTTTTGGGAGTTAAACACCCACAGACGGCACATGGCAACGAAATTACGTTTTCCGGAGATACATGACTCTTCCAACCGCGTAAGCAGGCTGCCTGCTGTCGCACACTGGCGGGTTCTGGAGGAAATGCCTCTCTGACCCAAGTTGGGGCAACCACCGGCGAAGTGCCACCTCCCCCATGATCCACGACCCTCTTTCCAGTAGGTAACTCCACCCGAAATAGAGAAACCAAGCTTGGACAATTTTTACAGATGTGTGCAGTCAAAAGTGCACGCATTGTAAATGTGGTATGGGAGTTCCGACCCCATGCGACTCCATGCGTCTTTCCGACCGCCTTTAACTGCGAATACGTCAACCGTGAAGCGACGACATCTACCGGAATGTCATACGCGACCAAGTGTGGACTGCCATTACACGTCGTAAGGGCATCCTCCAACGGTAACAACCTCACAAATCGAGCTTCGAACACAGAGAACACGGGAGCACCACATACACGGGGCCACCGTTGAAGTACTTGACTGTCGAAAGCGAGCATGATGATGTTCTGAAAACCCCACGCTCACCACGTCGCTTCGAATTTGTATTCATCGCTCATGCCGTGACGTCGGCGCATCGCAGAGACTCACCATACGCCAGTCAAAAACGCCCGCATACCGATTACTACGCAAACGGGCAATGAACAATGGCAGTCCATAAACATTGCATGCAAACCACGGGCACACTACACCGAGCCAGCCAAT
>CM035304.1:2388938-2412590 GCA_002900995.3 Ganoderma boninense
CCTTTCTTCCGCAATTTGGGCAAGAGGCTCTCCACCGTGCCCACAATCTGCGCCCAATCCTCCTCGACCATGGACCCGTTCCCGGTCGCATTCTCGAACACGAACGCGACTCGCGCGAGAGGTCGATGAACACAAAGCGCCGCGTCAAATACCTCCCAATGCTCCCCGGCTGCCATGGCGTCCACTGTGTCCTTCACCGCATCCATGCGGACTCGAAACACGAGTACCCGCACGGATGGCGGCGGCGGGCGCACGAGACGGGCATACATCGACAACGCGGCTCGCAGAGTGTTGACGTGGGCAGTCCTAGCGTTGACTCTGTCAGTTGTAACGCTCCTCCTGCTTATGGCGATCATGATACACTCTAGCGTGATACACGACGCGAGGCAGGAGTGGAGCGAATCCAGATGCTCGGGGAGGAAGCCTACATATTCGTGGAGAAAACGCATCAGCATTCGAACCTGTGGTTGGAGAAAACATGCTTACCTTGCGACCACGCGAAATTGCCGCTGTCTACATCAAGACGGAGCTCGCGAAGGTGGCAATCCGCGCCGCCTAGGCAGGGGATCAGAAATCCTTTGAATACGTCCTCCGACGCTTGGCATTGGACGCTTTTGAGCGCGCCGCTGTGCAGAGACGATGCCCGGAGCGCAGAGCGCAGGAATGGGAGCAGATGGCAGGACGCCGGCCGGAAGTGGAGCAAGACGCTCTCAATCATGGGTACGTTTGACGGATGGAGCTGAGTCAACGCGTCACGGTTATGCGCGGCGGACACCTCGTCGGAGCGGTAAAGCTTGAGTTCACGGATTCGGGAGAAGTGGCGGAGAATATCGAAAACATAGCTGAAATCCATGAAATTACAGTCTAAGAGGTTGAGCGCATCGATGACAGCATAGGATGATTGACCATCATCACATGCTGGAAGGTCACTCGAAGAGCCGTCTCGGGGGCTAAGGAGTAAGCGAGACAGAGTGAGCCTGCGGAGGTGCGGGATCTTCGAGAGCACGGCTGGAATAAAGCCACCGAGGGAAGGCAGGGAACCCCCGCCGCCAAATACTCTGATGTTAAGCACGAAACTGGCAACATCAGGGCTGCTGTCGAGGAAATCAAGGAATCTGTGAAGTTGCTCTGGATCCAAGGGCTTCTCCCCGAAGATCTCAGGCCCAGCAACGTCGCGCTTGAGGATGACGCGGACTGAGCGAAATAGACGCGGCCGAGCTATCGACCGCCATCGGCGGCAAACAAGAGAGTAGGCTCGAAGTGTACGACGATGGGTTGCCAGTCGGTGAAGTATCACGCATTCGATGTCGAAAGGGAGGATGAAGATGAGGGGGGTATTTGGAGGCTTGGTCCCGGGATGGGAGACGCTGCTTCGATCTGTATCGATGTGCCTCATCGCCTACTATGGCAAGCTTCCTGCAGCAGTGGGGAGAGAATCCCAGCAAGCCTGAAAATAAAGACCACGTTAGAAATTATGCCAACGGCGGTTCAATTGGGTGCGATAACTGACTTCTACATACGTCGTGGTGTTACTCGGCTTGCCGAGCCGGAACAGACTGGTGGCCTGGTCAGAGTTTAGGTTGATGATGAGAGAGTTTCGGGGATGTCTGAGGGGTACACTACTTGCGAGAAAGGTTGGTGTGGTTGGGGACGACAGTGCCAGAGATGGAATGGGAAAGTAGGAACTAGTGACTATGACGGGTTTTACTGGCAAGCGTGGGCTCAGATCTCAGAGCTTGGGTCGAATGGCAGGGCGCACATCACGTGGCAACAAGTATAGCCAGCAAAGGCCAGTGAAAAATAGTGAAACAGCGTGCAATGCGAGTATACACACGTATCCAACACAAGGGGGCCCACTGACTGGAATCTCATTCGCTATATCTCGCACAACAAGGCGCTTCAGGCCTGCATCATTGCACCTCCACTTTCAGCTGGACGCCTTTCGCCACCGTCTTCGGCAAGACGCCCTCGAGCGCATCCGCGACACGCAGTCTGTCCGCATCCGTCAACTGTCCGTCCTCATCGTTGCACAAGTTGAACTCCAAAAGCTGGAACTCCGGGCACCCCGAGAGCGCCGCGTCCGCCTTGGCCCAGTGCTCGCCCCCAGCGATCGTGTCGAGGATGGCCTGCAGCGCGCCCGCTTCGTCCGTGAAACTCTCGCGCATCCCGAACTCGACCGAACGCAAGGACGGCGGCAGCGCACACAAGAGGCGCGCGTACGCGTCCAGGACGTTCGCCACGTATTCCGCGTAAGGGCCGGGATCTTCCTCCTCCTGCCACCAGCACTCCTCGGCGTTGTCTTCTTCGTCGTCTGCCTCCATGGAGAAGGTGAGGAATTCGAGCGCGGTGCACGATGCGATGCACCGCGCGAGGTCGTCCCACGGTTCAGCAAAGGTCGCTGCATGCCACACGAGTCAAAGTCAGCATACTACGACTGGCTGGCTGTCGGGTCTCAGGACCGTGGGCATGCCCAGTCAACAGCACTCACCAGGGTGCTTTCGGAACATGCGGCGGTCGACGTCGAGCACGAGCTGGCACGACATGGTCGCGCGCGTACTCCAGACAGGGGAGCAAGAAAACGGTAAGCCCCGACGGCCAGGCCAGCGTGACCTGGATGTCGGTGAGCGCGCCGTCGGCGAGGGACGACGCGCAGAGCGCCGCCTGCAGGCAGCGCGTGCAGATCCCTCGAGGCGCTCTCCACCACCACGCTCTCCACCACGGGCACGGTCGACGGGGAGACCGCGAACTCGGGCTGCGCGGCCTTGCCCGACTTCTCTTCGCACTCGTGGATGTGCAGCTGGCGGATGCGCGCGAAATGGCCGAGGATGTGGAGGAGCGCGTCCGGCTTCTTGAAGCCGGACGACGCGATCTGCAGCAAGTCGATGGTCGCACGCGGCGGTTTTTTCGACAGGCCGCCGGGTTCGAGCAGCATGGACGATAGGGCCAGCGTGCGGAGGCGAGGGGCCGCGCGGACTATGTTTTTAGCAAAGGAGGCGACGAAGGGCACGCAGTAACGGCCTCCGTCGACCCTGACCCCGCGTACGTATTTCGCGAGATCGGGCTTGTCGCGCAGGAACTGCACGAAGCCGTCGAGCACGTAGTCATTTCTGCCGTGTCTGGTCCAGATGCTGAGGGTGATGGTGTCAAAGAGGTGCCGTTGGACGACTCGCGTCCATCCCCGGCACACGAGCGAGCACGCCTTGAGAGTAGCAGGATCACGGGAGAGTAGGTTGAGTATTGCACACTCGACGTCGTAGGGAAGAGCGGGACGGCCTTGTGGGAGGCCATCGGGGAGCTTGGACATAGTGACAACGCTCAACTAGCGGACGTAGAGGACAGCATGCAGCAGCGAATTGCAAGTGAACTACAAATTGGCGTCAAAAGTCGAGACTCGGGAAGTGGGCAAGTGGGATTGCAGAGACCACAAACGATCAAAAAGCTCACCGCAGAGAGAGAGTCGTCGTTCTCGTGGTTGTGGTTGTGATGAGGACTGATCACGACTGAGTACAATTGCGAAGCAGTTATAACTGGGCGGAATTTCCCGCCACGTGGCACGAACAATGAACTCGAAGTTGGGAATGACGTCGGCTGGCCCTGAGCTGGTGGTAGCTAGCAGTTCTGACTCCTCCTGACTCTCGATACGCGACCGCTAGTGCGCGTTGCGCACAGTGAATAACAAATTCGTACACAAAATCGACGGCGATCGTGATGGGATACTGTCACTGAGAAGGGCGAACGTCCAAGGAAGGCAGAAATTCAGGATACCGTAACCTAATTGCAAGACGCAAGGCGACCTGCGTCACCGCGCCTCAAACTGGACCACTGCAAAGATCATCGTCAGCGAAACCGTGGATGTTATTCCCGAGATCGACGAGTCAGAGGTAAGTACGCACTCCTGGTAGTCCTCTTTTTGTACATGATGCGGTGGCCACAATGTCTGCAACGGATGGGCTCACGGGGCCTGATCTCGTTCGAGGCACCGCAATCTGGAAGTGAGAGAGAAGGTGGGATAAGTGCTGCATCAATATTACCATGAGACCTCAAGCCCAGCGCGTCCGAGTCCGAGTCAGCGAGCAAATTTCCGTCTCGCTTACCTGCGCACAGATACGACATCTCCTGGCGCCCTGGCCCACCACTGGCAAAGGACTGTCCAGAGTTCCCTCCGTACCCGCCGTTACCGAAGTTGTTGTTGCCTTGTTGGGAGCTCATGTCGGAGTCGTCGTGGTGGGCAGTGGTGGCAAGCTGGTGAGGCTCAACTTGGCGCGCAAGCGCTTTGGAAGTTGTGAGTACGTAAGCAGTTTTTCCCGAAATGGAAGGTCCCATATCAAACGCTCCGCGAGGCTCATCGGGTTGATCTGTGCCAAGTTACATCTCCATCGCGGAGCGTGGTTCATGGAATCACTCGCCATCAAATGATTCAAATAGGTGCCATTCCTGTAAAGTATGTGGAGCGGCCTTCCAGGTCGTGAGATGGATAATGCAATATTTATGCAGCGGTCAGCGACAGCCAGGGGAGCAGTCCGAATACATACTACTGATACAGATACAAGGGCCAGATTGAAAGCGTCCTCAGAAACGAACGCGGGTCCAACTCCAAATATGAACGAGTCCATGTAATCTCCACTATGCCATCAATACGCTGCGCCGACAGACGTCGACCCTGACGAACTGCTAGCCCCTTTGCCTTCCTCCAGCGCTCGCAGATCGCTCAGCTTCTGCGGAAGTCAATTACCACAGAGATGAGTATGTGGTGCCGGAGACAAATGCAGCATGGAATACTGACCTGAGGTGGTCTATCGTTTGTTGAGGTGTCGTTCAAGTAGACCTTTCTTACTGTGGTGAACTCTATTTCACCAGCACGGGCCTCTCTCAATGACTGGCGCGAGTTGAGTCTGTAGTAGGGAGGGAGAGTGGGAAAAATGCGTCAGTACACGAGACCCGAGGGAGAGTGCTCATGGTGACCTACACCGCCATGACTGAGTTGGTGTACACTGGACCGTGCTCGATCAGGAGCGCAGAAGAGATATAGATCGAAGGGACGTACGTCTTACGCCGGCAAGTTCGAGCCCGATCCAGATGAAGGTGTCGGGCCGAGCGATAGCCTAGCGTCACGGTAGAAATCAATCAGTACACAAACCAAGCGGGTCATCGCTGCGGGGCACTGACGAAAACTAAAGCCAGACAGTTGGTAATCCTACGGCAGTAAACGGAAGTATTTCAGTTTACGATCATCATATGTTGATGAAACGGGTTCAAGATGAAACCCAGTGAGAAGGCCTACAAGTTGAGTCAGGTCCGCTATCATCCTCGCAACGTCGTAAGGGGGGGACTCACCCGTGTTGATAGAATATTGCACCAAGCTATTAATGATCGTGTCCGTTCTACAACAACGTCAGCACAAAATCACAATCACAGACAGGGAGATACGGGCATGCGTACCGCCTGAACCCAGTCCGATTGCGCCTCAGCGTGAAGATCAGAACGCTGGTGGTGAGTATATCCGCCGCGACCGCACAGCCGCACGCAGCAGAGTCGATCCACTACCAAATCATCATCAGAGACACTTCCTTGACATAGATTTTTCTATGCTGACGTAGAAGCGTTCATACTGCGTAAACGCGTGCAGCTTGAAGCTAGGGAGCAGACAGATCAGCACTGCCAGCCCAAAGTATTAAACACGATTTGACGTGATCGACGCACGCTATCACTGTGCCGGCTTCGGGGAATTTAAAACATTAGCAGGAACGAGGAGACCATCCTTGAAGGGAGGACATACCGATGGAGAACCCTGTATCATGTCCAGTAAGTACGCTGATACCCATTCAATTAACTATGACATTGCGCTTACCGAACGTAGCGAGTGTGAGGAGTAGCTGTGCGCAGATCATCGATCGCTAAGGAGCAGGAGAAGAATTCATGGTACATACTGAAATGGTTACAAGGACTCTGTACTTGGGACTGACTGTGCATTACATCAGCACCGAAGTGAAATACGCATACATGGAACGAAAGGCGCACTGATATAGACGCGCCGCGCGAAGAATCTATGCTCAATGTTATTTTAGTAGGAGCATTCGTGGTCGAGAGGTGAATATGGGAACGTACGACTGGGATACCAGTACCCCGAGGCCCTGAGACAGGAGAGGATTATGGGCGAATCATTCATGCGACAGTGTGCGAGGCGCTCACCGCAAGAATAGGTTGACACTTGAGGTAAAGCACATGCCCACATGAGTTTGACTTGATGCGGTTCGATACGCGACTGACGACTCACTTGAATTGACCTGCGGTGGCAAGGCACATATATGAACATTAATGTGGGATACAGACCGTGCATGGAATCAGACTCGTACCAGATTCCTTCCAGTAACGCAAGAGGGGTGAAATAGTGGGATACCAGGTACGTGTAGCTGGGCAACTTGGGATATGGTGAACATTCATGCCCAGCAACGACCGAGGACTCACCACGAGTGGGAGGATGCAATAGTGTGAAGGGTGTCCACGACCCTAAACGGAAGCGAGGGTCAGCTCATCACAAGATGCCAAACCACAACGGACTGACATCAAGCTAAACACCTGGGCTGCTGTTCAGGCATGAACGGAATGGTGGCATTGACAAGATGCTCGTACCGTGACCTTGACCGCAAGGTGGTCGCTTTTGTACATCTGAATGTACCGGTAGACCTGATGGACAAACACGCCATAAAGGCTAGTGTAGAGGGGTTCCACGCTAATTAGCAGGGGATCAAGGACTCCAGGGGCAAAAGACTCGCAGAATGCCGATAAACGTCCCGATGAGCAGCGCCCCGTACGTCTCGTCCAGCGTCGGAAGGTGCAGGAGGCTTTCAATAGGGATCGACCCGTCGGCCATCGTCGAGAGCCTCAGGCTGTCGGGGGAGGAGTGGAGTAGTAGAACGATTGACCAGAAGCGATCGGCCGGCGATCCTATATACTTGGCGTCGTGTTCTGTGCGTGATCATCTGACAAAGGAAGGCTTCGTCTGTACGACGATGAATGGAAGACCACACTGTGATTGTCGGCGCACACGTCGAAGCATGGGCGAGTCCTACCAACACAACGTCCAGCCCCGACTATGGGAATGGGGATACTCGACAGTGGCGCATACCTTGAGAAAGGCGTTGTCAGGTAGCTTGGTGGCGTCGACCCTCCTTGGAGGCTTTAGACAGATGAGGACATGAAGCGAGGTCAAGCAGAATTCATCAACGCCGCGTATGAATAGTACCCGCACTGGCAACCCGATAGTTGCTTCTTTCTCGATGCCTGGAGGGCAAAGACACGGTTTCTCACCACACACACGTGACTGTGGGTAGTCAAGTGAGGACGACATAATACAGGGAGGGCTGGGAGCCCTGTCTCAGTTCGCGGGAATTGGACAATATGCAAATGACATACATGTTAGTCACCGGAGACAAGAGTTTAATCCGGTGCATTCCCGTCGTCGAACACGGAATATGATATAATCTGCACATCTGCACACACATTCATCAGAAGAGGGGGTGCGGGGGCAAGGATCAATCGCCTGTGCGAACATACCTCAATAGCTAGCAGGAGTAGACCTATTCACACGCATACACGAACCTTGCACATGCACACATACGACAGCAGTCGCTCGCACCCGAGGATAGCGAAGCAATTTATCGATCGAAGCAAACCACGCATCCGCCAAACTGGGAGGACCGGTAACCAGTGCAGACGGGCAGCGGGATATGTCCGAATCAAGCGCATTTAAGATACTAAACGGAATCCAATGTACAACTCACATCTACGCCCCGCCGGACACCGATCCGCACCTACTTAGTATCCTGCTGCACCTGGCGCCGCTGCGCCCTCCCGCCTCAGCCGGAGCAAGACCTCCTTGAAACGAGTCAAATCGGTCGCGTTGGCACCAGACCGCGCGATGGTCTTGCTCTGCGAGTTTTGCAGCTCGACCGTGTCGCAGATGCGCTCCCATGTGGTGCCTTGCGACAGCGGCCGCAGACAAGTCCGCAAGGAACTTCTCCTCGGTTTCCCTGCGTGTATGCGGTCAGGACGTCAGAGGAAGAATAGAGACACCCGTGGTGGATGCATGGGGACGCACTTGTTCTCCCGGATGTTGCGCTCCTTTTTCAAGGCGTACTCCTCGTAGAATTGGTCGATCGCGCGCTCGGCCTTGCCAATAGTTTCCTGCCGCTTGGCGTGTGAGGCCTCGTCGCGGGCCTTTATCTCGGCGGCCTGCTTCTCCCGCCATGCTCTGTATGCGATCTCGGCATGCGCTCTGATGAATGAGGGAGACTGAACGTACTTAATGACCTCGGGCTCCTCTTCCTCTAGTGCCTGGTTCAGAATAGGCGTCGAAGAGTAGGCGGGTTGCGGGGCGAAGGTGGGGGTCTGACCGAAGACAGGCTGCTGCGTTGGCTGCTGAGGTACTTGCTGAGCGACAACGTCAGCTACCTGAGACAAACGACAGACACGATACAGCACATACCGGGACCTCAATGTCCGGGAACTCGCTCTCGAACTTCTCAATCTCGTCATCCCCTGTGACCTTCACCTCCGTAGTGCGCGTTGGGGGCGGGCTGCTGAAGTCGTCGAAGGAGAAGGAACCTGTTGACTTGGTTGGCGGCGCAGCAGGTGGTGGTGCAGAGAAGTCGTCGGTGCCATCCAGAGAGATTTCGGGGAAAGCAGAGGCTGCGCGGTCGAAATCTATGTCGGCAGTTGCGTAGGTCCCGCCCGTCGGAGTTCCAAACTCCTCGCCGAGGACGTCGCTCTCGCGCTGCAGGAAGTCGGTCATGGTCGAGGATGTGGTGTTTGAAGACGGGCAGTTGCTCTTGCTCGCTGTCGCGGCCCTTGTCGCTCGCGTGGCGGTAGACAAACAAGGTCAAACAAAGGGGCAGTCGCGCGCCTTCGACGACGACGACGGGGACTCGACATCCCTCGCCCTCCACGCCGACCTTGTCTCCAATCCATGCGCGTATTCTGTCTTCTGTTGGTTAGTCCAGTCGTCGACTTGAGTGCAGCTTGGGCTTTCTGGTGTGGGCATCCGCTGCCTTAACGCTCTGGCTTCCTATCTGAGAACTTGGGTGGCCTCGTCTTCGGAGCGGAGTGGGACGACATTGAGCTTGTGCGTCAAACGATGAGTCTTAGCCCTTTTATAACGTCAGGAAAAGCATGGAGATGACTCGGGAGAGGGCATCGACGCGCTTGTTGCGTAGGAAGTGAGGCGTCGCCATTTATTGTGCGCCTGCTATTGTTCTTTGCCCATATGTCTGCGGGCTCTCTGCCCGACATAGAGCTTATAGAGTAGGCAACAAAGCCCATTTCTCCATTCCCCATCTCTCTTTCTTTCCTCCACGATCATAATGAACCCATCGACGCCCTCCATCGACTCTAAATACGACTGGGACCGCAACCCCTCCCGCCCGGCCCCTCCTGCCCTCACCGTGCCACCCCCAGATTACCCTGTTGAGGTCTCCCACTTTTCCCCAGAATCACATCGCTCTCCGAACCGCTCACATCCACAACACATACGCTCTCGCTCGGACTGGACGAACACCACCACGGTCAAGTCTCTGACGAACGATCCAGAACTGGGGAAGGCGTATCCTCCACAGACGCCGCGCACTCGCGACCGCCTTACCAAGTTCTTCTTCGATCTGAGGATGCCAACACGAGGACCGCAACAGGAATGGCTTCCCATGCAGGAACCTCCTCTCCAAGCATGGCCGCCTCTCGAAGGCGAGAAGCACGTTCATGTTCACTGCGAACACTGTCGAGCGCGGAACGACCGGCGGCGGCGAAATAAGGTCCTTTTCGTCGCCCTGGTCATTCTGCTGCTGTACCTCCTTGGGAACATCGTCTTTCTCAACGTCCGCGTAGTTCGTCTCTCTCAGCCTTCGACGTCGACAACAACGCCTACCGCTTCGACCCCAGCGAACGCCTCGCACTCGAGCACCCTTTCTGCAGACGCTCAATCGTGCTTGTCGCAATTCGAGTTGAACGCGCCGTCAAGTCCGCAGTCGTATCCCTGTTCCTCTTGCCTCCCAGTCTTGCAGGGCGTTCCATCGAGTTTTCACGTCAAGCAACACCCAGGACGCCCAGCAGCTCGTCAGCGCCGTTCAGTTCTGCGGCCTTCGGAGCATCTTCGAATCGGCAAACAGCGCCGGTCAGTCGGGCTTGTCTACCGGAGGATGGGTCAAGGACGTACGGTTTTGTGCGTGGTCGGGAGTGCAATGCGATGGCTTTGGACGTGTCTCGAGCATGTGTGTAGTTTGATCTCTGTCTCGTGATCCCCACTCATTCGTTCTGTTTCTGCAGACAACTGTCCTTCCCGAATGTCCCTGCAAGCATTCCTGACCAGGTCACTGCGTTGACTGGTCTCACCAGCCTACAGATGATCGGCGACACCAATATTCCTGGTCAGTCGCTCCATGTTTCTCACAGATTTGCGTGTTCTGACCTCCGTTCTCGCAGCTGGAGATCTCCCCGCGTCGTTCAAGCAACCTGACTGCACTCACCACTCTTTACTTAGAGTCTACTGCCATCACGACCCTCCCGTCCACGGTGCTGACTTCACTGAGCAAGCTGACTACGGTCACGTTGGTGAAGAACGCCAACATGACCGGTGACATGACGTCGGGACTAGCGTCCCTACCTCTCGTGAATCTGTACGTAGATATCAAGACTTCACTCGTTACTCCCACTGATTGCGCTGTAGGGTCATCAACAACCAACCTCTGCCCGTGAACCCCATCCCAGCACTGCTCTCTAGCTCGTCAGTCAGCCGAGCATTGCAGACCCTGTGCGTATTCCACTTCAGTTCCGTTGCGCATACGTTACTTACAAGAATCTCCAGCGATCTTTCTACGACCTCTCTCACCGGGAGTCTCCCCTCCGACCTCTCCGCCTTCACGTCCCTCGTCGAGCTCCACCTGGACAACAACGCCCTCACGAATCCTCTCCCGTCCAAGTTTCCCAGCACCCTCCAGGCGCTCACACTCACGAACAACACACAGCTGCAGGGCGCCATCGCGTCTGGCACGTCGTTCTGCGCCCTGCCGCAGCTCCAGACCTGCGACGTGCGCGGATCGGGGCTCTCAGCACAGGGTAGCTGTAGCGTCTGCCAGTTCTCATAGCACAGGCACCACGTCCTTGGCTCATGACTGCCCCATCTAGTCTCAGCTTCGCCCTTCTGTGAGATCCGTCGTGGGCTCATTGTTCCCGGTTCATTTGTTGTTATCGTCTTGACGAACGATTTTGGCAGCCACTGTGTGGCGGTGCACGATATATACACACATACGTTCCGCGCTGTACTAATCCCCACACTGGTACCATGGACTGCTACCTCTCGCGTCTCGTTCTCGTCTCTTTAGTTCCCGATTATATACACGACTCCCTAATGACAGTCATGACGCTCGTTTCCTACTGACACTGTAGTGCTATCGTTTGCGACGTCTCTGCGCGCTTCCCCTCGTTTTTCGATCCGCTCGTTCTCTATTGTAGTCATCCCAGCCTGTAGCGATAGTCGAATCTGCACATCATCATCGGACTTGTACACATTGATTTTGGACCCCTGGAATGGTCACTGTCACTGTGAATAATATTTGGTTGCTTGTCATTCATGGGTTCCCTCTGGGTATTTCACGTACCATGATCTTCTCGCCGATGCCCGCAGGATTTTACTACTGCTGGCAGCCTTCCCTCAATCGCTTACAACATTAGCTCACTTTGAACAAGCTTGCGCCACTGTCCGAGGGTCGAAGGTCGTGGTACCAATACATCTAATTCCGTGGACACGTGGAGATACAGAACCTGCTGGCGATGATGATATTCTGCCGGGGGGGGGGCGCTGGATATATATTTCGAAGATATTTGTCTGTAGTGGACAGAGCTGGGCTTGCAGACACTCAGAGGAGAATGGTGGAAGATGCGTGGAGGGGGTATCACTGGCAGCGGAGGACCAATTGGCTGCAAGAACGGCTTGCCGGCTGGAGGGGACCGGGCCGAGGCTCGCCGAAGTTCATTTTACTGGCAGAGCCCCGCAGAACCCTCGGCAACTCTCGTTCCCCCTCTTTGACCTTTGTGGCTCGACTCTGTGCTCTGTCTGGCATAGTACTACTATGAGATCGATTTTTTTCACGGAGCCTCTCCCCTCTCTTGGAACATCTTCGAATACCTCGATAGTATTTGGCCTCATGGCGGACTCGCGGGGGAGCCGGAGGGGGGGCAGCTGCAGGGGTGAGCACTGAGTTTGACATTATTTTCTCCGAAGGTGCCTGATATATCGCACACATTTACGACCAGTGCGATGGTTCAGATCCGTAGGATGCTGTACGCTGCATGGTAACACACATTCGCTTTGGGTATTGTAGGCCAAGTCGAGGGGAGAAGGCCAGTTACATGGCGAGCAGAGCGGATGCACCGCCTGCTCTAGTAGTGGCATCCAGTCGCGCAATCGGATCATCAGAAGGGAAACGCGAACCTGTTTCCTCGCACTATTCTTTGCGCCAAGTTTCTAAGCTTCTGGGCCTTGGGCTTTCCGATGACGCAACACCGGGGCGCACTATGCAGTTTCCCCAGAGCCTGATTCACAGCCTCGTAAGCACCGCGAAGCCGAGTCCCCCCATGTCTCATGTTTTATCTTTCGCCTTGGTGTAGTGGGGCTAACCTCTTGTGAGTTTCACCTCAGAACGCTTTATCCGGTGCTTTCCAGCTGTGCCTTGCCCGCCAGTGTGGTTAATCTTCAAGCTCATTCGTATAGATCGACACCCCTGGCCGGCCCCAGTGCCTGGGCATCGAAAAATTTCCAGTCAGGTACTGTGCTTCTTAGATGGCGCGAGACCGTGCTCTGTGACAGGACCTTCTCTCACCGCCACATATACTGAAGCGCGAGCCACAGCGCTCTCTTCCAAGTCTCGCAGTTTTAATATTGTACTGTCTGTCTGTGGTACATTGTACCACTTACCCCCCACTAATGCCAAACCTGTGGCTTCTGTGTCACTCGCCCTCGATACCCTGCCTTGCCACTGACACACGGTGACTAGACGACCCGATTTGACCTCCGACTTCCTCGTGGTTATTCGTGCTTTCTACTCTTCCACCGTCGTTTGATTGCAAAGCCGAGTATGGGACTCATGTGCGGCTGTAACGATGTAGTTTGGTGTGCCGTCGAATTTCTTCATCTGCAACATTTCGATTGCCATTCGCGAGTGTTTCTATGGCGCCGTGGCTACTGAAGATGTTATGATAAGTTTGAATTTTCATGGTATCATTGTGAGCCTTTCCAGCGGCTAGAGCATGAGAGCTGTGTGGTGTATCGGTCTCCAGGCGGCTAGTAGAAAGTTCAGTCCTAGGAACGATACACAACCAGTTCAGACGGCGCAGCTCTATGAACAGCCTATACCCCCCTGTGCCCGTACGGAAAATTGCCATTTTTTGTGATGTTCTTCAGCAGTGTTCAGAGTTCAGCATTCAGGGAGTATAAATTACCTCGTTAGATGCATCGGCGGCCGGTCGTCCAACCCCCAGCCCCGCCTACTACTCAGTACCCCTAAACTCACACCGCACGCGACTCGACAGCCACGGTACGTTGATAACCATCATACCCTCCCCGTACCTACGAGTGCTGACTCCTTAGACAGACACTTCGTCGCAATGTGGCTGCTTAGCACCGACCGCGCCGAGCTCCACCTTTTCTCCTCCCCTCAAGCCGTACCTGGCGGCTACGCGATCCTTTCCCATACCTGGGGCAAGAAAGAGCAGACGTTCCAGGACACGCAGGAGCTTCGCATAAGGTGCCAGGATACCCGCAAAAATCCTCTGGATCACTCCTCCGAGAAAGTCCGCAACGCCTGCATCCTGGCCGCACGTTATGGATACCAGTGGCTGTGGGACGATACCTGCTGCATAGACAAGACGAACCCCGCCGCACTCTCTGAGGACATCAACTCCATGTTTCTGTACTACTCTCTCGCGGAGTTGTGTTTAGCGCACCTCGAAGACGTCGAGAGCAACTGTGTTCCACAAGCCCGAGACTCGGCGTTCAGGACGGCGCGGTGGCACTCGCGGGGCTGGACGTTGCAGGAGCTCATCGCACCCCTATTCCTCGTTTTCGTCTCGCGGGATTGGAAGGCCCTAGGGAGCAAACACGAACTTGCACAGGTCCTTCACGATGTCACTGGCGTGCGGCGCAAGGTGCTCACCCGAGAAATACACCACTCGGCCGTCAGCGTCGCGGAGCGAATGGCGTGGGCGTCGAAACGAAGGACGACACGCGTGGAGGACGAGGCATATTGTCTCATGGGGCTCTTCGACGTCACGATGCCGACGATATACGGGGAGGGGCGCCAGGCGTTCCAACGCCTTCAACGGGAGATCATGAAGCAGTCGTTTGATACGAGCTTGTTCGCCTGGGGCCCCCATCTCGCACCTGCCAGGGGACGGAGACTGGCACCTTTGGCTCGGAGCCAAATGTACCAGTGCTTCTCTACCGCGTCCTCCCGGAACAGCCTCCACATCCTAGCTTCCTCGCCACGATCGTTCGCAAAACTGCCGAGCCTGCCGTCCGTGCGGTATACACCCGGCGTGGACAAGCCATTCCAGCCCTATCTCGAGTGGCAATATCCGCCGCAGGAGGTATGTACTACTACGCAGCTCTCAGTACAGATGAAAAAAAATGAGCTCATTGAATATCTCTTAGGGCAAAATCTCATCCCGAGAGAAGGCTCGTAGACAAGCAGGCCCATTCGGCCGAATCGAGCTGCCTAGCTTCTCTGCCACCAACTTCGGACTCAAGTGTCGCTTTCCGATCATCGAGTCGGAGGGACTCACTGTGGCCGTCCTGCTGTGCGACAACGGCAGTGAGCATCTCGGGCTGTTGCTCCACCCGGCCAAGACCGCTGTCCAGGATCCCTCCCGGAGGAAATATTACATCGGATGCTGCTTCTCGTGGCCCTCAAACCCCGGCATCGTCAGCTTCGCGCGCCTCGTCTCGCTTGGCACGGACCTGTACAAACTCATGCTCAACGGCGAGCCAGTCACAGCCAGCTGGCGCGACGTCTTCGTCGCGGACAGCCCGCGTGCCGTCACGAAGGACGTCGTGCTCTCTCTCTCCTCTCAGCTGAACCGCATCGTCCCCGCTGGCCCCCGCCTTTCCGCGTCCCTCATTGGGTCATTAGTAAGTTGATGGCGATGGGAATGGACCCAATCCCGCTCCAGATCGCAAGCTCACCCGGAGTGACGCCGCTGCAAATGGCGGTGTTGTTCCTCAACACGGACGCTTGGGAGGGGATCCGCCTCATCCTCGGCACATGCCACCAGTCCGAGTCTCGAGGGGTGGCCGCGCACCATCTCCGAGTCACTGGGCGAAGGCAGCGCCGCTCACTTTTCGCAGTTGGAGCTCTAGGACGGACTACTCCCACGACTGCAGCATCCACCACATCAAGAAGTGGCCGGGAATGAAGAAGGACTTCGTACATTCGGACGAGCGGACCATCCAGCTTTCGTTCTCGCCCTGCAAGTTGACTCCAGGAGGTACCTTGGTCGTCAGCATCGAGCTCAACGGGCGTGTGTATGATTCAATGAAGGACGGGAAGACGGTCGAGTCCCCATCACGCGAGAAGGTTCAATTTGGGATGGATCCAAATGTTACCCGGGGGTACAAATCGCACGCTGCCGTTCAGAATGTTCCAGAGTACACCCCGATGTCAATAATACCTTACGGAAGTGCGCAGCATTATCTAGAATTTAGTGCAAACTACACAACTCTCACTCCTATGTATTATATGTAACTATGGGCGCAGGACCTCAGAAGACACACGGACCGTTTGGCAATACCAGAATCTCACCCCCCTCCCCTCCTTATAACCATGCATACCATACCTCAAAATGGCATGCGTACCGTCACTGCTCGTCCAGGATCGTCGCTTCAATAGGCTAGCCCTTCTACGTACTTACCGTGCCGCGGTAGAGCGAATGTTCGGCTTGTGCCATCGAGTACTTACTCGAGCCTGGGCCCTTGTGCGGCGCTACAAGCGCACCACCAACGGCATTGCCTGCCACCGGATGTGGCTCTGTGCGCCCATGTGGTGAACTACGTAAGCAGCGGGCTCGGAGCGAGGAAATTGACTGATTGCAGAGGGCCACCCCGGCATCGCCTCTGCACCACATACCAACGCGATGGACGCAGGAAGTTGTTGATATTGATATTGATACAGCACGACCACATAAGTTTACGTTACGTCTCCGAACTCGGGTCCTCGCCCGCACGCCAGGCGGGCGCAATGCCGAAATAAGTTAGCAATACAGCGCCGCCGTCCTAGCCCCGCTGCTCTCGCCCTAGTTTCCGAACCAAATGGCAAGAGAGTCGATCAGCAACAGCGCGCGACAGGCACTGGGAAACTGACTCGAAGGGCGGACGGACTCACACTGATACTGGCAGACTCCAGGTCGGCCATTTTCTCCGAGGTGATGTGAATCACGTCGGACTCTGGCCTGCTCTCGACGAAGGCGGGCACGGTCGGCATGCCGTCGGGGATGAGGGGCGCCTTGCTCAAGGCGGCGTCGCCGATCAGCCCGTGGACGTACTGGCGCATGTTGAGTCTGTGATGAGATGCAGGTGAGCGTTGCCGAATGCGCAGAGGAACTTGTTGGAACAGGACTCACGTCGTCAATAGCGCGTTGGCATATACTGCACAATGGTTAGCATATAGATTCGTCGGTGAATGCGGACGCAACTTGACCCACGTTTGGCTAGCATGAAGTTGAAAAATAGGTCGTAAAGGTTGTTATGGGCGGTGATGTACTGAAACTACCGCATGAGCTAACGGCGACCGAGAAGCCAGCCTATACGTACCGCGATGACATCCGCCAAATTACACAATCTAGCAACAAACGGATATGAGCTCAGCTGCGCTCATCTGAGAAGCTCGCGAGGTTCGGCGGCCAAAGTTGGCGGACTTACGTCGTCAACATCCCGGTGGTGATCGTGAGCGCGATCAGCTTGGTGATGACGCCGTCGGACCTGCCACAGCGAACCACCCATCAGCATCTCAGCGCTGAGCAGGAGCAGAAGGAGAGCCAACGTACCCGCGCAGGCCGGTGCGGCTCTGGTGTAGATAGTAGCAGAGCGAGAGCGAGATGAACAAGTCGGTCGCGAGCGATATCGATAGGCCGATTGTGCCATGAATCTGTTGAGGCGACGTCGGACGTAGAAAAGAAATAGATCAGAGTGCCACCCGGTCGGGAATCGAAGCGGGCGAGTGCCTACCTGCAATGCTTTGGCGGCCTCGAAGAGGTTGTGGTACAGGGAGCTACGGTTTGGTGGGCAGATGAGATCTATCGAGCCGCCGAACGTCGTTGGAGACGAACTCACCCTCGAATGCCGTAGGCTATGTGTCGAATCAAAACATGATGAACGGGGGTGCTTCCTTGATATCACCGTCGAAGGGAAGCTCACCGAGATTAACAGCTGTATCGGGGTTAGCGGGCGAGAAGCGGTCAGCGTGAAGATGGTGCGTACCAATATTAGCTACAGTGAGAAAGGCCTTCGAGGTCGTCAGCTTTTCATGCTCAAACATGTAGAAAGCGGCACGCACCGCGCACACGGCAAGGTATACGTGTTGGCTTACTGTCCACATGATCAGCATGGTCCCCACTGTCGTTGTGAAGAGATCGTCTTACGACGCCATAATCGGTGTGTAAGAAAACTACCATTTATTTTAGTATTGGACTCGCGTCCGCTTATCCGACATGGGATGCACTGACCTGTTGAGCAGGAAAGCGAGGATCCCCTGTCACGATGCTAACCGTCAGAGATCGTGAGTCAATATGAGGAGCGACGCGACAAGCATACGTTCATAATTATTTCCGCCTGAGGGGTAATGTCAGCAGAGGTACTCGCCAGAACTGCACTAGCCATGCGTACCGGGAGACTCCTAGAGACAGGAAAATAGTGTAAAGCAAGGCAGAAGACCGAGTTTACTGAAACGTACCATATGAGGGTTGTGCTCAGGGTCACTGGTTGCGCGAATCCGAGTATGAGATAATGGTAGGTTGCGTGGAGGACAAGAATCTGGTGAAATGTGTCGCACAGGCTGTGGCAATGTAAATGAAGTGTCCACAATCGGGAGGCGAACCCTCGGACACTCACAAAAGGAACGCAACCTGTTTCTGAGCTCAATCGACATCCAAATGCATAGCAGAGACGAGGGTGGGACTCACTAGGCCCCGTAGAAATGCGTTGTCCGCCTTTGCTCTGGACGAGCGATAATAGTTGAAGGTTTGGATGCAAGTACATCCGTAGATCCTGCATACACAAGGGCTTGAGTATGGATTCTAAGGGAAATAAGGAAACAATAACGCACATCGACGACACTGCGACCCCGATGAAGGTGACTCCCAACGTGCTCCCAAGGTCGATCCTCACATCCAAAGCGAATACGGGCATCATAGGGATCGAAGAGAGGGCGATCTGGGAGGGGAAGTGAGAAGAAGGCCGAGATATTTGACCGATGCGCTGGGTATATGCGCCTATTGAGCTCGAGGAACGTACAGAGGAACTCAATCGCGATCCGAATCACTGTTGCGATGGCACCTTTCCCGCCGGGCGGGCGCGGTCGAGCGACATCGACCTGTTGGACTCTTGTGGTACCCCCAGAACATTGAGTAAGAATCCTTCTATGCCGGCGCTGTGGGGAAAGAAGCCGTAATGCCAGTGCGCGGGCGAATATATCATGATATGTGGTTGACGGCGGTGCGATTTGGCTAGGTAAGCCGTAACGGTTCGACATTATGAAAGGAGCGAGACACGAAGTCCCTTCTAAATCAGTCAAGTAATTGGAAAATCCTACCTGCATCAAGGGGCTCCAGATTACGGGCGACTTCGAATTCAAGCTGTACTAGCGTCAGGCCAGGTTCTTGGAAGTCGGCCGATTGTTGCCGCAGAGTAAGGCGTTATGACTGTGGTCAAAGGGAGGGGCTTGGTAGAGTTACGGATCTTCATAAACGATATTTATCCTGTCCCGACCAGTGTAGACTTGGTGGCCGTTCAGGTGAGGGAATGGGGACGAGCCAAGGACGAGTTGAACGTGGGAGCGCCGATACCGTTTGGCGCTTCTGGCAGACAGCGTGGCAACTGCATGGTGCAGTCCACCCGCCGCATCCGTGGCTCTCCAGGGCTCTCTCAGTGGTCCCACTACTACCCAGTGGCCACTGCCCGGAGTGGTATGATAATGAGAACTATTGTCCTGCAAGAACTTAACGGTATAACTAGACGAGGTACGTGAATAAATCTCGAATGTTTGAATTTGCTTACCCAGCTATGTTCAACGACTCTTGCAATTCAAGTGGAACTGCTGAAGTAGTAGCCTAGCAGCCTAGCACGCAATCTGAGATGCACACCTCGGAGTCGGCGACATCCCGCTCCCTGACATGTCCTGACATCATCGTTGAGATGATCAAACAAATGTCTCTTCCTGCGGACGATCATCTCTATCCTCTACACGACCGCCCCGTTGTTGTCGACCTTGGCACTCGTATGCAAGGCGTTCAACGGGCCAGCCACCAAAGCCCTGTGGTCTCGACTCGATTCCTTTCTACCCATTTTCAACGTCCTTTCCGCTTACGACGGCAAACAGACTGCACAGGACACGGAGCCTACCTATGTGCGTCGCAGGTTTCTCGAAACTGCTCTATCCACGTGTCAGTCGCTAACGAATCGGTATAGTTGATTTCTGAAGACATTTCCGGGTCCTCGCATGAGTTCTCCCGATTTCGCGAACTCGGAGGCTTTGTCCGAGCCGTAGTCCCCTCTCCACCTGATTGCGTCTGCGAATCACATCTCATCAAACCTTCCGTCTGGTTCTACTTGTCGCGGATCTCAGGAGGAACACCACTATTTCCTCACCTCCAGGAGCTCCATTGGTCCATCGAGGATCCCTGTGACACAGACCTCTTGCTTGTCGCCTCATCTTCACTCCGGCGCCTTTTTGTCTGCTACGGCGGGCACGGCACCGAGTCCCGGGAATGGTCTCTGAGCCAGAGTACACTTTTTCGAGAGACTGTCAACGCTGCTCCCCACCTGACGCATCTCATGATCTATGACACCGGTTCCGGTGGAACACTCTTCTCTGCCTGTCTGTCGAACTCGAACATCGGCACGTTACGCCATCTCCGCAGAGTCTCCCTCGATGAGGACGAGCATGTCGGCCTAGACGTCCTCCGTGCGATGTCATATCTGGAATCACTCGAGGAGCTCACTATCAGCGTCGCTGAGATCGATGAAGTCAACTTCACTGGATTTTCCGCGCTCAAAAAACTCACTCTTGGCGACACAACGATGTCCAGCGCGTCCACTCAGCTCTTCAATGCCTTCACCTCTCCGCACCTTCGAGAGCTGAGCCTCTGCGACCGCTTTCATCCGGCTGACACTGACACTCTACTCGCCACCTCTACAACGCTTGCGCAACGTTTCCCATCTCTGGCGGACTTGTCCTTGACAGTCTGCATGCCCCTCAGAGGCGGCGTCAGCGGAGCCACCCTGCAAGCCGCGCTCGCCCCCCTCTTCTCCCTGCCCATGGAGAAATTCTCGCTCAAAATACAGAACTCCCTCGTCCGCCCGCTCCCGGACGATTTCTTCACCGCCCTCGCCCAATCGTGGCACCGCCTCCGCGAGCTCTCGATCGTCATCCCCCAACAGCGCACCGACACCGTGCTCGCCGACATCATCTCCACGCAGACCCTCCTCGCGCTCGCGCGCGGCTGCCCGGAGCTGCACACGCTCCGCCTGCCGAACATGAGCTTCCCGCAGCTGGGGGAGAGCGGCTGGTACCCCGTCCTGCGGCACCCGCTCCGCTCGCTCGCGCCGGACAGCCTCGTCGAGGTGCTGGCGGTGGGCGGCGGGAGGGTGGCGGACGAGGAGAAGAGCGCGGAATTCGCGCTGGTCCTGGACAGGCTCTTCCCCGAGCTCGACACGAGAAGCGCGCCGGCGGGCGCGGGGCCGCTGCCGGATCTTTGGAAGAGGGTCTTGTCTGGCGTACGGCTGTGCCAGTTGGGGAGGTCGAACCGGGTGGAGGTGGAGTCGGCCGAGCCTGTGAGTCGTAACTTGAAGCGAGTCTTCAGGCGAATGGCCTCGAGAGGGTGCGATGGATGCAACTGACGCAGCCTGGAATTTGCAGCGTGGCTAGTCACCTGTCGACTCCTCATGCACGCCAGCACATACAAAAAGACCAGTTGCCCAGCATTTAAGTGGAGATCTCATACGTCGAGGATGTATGCTGAGGACGTGTATGAACATCTCGGGTGTATCTCAGTTGTAGAGTTCTTTTTGGCTATCGCGGTGCTTGCTTTTGCCCACCGTAGCTTCCCTATGTCGGCGTAGTCATGTATGCTATGTTGTGAGGCCCATAAAAGAAGGAGAAGGTGGGGGTTTGTTGTTCTCGGCCTTTGCCGAGGTGGGAGGAGCAGCACAAAGTGCCAGAGGACTCTTCGCTGTCGCCGACATCAAACTACCATCTCGCTCCTCTGACCAATCCCCTCTCATTTCTTGGACTTGTAACAGAAGGCACCGCGAATCTTGCCTCAACAATGGCATTCATAAATTCACTCGAGATCTGCAGCTTGAGAAGATGCTCTCTGGCATGCTTCCTCGAACACACCGTGCCCTCGCATGAGTCGATAATTGGGTTCTGGGTTATATGAACACGGCCAGCGTCCAAAGACCTCGAAAATGCATATGCATATAGGCGTTTTCCGTCCGCACTTATTGCATATACTCGTCTGACATGGACGGAGTCCTATACAATCCTTTGGGCGTCACGGCTCTGCACTACTAGTACACCTCGTGAGGACAAGGGCTGTGGGTTGACACCTGCGACGAGCAGCACCGAACTGTCGGAAACCACCAACTCGATGTTCCGCTGGTACCCTCTCGCGGAGGCGTACTATGCGTACCTGAAAGACGTCGACAGCGACAGCGATCTGTATGCGCCAGAATCGGCGTTCAGGACGGCGTGGTGGCATACGCGCGCATGCACCCTGCAGGAGCTCATTGCGCCATCCATCGTAATTTTCGTGTCGCAAGACCGGAAGGCAACAAGGCCACGCTTGCGCCCCTCCTCCAGAATACGGGCGTGTTCTCGCGCGTGCTGACGCGAGAGGCATCGCGTTCGACGGCGAGCACCGACGAGCGCATCTCGTGGGCGTCGAACCGGAGGGGAGGACGAGGGGTACTGCCTGATGGACCTCTTCAACGTCGATGTGCACACGAGAGTCTTACAATGGCTGGCGAGATCGCCACTTGAATGGATGCGCGTATACATCTACTTGAGCAACATAAGCAGTACAGCGAGCGATAACAATACGATAAGATTAAGATGCACCCCACCAACCCAAAGAATCCGTACCAGCTTGAAGAGAACCCTAGGCAAAAATTTGCGTCCAGACCATCAACATTGTCCAAGATACCTATTCTTGGGCATCGTCTGTCCGTAGTCGCCGACCCACGTCGTAAGGTTGGGGTTGTTGTACGCTTCGCTATACCTGGAGTGTGCACATAAATGAGCGTCGATGCCCTCTCTGGATAACGTCGGAAACAGACGAGACGAGATGGGACGTACTGCTCGATATATGCGGCGGTAGGGAAGTCTGGTGGGTCACATCCGATGTTGATCGCGTTCGGGTCCTGATAGACCCGGATGTAGTCGATGCGCATTGTCGAAGGAAACGTGAGCTCGTCGTACTGTACCGCCCCGAAGCTCTCGGATATGCCCAGGTTCATGATGAGGTACTGCGAGTGCGATGAACGTAGTTAACGCGATGCAAGGGGGTGGAATAATGACCAGGCCGCTGACCATTGGTTCCTGAGAAATCGGACGTCCGCTGATGCCGACGATGTTGTCGGGTCCCATAACAGACTGGCTGAGAGTCCACGCAAGCTTCCCATCAGCTACCCAAGAGATATACTGCGCTACAGTTTCAGGACGAAGTCCTCGGCGATACGACGAGGCTGGACTGACCGCATCACCGAAACCGGGTTGGTATTGGAAAGCGTAAACCGAGTATTGGTACCCATCAAACTCGTACGCAGTTTGATCTGCGAACATGTGCATGTGGAAGGTAAGAGAGAACGTCGACGAACTAGCAGAGCGCTCCAGCAAGAAAGACGTACCCGTCCCGGTGACGACAGACGTCGCCTGCTGGTACACGCCTCCAGTATAACTGTTGTTGAAGCTGATCGTAGGGTCGACGAGACTAAACGTGCCATTTGGGGTGTATTTGTAGTTGAACGGCTGTACGCATGTCAGTGAGCTGAGTTCAACGAAAAAGGCTAGATAAATCTGCATACCCCCCACTGCGCTGACTGCGACACTGCTCCAACTTTCCCTAGAGGGGTGCCACCAACCTATAGAGGCCCCACGACGTTGGACGTAGGAAGATGAAAAGCTAGATTATAACCTCGTACCTGAGCCTCGAACATATCGATTTCCGGCGCCGATCGACCGACAAAATCGCCATTGTCATGCTTCGGGCCAGGATGCGACTCTCCGGGGCAAGTACACCGCGATAACCGCTGGCCCGGCAGAACCGAGAGCACGCCATCGTTGTACGGCGAGTTGCCCACCGTCGCCTCGACCGGCTGGCCGTCCACCACCTGGCCGC